>CM053574.1:46482806-46721243 GCA_028646485.1 Cryptoprocta ferox
AGACCCTGGAAAGAGGAAAACAACAATGGCTTGATGACAGCAAGCTGACAATGGAACAGAATTTTGTGGGCTGAGATGATTGTAAAAGCAAACAATGGTGATATTGTCCTTCTGGTGTTATTGTGTAACGCTGTAATTTATGGATGAAGTGGAATTTCAAACAAAATAAACAGACTTGAATTTGTTAACTAATACAGTAAGCATAGAACATTCTGTTATGCGAGAAGAGAAACGGGAGTGCTTTATATGCCCCTGCTATTTGCTAAACAGAAATATGTTTATATTTGGCATAAAATCTTGCTTTCCATTGTTTTTGCTAGCTTTTTGAGACTACCCTTTTTCATTTAATGTTGAAAGCAGATATAAAATGTGGGTGAGAAAGGAATATTGTCAATATATAACACTGTACCACTATGTTTATTTTCAGAAGTTGAAAAGTAAAAGTGCGTAGAGATTACCAGCCCGAGAAAAGTCTTCTGGGCAAGTGGCAACTCATTTCCCCTTTTCTTTGAAAATGCAATGCCTCTCTTATCACAGATAGGTGACGGGATGGCAACAATGACAACAGCTGCTTTTCTATCACAGGTAGTTTCTGGTGCCACGTAGAACAATCTGGTTTCCCTCACACTTCTAAAGGAGCAACCACTTCCCTCTCAAAGGTAAAAATCAGCTTTCTATCTCAGTAAGCGTTGTTAAAAATAAGTTATTACTTACAATATCATTGTTAATGATTAAGTTATTATTTATGAAATTATTAGATTCTAAAATTATTATTCATGAAATGTAGTATACTGGACAGAGGGCAGATTATATGCCTATCTTCTAACTCAGTGCTGGGAATAGTATCTGGCAGAAGTAGGTAATCAGCAGATATTTGTTGAATGAGTAAATATTTGACTCTTCTATGGGCGAGGTGTTGTTCTAAGTTGGGGATACATCTGTCAAAGACAACACTAACTCGGAGACAAAATTAACAGAGACTATTTATTCATAAACTTGCAGAAGAACCCATCGGCTGTCACTTCTCTTTCAGGAGAGATTCAAGGGTGTTAGAAGGGAGAGTGAGTTCTAGAGAACTCTAGAGAGTGAAAAAGGAAAGGCTGAGATAGCCTCTGATTGGTATGGGCTCTGTAAAGGTGGGATTTGGGAAGCCAGGGTGACTTTCTACAGCTATGCTTGGCAGTCCTTGGTTGGCTGCAAAAAAGCAAGCTAGCCATTTGGGGACATTGTTGAACTGAAATGCTAGGGACAGAGGGTTTTCTGTGTCCGGCCATTTACTGGAACATTGTGGTATTCAATGGAGTGCGTTTTTCACAGTCAAAGTCTGATGATGGTCCTTGATGAGATGCTGCCTGCCACCTGGGTCCTGCCTACCCACCATCTCTCTGTTTTAATTTTTTTATGTTTATTTATTATTGAGACAGAGAAAAACAGAGCATGAGAGGGGGAGGGGCAGAGAGAGAGGGAGGCACAGATTCTGAAGCAGGCTCCAGCCTCTGAGCTGTCAGTCTGATGCGTGGCTCGAACCCACAAACCGTGAGATCATGACCTGAGCTGAAGCTGGACTCTTAACTGACTGAGCCACCCTGGCGCCCCCCACCACCTCTCTTTTAAAAAAAAAAAACCCAAAAGATAAAAAACCAAAAGAAAAAAAAACCCACAAAAAAACAAACAAAACCAAACAAATTCTGTCTCTAAATTGGCAAAATCCTCCTAGAAAATCTAAAAGTAAAAACAAAAAGAAATAAATAAGATTTTCTACTCAGAATAAAAATGCCACTATCGCCCCCAAATCCTAAATGCAATAAAAATAAAAGTGATATAATTTCAACCGTTCATGAGAATTCATCGGATAGATGTAAGTCAACTTCTGTTTTTATATTCAAGACTTATTTAATCATAGATGTGGTTTCAAGACAAAGTTCAATAGTTTATTGGAATTTAGGTACCATCCGTGAAAAATGAACTGATGAATCAAGAGCATGTTTTCTATAGGTGTTATGTTTACTGAGCAAAATAGCCACCTTAAAAAAAAAAAGCTTCCAAACGTTGTTTGAAGTTAACTGCAAGGATTCACAACCTTTCTAATGGCTTTGTCTTTATTTATAAATTTACGAAACTGCCATCAAGGGGACAGTATTAGTGACCAGGGGGAAATATTGAGAAATTAAATAGACCTTTGGCTTCCTGCCCAGAAAAAAATGTCAGCCCTCCACAGAAAACCAGGCAAAAGATAAAAAAGATTCCATTATATCTATAACACAATCTTCTTATGGCTTTAGTACAACTTTCTTCTCTGCTAACAGAAGTCCCTGCAGAAGGTTTAAACAATCTCAACAATTTCATTATGTGAGCGTAGCTAAATCCAATAATGTAAAAGGGTTTAGAGAGCCTTCCCATATGCTCAATTCCATACCCTTTCCTTCTAGGGGAAGTCAAAGAACTTGGCTCTCTGGAAACGGATTCTGCTCCGATTGCCCGGAGCACAAATCTTGCTTTGTTGACATCAACGCAGACTCTCCTGAGGACACACAAAGAAGAGAGAAGCCATTAGAATTTCTCGTGACCCTGCTCGGAGCCAAATCCAGCTTCGCTTAAATGAAAGAAAATGCTTGTTACATGGCCCAAGAAGCTACTTTGTCCAGTTGAAAATTAATTAGACCGTAGCTGGATGAACAACCGTAAGACGCTTTCACAATGTTCTTAGATGGATAACGCTGGCCGAGTGCCCGATTTTAACAAGTTTACCCTAAAGCGAAAACATGGCCTTTTGGCTCAGCGAATGCCTACAATTATAATCCTTTCCTGAGTGGTAGCCAACCCCTAGGCACCACCCCAAAAGGAAAGGAGGCGAGGAAGAGAGTAGCAGAAACTTTTACATGCATTTGTAATAGAAATTCCTCCTGAAGGAAGTTGTTTTGTCTCAAGGAGTCAATTTACTTATCCCTTGCACAGCTGAGCTTGGAGAACACGTTAAAATCTATCTGTCATGATCCACTGTAGATTAAGACTCCTTGAGAGTAGAAATTCTGTTGCTCCCTGTGGTACTTTAGGTATAGTGGGACCACACAGATTAACTAGAACCATACAACACAGAGGTACAATGAAATCGGGTTTCCCAGGTCCTTCCTGACGTTGCCCAGGGCTGGCTGTGGTCAACAGAGAAACTCTGGTCGGTAAGATTCTGAGCTGCTCTACTCACAGAGACCGATGGCTATTTTTAAAAGCAGTCTGTATACGTGGCTACAGTTAAGAAGGTCATGAATAAGTATTAAGTATGACAATATAACTCATGTTAACTATCTGCAGGATGCAGTTAAGAGCAGAGGTGATAGGAGTTAGACCTGTGGCGTGGAAAACAAAATCCCAGAGACTAGCAAAACTAGAAAAAATTTGGAAAGCTTGCCCAATCTGCAACCACTGTATCGATTATAGCAAATCTCAAGAGTTTATTCTGTCCCGTTGACAGCTGACTGGGGCAAGGACAGACATCAGACTCCAGTGGAACTGGCTCATTGGCTGATGCTGACCAATTACATTGCTTCTCTGTCTCCAGTGGGGTCTTTGAATCTCCTCTACACACGCTCTCTCTTTCTGTGGCAGACAATGGAGGCTCTCTAGCCATAAAGATGACTAAGAAGAGACACCGGTAAGTCTCTGAGGAGAAGGGTTCAGGTGTGGAGAGAAGGACAAAGACAAGAGGTCATGTCAGCTTTAGTTTCTTAGTATGTCGGTAGATTGTAAAAACCAAAGAAAAATAATGGAGCAGACTATCATGCACCCTCAAGAATTATTTCCTCGTGCTCACCTCCCACCAGGAATTTATATAGTCCAAGTGCAGAGATACCACCCCATAAATGTACTTTTTTGGTTTTTCTGACTGTAGCTAATTGTTTTAGATCAGCTTTTCCTGTCCCCCTCCACTCCAGATCTTCTTTGTGTCCTTGTATGGCCCTAAGAGTTACCAATCATCATCTCTCCCTGCACTCCCTCCAAAAGAAAGTAATTAGGTCTGGGCTCCGGAACATCTAACGTGGTCTGAAAGCTTTTGGTGGTGTGGTTGTATATGGGTGCCAGAGAACGAGCGACGTTGGAAAAGAGGGACGTTAAATAGCCTTCCTCATGCTTACATGGAGAGAGAGGACTTGTATTGATCTACATAAATCTGGTTCAACAGGTGATTCCTTGAATTGAGTTGCAGAAATCACATTATTTCTTCCTGTAGAGCCATGTCTCCAGATGAAACATTTCCCAAGCTACAGGATAGAAGTGGCCAGGTTTCGTTATCGGGAACCCTCAGGAGGTCACTCCTGCTAGCATGGAGGATAACCCGGTTTCCTGAAAGAGCTGGCTATTGTGGATTGGCCAAATTGTCGCTCTATCCTTTTAATGAAGGCTCCTTCAGTTAGCCTTATGTAAGTCAGATTCTGTTCCCATGCTTTTGGCCAATAGTTTGAGTGTTTTCACCCACCACCCAAACTAACACTTTCAGAGAACGTTAGAACATCATCCAGCAAGTGTCCAAAACATTAGAGGGCATTAGGTTTCTCTCTTCTGTAATTTCCATTCCAGCTAAAGGAGAACTGACAGAAGGGATTATTTTGTCAAGGTGGATTGAGCACCAAACGAACCATGAGGAGGCAGCAAGGAGACTCTCAGGCTGGTTAAATGGTCTTTTTGTTTGTTTGTTTGTTTGTTTATTTTGAGAGAGAGAGAGAGAGAGAGAGAGAGAGAGAAATAGAGCAGGGGAGGGACAGAGAAAGAGGGGGACAGAGAATCCCAAGCAGACTTTGCACTGTCAGCACAGAGCCCAACGCAGGCCTCGATCCATGAACCATGAGATCATGACTTGGGTGAGCTGAAACCAAGAGTTGGACTCTTAACCGACTGAGCCATCCAAGCGCCCCTACAGGTCTTATAACGTACAGGAAAGATTCAGCAGAAAGTCTTATCTGACAAATACGCAAACAAGACTCATCACAGGTAAACTGAAGTGTGGAATGTAACAACACAAATCAATAAAAATAACAATAATAATAATAACAGCAGCAATTTGTATTTTCCATGATGCTTTGCAGTTTTCAAAGAACTTTCAAATTTGTCCTCACAGGCGAATCTCACAACATACTGCAAGGAAGAGTGTTTGGTATTATCATGCCCAGATGGCAGGGGCAGGAAGTGATTCTCCCAGAAGTTAGGAAACTTTGCCAGAAGAACAAAACAGAATTGTGCTAAGGCTACACACTATAGAGGTAAAGAGACTTCAGTTGGAAGTTTGGTTCCTGTTTTTTATTAGCTGAATGGACTAGGGCGACTTATTTAATCAATGCTTTAATTTATTTATCTTTAAGATTGGACCGATGTTCTAAAGCACTGTTCTAAAGGCTACAGATACATTAAATAATTATTCTCCCAACAGCCCCATCAGATAGAACCCCCATTCTTCAGATAAGAAAATTGAGGCAAGTAGAGATTAATTAACTTGCTAAAGGGGACACAACTAGGAAGTGGCAGAGGGCGGAATCAGGCTCAGGCAGCTCGTCTCCTGCCCATGCACCACCACTATGCATCCTCTGTACCTCTGTGGTTAGCTGGCGTGAAGAGTAAATGGCATCACAAGACTGCGATGTTTGGCACAGGGAGAGCTCAACACATGGTAAATAATTCATTGCCTTTATAAAAGCTTTTCTTAATTATTGGCTATCTCTCCTATGGAGCTGGGGCTTTGCAAGAGGTGTCAGTTTTGCCCACCCTTACAGCCCTAATGTGTGGAATAGTGCCAGACCTAAAAGAGGGGCTCAGAAGTTATTCACCGGTGAATGGAAGAGTGAATGAGTGAATGAGTAAAGTTCATATTCAGAAGTCTTTTGGAGATTTGAGGGCGGTGGGGGCCAGAGCAGAGCAAGAGCTATTCCTTCTGAACATATTCCTCAAAGCTGGTGCATCTCACTATTCTACAGAAATACCATTCATATAAAAAGTTAAGAGTCAGATAAAAAGGCATCGTTAGAAGCAGAGTGAAATACACAACTGAAACTTCAGAGGTCAGACCACGAGTCAGGAAGAAAGGTGGTAAGGGCTGTTTTGGATATGTACGCACTTGCTCACTTACCAGTGCCTCCCTCCCCGCCATGTTTAGCCTTACATGCACCCTCCGCCCACGCCGCTTTCCTCCAGTTTAGAATCTGGCTGCTGCCCTGTGCACACCTGACAAGGTTGGGGGCTGAATGGAACCCAAACCTCCAGACTCCTATCTGTTTTCTATCATCCTTTGTGACCTCAAATGTCCCCAGAAGGATTCCATAAATGGACTAGGATCCAAATGAAACAACTAGATTGAACTGAGGCAGAAAAGTAAGAGGGTCCTTTAAATGCCAATAGGCATTGCCTTTGGCATAACAAAGGAGTTAAAACATAATTAAGATCTGAAGGCTGATTACAGGAATGGGTATGATTATTTTTATTATTTTTCCTCTTTCTATCTTTGTGATAGCATGTGATCAACCTCTACCATGCTCCGTTGCTTAGTAGCAGACAGTCAGAGTTTTAATTATATACTAAAATAAGCGAAAGAACAGAAAACTGCTTTATGTCTAATACGTATATATCAAGAAAGGCATGTGACAGCATCTAAATTGCTTTAGTGCCTGATAAAGAGTGCCTCCGGTAGGGTTGTCATCAAAAGATCACGAATGGAGTAGGAAAGTATTATTAATAAAGCTGCCACTCTATTTATATGTCCTCCATTGTTTGTGATTCCTTGTTAGAAGCGAGAAATGAATTTTTATCTACCACTAATTTCATCAGGTTTTTTTTCAAGTCAGAAGAAAAAAAAAAAAACTTTTGTCAATTGCACTGCCAACCCTAGTCCTCCAAATAGAATTCTTTTCACTCCTCCAGATCTGCAATTCCCAAAATATTGTATCTCACAATAAAAAATTAAAGAATTAGTTCATTCATTCTTTCAACATTCAACCAAGTTGTGTTCCGGCAGTGAACCCCAGAGGTGTTCTCTGCCCTCGTAGAGGTCAGATGTTAAGGGGAGGGAAAAATAATAAGTAAGCAAAACAATGAAAAGATAATCACAGATGATAACAAGGTTCAAAAAGAAGTAGAGTATATTACTTGAAATTAGGTTAAGCTGCAAGTGACAGAAGGTTCAAAATCATTTTGCTTAAACCAAGGCTGAGATTCAGCTATAGCGAATTTTGGACACTGGCATCTACTCCAATTGATCTGTACCTCTTCTCTTTGGTCAGTTTGAGTTAATGTGCTGGACCAGTTATGTATGTTGAATGACGACCATGGTATCAAAGTTAATTTCTCCTTTCACATTAAAGAAGTTCCTTCTGAATGGGTAAGGCAGCTTCGTAGACTCATCAAGGACCTAGATTTGTTGTTCACCATTCTAAACACAGGGCTTCTACCTCATGGTCTAGGAATGCTGGCATGAGTTCCAGCCATGGCGACTCCATGAAGGACAAAGGCAAGAAGAGGACAATACCTCCCCCACTTCAACATGCTTTAGCGTTTCTCCTCACAGCCTGCTGCATGCAATGGCTGCAGGAGAGCCTGGAATATGTAGCCTTCATTCTAGGTGGTCATTTGCCCATCTGGAAATTATGCAATAATTTATCACTAAGGAAAAAGGGAGAACAGATAGGTTCCAGACATTGCCACACAGGGTTACGTGACAGACACTGAGTGACACAGAGGGGGCTGTGTTAAATAGGGTAGTCAAAGCTTTCTTAGAAGGTAACAATTAAGTCGAAGCCTAAAGGATACAAGTGAGCCTCACTTCAATCTTTTTCTTATTTTTTTAAAATTTTATTTATTTGAGAGACAGAGACAGTGCGAGTGGGGGGAAGGGCAGAGAGAGGGAGAGCATCCCAAGCAGGCTCCACGCTCAGCACAGACCCTGAGGTGGGGTTCAAACTCATGAAATCACGAGATCATGACCTGAGCCAAAACCAAGAGTCGGCTGCTCAAACAACTGAGCCACCCAGGTGCCCCAAGAATGCCTTATTTCAAAATAAATTGACTAATGCTCACAGAATGACCTTGACCTTATTTTATAAGTAATATTATGCAACTATTAAGTTTTCCTGGGCTGGATGATAGTCTCTTTTCTTCCATAATTCTTAGTTCTCCAAACTTCAAAGCATGTTACCTTACAGGAATTTTTGAGTTATTGAAACAGTGAACTATTGTCACCCAGTAATTTTGAACCTGGTAGGAAGATAGCTGAGAACACACTCAGTACCAGAATACAGTATTATTTGATATATTTTTAGGGATGTGGCTATTGGAGGGAGGGAAGGGAACCAAGCCAAATAAAGTATGCATCTAGTATGTCTTAGAAACCACTGTAAGTGGTGTAAATAATGCTAGATTCAGCCAAAACTACCTACAAATTAGAGTATTAAATCACAACTCACATTACAATAACATGATTTGGTTTGGTGTTCACTGGAATAGAACTGATCGTATGGAACTAATGCGATGTTTTGTGTGAATGTCACATTAGTTATGCATTTGTTACATGAGATCGTGGGCGCCAGAATGCAATTCATTGGGATAAACAGAAGAGCCTAGTGGCATTAAAGCCTAAAGCTATAAAGGGGCATTTGCCATCATTAAGCCTCTCATACTATAATTAAGGTGACATTACATCCAGCGCATTTTCTTAATAAATATCTCACACTGACATCAAACAAAAGAAGAAATCAGTAATACTATTTATTTCTGCAGATTTCACGTGAACAAAGATCATTATAAAGTAAGCGGTTTTTGTCTAAATATATCATGCAATGACAACACGTGCTACAACAGAATAAAAAGATGGTGTGTGTAGATGCATGTGTGCATGTGTGTGTTTCAAGCCTTTCTCTTGACTCTGTTGACCAAACCACAGAAGAAGGGAACTGCCATTGGGGATTATTATTATTATGTGTTTGGAGGAAGAAACCCTAAAAACATACGTTTTTTTTTTTTGAAACTGATCAGAGTCCCCACACTTGTATGTGGGGACATAAGACCCAGCAATGAGATCAAAACATCATTTCTGTTCTAAAGCTGTTAGAATGTAAGCTTCCTTTTCAAGAGCAAAGACTCTGGCCTTTATACCTGTGTTAACTCCACTTAAAACAATGTTTGATATACAGTAGTTGCTCAGAAAGGTTTAAATGAATGAATAGTAACTCTCATTCACAATTTCCACTTACTCAACAGCTAAGTCTCTATCAATGTATTCGATAGAAATGCAATACATAATAAAACTCCAAGAGAAAAGAGAATCAATTTTAAAAAAAAAAAACCAGTGCCATATAGAATTTTACTGCATATATCCACCTCTCTCCCCAGAAACCTCAGTATGAAACAGTGAGTGTATGTAGTGAGCGTGGATTGCAGTACAGGTACCTAGGTGGGCAAAAATAAATTAAAACAAAAATAACTTGTTTCATTTTTCTAAAGCAAGATTTGATTTCTCATTTGAGTCTATCACCTCCTCTTAAGGAGGTAGAAGGCTCATCTTTGTCAGGTGCGGGTCACTCTCTTCCTTCTCCCATGGGGTTTTGTCAAAGTTTCATGTGAGTCTGTAGAAAAGAGGCTCTGGGGAGAAGTAAAGCGCCCTGTCCTCCATGGCATTTTCTCTGGTCCTTGGCAATGGGTCCATGTGTGTTACTGGCAAGTCATTTCTCACCCTCCTCTGCCATGTCCTTCCTGATTGGTTGTTTCCTTCTTCGACTCCAGGTCTTTCCGGTGGGTAGGGATGCTGTCTAAGGGTCTAAGGCCCCATCCTACCTCAGGCTCCAGTCGTCATGTTTTCTTCTAGAGCACTGCTACCTCTCCAGGTATTCAACTGGGAAGAGCTTCGCATATCCTCTGTTCTCAGATGCATAAAACTACTTGTGATTTTTGCCATCTTCCCCGGCTTTAACCAAAGTAACATCGCACAGGTCTTTCTGGTACCACTCGTATCTCTGCTCTCATTATTCTCCCTCTGACCTCCTCTTCCCCACTAACCAGGGAGTTTTCGCACCCAAATATTTGTCCTATCCAGTGCTACTCTTTTCTATTTTCCTTGAAGAGCCTCCTCTGTTTTCCACTTTCTGAAGATGCCTTCCTTTACTGAGTCCATAAGCACGGGATAGTTGAGCTTCAGCAAGTTGTGGATAGACCAAGGAGGAAGTGGGAAAGTTTGGCTAGTATTATAAAAATATTTTCCCACCCAGTGAGTTTTCTGTAGGCAGATGAGCTGAAGCAAAGGAAGGAGAAGGGAAGCAGGGCTGGGGAGTGGGCAGTGACAGGGAATGCTCTCTGGGCTGTGGAAGGAGCAAATGAAGGTTGACAGAAGGATGCTCCAGAGTCCAAACACTACAGGGTGGGATTAGTCAAGGGTACAGAGCAACCAGGGAAGACTAGCGACACTCAGAGAACTTGGGTAGAAAGTTCCAAACAGAGCCATATTTATAGGATTCTTTTTCTTAATTTTAGAGAGAGAAAGTAAGTAGGGGGCAGAGAGAGAGACAGAGAGAGAGAGAGAGAGAGAGAGAAAAAGAGAAAGAGAGAGAGAAAGAATTTTAAGCAGGCTCCACACTCAGCGTGGAGCCCAACATGGGGCTCGATCCCCTACCCTGGGATCATGACCCTATCTGAAGTCGAGAGTCCAATGCTCCATGGACTGAGCCATCCAGGCACCCCTATAGGAAGAAAAGTTTTAAAAAAGAAATTAAGACCTCCAATCGTTGACCTTTCCTCCATCCAGAGTTGCATCCCTGTCCCCTCCCCTGGAATTAGAGAAAACTTGCGATTGCTGCCATCAGCAGAGCAGAAGCAACACTTGTTGACTTTCGAGGCCAGGTCACACAAAGCCATGCAGTTTCTGTCTGCGTTTTTTTTAAATACTTGCTCTTGGGTTGCTCCATCTCAGAAACGAGCCACCATGCTGGGAGAAACCTAAGCCACATGGAAACGCCACGTGTGGGCACTTTGGTCAACGGTCCCAGACAAGCCAAGTCTTTTGAATCACACGGCCCAGGCGCCAGACTTGTGAGTGAAGAAGCTCCAAATGATTCTAGCCTTGGGCTACTGAGTCACTACCAGTCACTGGAATCTTCCCAGCTGAGGCCCCAGACATCATGAAGCAGAGAAAACACAAGCCATCTCAGCTATATCCTGTCCAAATTCCTGACCTACAGAATCTGTGAGCACAACAAAATGTTTTTTGTTTTGCACCACAATTTTGTGCTGGGTTTTTTATGTAACAGTAGATAAGCGCTACCGTTGGGAACTAGAAAGAGGAAAAACACCAGAAAAGTAATGAGCTGGAGCTACCTTTTGTTAGAATAGAAGGTCTGTCCAAGAAAAAACAAAAAAACCCTCAGTGTCTGTGTCACAGTAAGAGCTAAGAATTACTGAATGTTAGTCTGTAACAGGCACTGACTCTTTGATATGTATTGATTCTGTTAGTCCCATACTGTGATGTAAGGAATGTGATTTACTGACATTTTACACATGAGGAAAAAGAGGTAAACAGAGGTTAGAGATCTTGCTCCAGGTTATAAGTTTATAAGAGGATGACACTGACTTTAAACCCAGTCTGTCACTAGCCTCCATGATCTTAAGCGCATTATAAAGCTTGCTATAGGACAGAACTTGTGTGGGTCCTAGAGAAAAATTTGCAAACCCAGAGAAGGTCCTATTAGCA
The DNA here is from genome assembly GCA_028646485.1 of Cryptoprocta ferox. Classification (NCBI taxonomy): domain Eukaryota; kingdom Metazoa; phylum Chordata; class Mammalia; order Carnivora; family Eupleridae; genus Cryptoprocta; species Cryptoprocta ferox. Next base: position 46,494,517 of record CM053574.1, read on the forward strand.
TTTGTGACAAAAGAAAAACAACTAGGGTGCCTGGGTGGCTCAGTTGGTTGAGTGTCTACTACAGCTCAGGTCATGATCTCGCAGTTCATGAATTCGAACCGCACATCAGGCTCTCTGCTGTTGGCAAAGAGCCCACTTCAGAGCCTCTGTCCCCCTCTCTCTGTTTCTCCCCCTCTTGCACTCTGTCTCAAAAATAAATAAATGTTAAAAAAAAACCCTACTGGCATATTCCTTCAAGAAACTATTTAAAAGACAATAAAAACAAAGTTTGGTATCTCATACCATTTCAAACACTATGACCAAATGCAGTTTGAGATGGTGGCTAATAACAGAGTTCTGTTTTTTGTTTTTGTGTTATGCAGAAAAGACAACTCTGGCTCTAAAGAAAACACTATAGTATAAGCTCAACCAGAGAGAAAATAACAACAGCCATCAGGTGTGGCCAGGTGTGGAAGTATGGGTATTTTACATTTTCTCTCATTAGCCCTCACCCCAGCGCTCTGAGATGGGCACCTTTACCCCCACCACCTAGATGAGAAAATTGAGCCTCAGAACACTAAAATTAGTTGTCCAAGAAGTCATCACATTTCCCACAGCCTTAAAAAAAGGAAGAGAAAAATGCCTTTACAGCCCTCTTTTCCTGCAGTACATCACAGCACGGACAACAGCATTTGTACTAGTTTCAGTGTTTCTTATTTTCAGTTTTGTGCAGTGTGTGTGTGTGTGTGTGTGTGTGTGTGTGTATAACACTGTGTACTCAGCAGGTCCTCATCTCCAATGGGATAGGATTCAAGTTCAGCTGACAACCAAAGAAATATTCAAGGCTATTATCCAGCTTTTTATGATCATTGCCTTAAACAGATAAGATGGGCCTGATGGTTTCACTAAGGTAAGATACATTTTGCCAAGTTTGTTTTGCTTCTCGCTGTTATAAAAGAGTAACTTCATCTCAGGAGCTCCATTTTAGTAATACACAAAATCCTTAGATAGCTTTTAAGTTCTATTCAATGATTCTCATTCAAGCTTTTACAAAGGGAATTTAATTTGGTTTTGCTTAGGCAAGAAAAAAAAACTCGATGATTTAAATGACTTGAATAGTAAGGCCAGGAGGACAGGGTGAAAATCCTAAAAATAATGTCATTGAAGAAAAGGGTGAAGAAGAAGAGAGGAAAAAAGAGGAAGAAAACTAAGAAGAGGAGAGAACATTTCTTCCTTTTAATTATAGAGTGTACAGTATACAGTATTTGCAAGTACAACTATACTGCAAAATCTCAGAATATAGACTTTAAATAAGCATCTTTCTTTTTCACACAACAGTCTAGAGATGAAAGGTCCAGGGCTGGAGGGGCAGCTCGGCCAAAGTCATCAGGGCATCTACTCTTTCCTCCCACAGAGTTGCAAGGAAGGTTGAAAGAAAAGGAACCCAGCAATGTGGCTATGAGTTGAGCTAAAATCCAAAGCATGTATCACTAAAAGGAAGAAGAAAAAACAGATATTGGGGGACAATTATCAGTTTATGCCACAGTCTAGAGGTCAAGAAACTATGGCCCAATTCTGTCCCGACCCTATTTCTGAATAGCCCGTGAGCTAAGATGGATTTTACAGATGAATACCTACAATAAGTTTGATGCTAGAGAACACTAACATTGAACCCCAATTTAAGCAAAATGTTATTCCCTCCCTCCCAAAATTTCATTAGTCTCATGATTAAAAGTGTGTTGCAAAAATTGTACTCAATTATTGTTATTATCCTTTGAAACTCATTAATGTAAATAAAATTCGTGGAAATTTGTTTTCTCTCTTCTCATTCAAGTACCAACATAATATCCTTGATTTTTTCCTGTTGGTCCACAAAGCCTATAGTATTCGCTACCTGGTTCTTTCAAGAAAATTTTGCTGACCACTGTCATAGTTTGAGCTGGACTAATTTAGTGAAACTCTTGCAAAGTACAGAAAGAAGAATGGCCTATGAGTGGCATAGTAAAACAGAACCCCATGATCCCAAGCACTCTGGCCTGTGTTTCTAACCATAGTAACACTTATTTAAGCAAGTCACAAATCCAGCAACTACTATTAGCTAAATCCCAGTAGGAAATAGGAGAGTAGGAGAAAAACTTCTCTCCACAGCCATAATCAAAGCAGGAAAGCTGATGTACTGCACATAAGAAGAATGCCCAGATCTCCATACATGGCACAAGACACAATTCTGTTAACTGTCAACGGCTTAACCAGATTAGCAGTTCTCTCAAACCAATGGGAGAGCAGCAGCAGTACACTGGAAGGGACTGGAGTGGAAAGGGAAGTAAATTGGAAGGGACTGGGGAGGAAAGGGGACATGGTAAGCTCAGGTAAAATTATATTCTTTATATTCTGTTTCAAAAACCAGGGAATAATACACTTGAGAAAGTCTATCATCAAAATAGTGAAGAGGACAGTTGGGCCATTTTAAGTTACATTATTTAATTCATATGGAACTTGTACTCTCCCAAGAACTCACGTGAATAGGATGTGATAACTATCCTTATGACCAGATATTTCTACAGTTTAGCAGACTCTTTTAACCTAGTATTCTTTTCCAATCTTATTTATGTTTTATGTTATCTTTTAAAAAGACTGCATCCTTATTGATAATATTGTGGCAAAAAATTGCCAGTACTTTTCTACTGATCGCAAATATGATTATTTTATATACAAGTGACAGGAAACCAGCTCATTGGTTTAAGGAAAGGAGGAAGAGGCAGAGGAAAGGGTGGAGAAAGGTGGAACAGGACAGGGAGGAAGAGAAGAAGAATAGGCTTTGAAGAAAATAAACAAGATGGTGTGTTAAGAAAAGTGGAGGTCACTTGTGGGGAAGAGCGCTGGGTGTTATATGGAAACCAACCTGACAATAAACTATAAAGTTAAAAAAAAAAAAAAAGAAAGAAAAGAAAATACAAATGGAGCTTCCTTCCTGAAAGTTGGTCAGTGCCCTCATCTCTGAAGAGGTAAAATTTAATCTGAACCCTAAATGATAAATAGTCAAATGTTGGAAGAGCAAGAAATAGACACCCACAGACAGAAAGGATGCCTGAATAGGGGCCAAAAGAGGAAATAGTGGCCTTCTCAGTTTTCAGCCTGTCCCTTTCCCCCACAGAGGGACAGAGTCCACCTGGCTCAATGGGTGGAAATATGATGAGGCATGACCTATCAGTCTGTTCCATGTCCTGGCAACAGTGATTGGTCCAGGAATAAGCACACTGGCTAATGTGGGCTAAGGAGACTCTGGGAGGAAAGAGATACCTTTTCCGTGCTAGTTGATAAACTGCAAGAGCAAGTTTGGGGCTATCAGTCATTCTGCCATCACACAGGGAGAGACTGCATGAGAAAACAGCCAATAGAGAGGAGAGCAGAGGTGAGTAGGAGACAGCAAACCATTCATGACATTGTCATTTGAGTATCTGAGGTCACTGTTCTGAGTTTCATCCATGGAGTTTTTTGTTACGTGACCAGCAAATCCCTCTTTTTCAGTTTGAGCCAAATGCAAAGTTTGGTGCAAATGACAATACCCTGACAGCACCAGTGGGCTTTGGGAACTACAGAAGTAAGAGTTCTTGGATATTTAGAGGAACTTGAGCTTCACGAGTGCCCTTAACATCTTATGGAAGCACTGGAGTCTTAGGATCTCTGTATGCTAGAGGACTGACTCGGGATGGGGGTTAAGAGCTGGAGAAATGTTTCTGAAATGAAGAGGAGGGAGATACAACTATAGGGGTTGACTATCTTCTTTCCCTCCCTTTCCACCATCCTGCCATTAAAGTAGAGGGGGAAAAAATCCCAAATTGATGCACCCAGGAGAAGCAAGAGACTGCAAAGGTAGAGCTCGGCCAAACCTCTCGAGAGCTACAAGAATGACTGCTCGTGGTTTTGCCTGCCCAGAATCTCCTCTGCGTTTTAGGAGTAGCATCACCCTTTGCAGTCTATGTGAATCAACCCCACTCTCCTTTCCCTTGGGCCATGGAGTTTAGATGCTGCAGAGGGAATCTAGTAGAATGGGCCATGTGACCTAAACCTGGCCAATCGGTCTGTTCCATCTTCCTGCCATGGTGATATTACTCAATAGGCCTGACCAGAACTGATATAGGGACTTGGCCATGGACACTGGGAAACAGGTGCTGGCTTTCAACTGGACTTTGGGGTCTACATGGAAAAGACTCACCTGCAGAGAGGAGTACAGAATCAATCAATGCCTTTGAGCCCTTCAATTCAGGCATACATGAAGTTACATTTACCGTTTCAACTGTGTGGTCCTATGAACCAACTAATTCCTCTGTCCCACTGAAGCAAAGTTCCTCTGTTCACCGTTTCTTTCCAGGCAAAGAGTGGGACCTGAAAAAAACATTTTTAAAAAGGTGTTGAATGAAAGAAGTCTCTGATCTCATCTGTAAGGAGTAGAAAGATGTGCTAATGTGTTTTCCCTCAGACTTTGTAAAATAGGGTATTTCAATTCTTGAACAATCTTAAAACTATAATTTACCAAACACATGATGATTAGTGTGGCTTGTGTGGGTTGGCCTACAACCCATTCACTGAACTTCTGAGATATAGACTAAATGTTAGGATTTGCTGGCATTAAAAAAGAAATCATTGAGAAGACTATGTAAATTCTGAATACCATACAATTTTTCCTAACTCCCTTCCACCAAAAATCAATGAGCCGGACCCAGAGGTATAAAGCACATGAATAGTAGCCAAGATCTCCGTCCTACTTCCCAAACATCGGGTATTTTATTTAAATTGGTGGGAGACACGCAGTTTAAAGGACTACTTTTTACCAGTCATAGAAGAAGTACATTGAACGTGAGCACAAGAGAATTTATATTTCCATTGAAAAGGAGAACACAGATTACTTCTTAAATTCAGGAATGATAATATTTTCATGGTAATAATTTCCTTAACCAGAATTTTATACTTTCAATGGGAATCCAAACCTAAGCTAACTTGCTTATTGAAGAATAGAATAATAAACAAATGTGAGCATACTTATCTTAGGGGATGAAAGAAATTATCTTTTATCAATTCTATATAATTTCCTGAAAATCTCTGGAATTTCCCAAACTATGTCCTTTGGAACCACAAACAAATGTTTTACACACACACACACACACACACACACACACACAATCCTGTGGTCAAATAAGGTTGTGAAACATTAAATACTAACTATTCTCAATCCTGAAAACAGTGCATATTAACATGTTTGAGAATGTGAGAAGTCTTTCAGTAGACGCCTGGTCAAATGTGTTGAATGCAGCATTTCCCAGCATTAACGTCCTCAAAATTAAATACAGCATTTTGCTTCCGACCCCAACTTCCAAGCCCCAATTCCCCAAAGCAACTTTTAGAACAGCTTGTGGAACTAGTTCCATAAAGCAAAGTTTGGGAAACACTAGTTTAGTGGTTTCTATCTACACAGATTTTGCTGTCTGAATAATATGGAAGGCATTTTGAGTGACAATTGCACCCATTTGGATATAACTTCAACTGACTCCATAATTAGAAATTTAAAATGCAAATTTTTCAAAAGCAAACTGCCTTTACCATTTAGAAATGTTGCTGAGACTTACTTGGATTTGCGTTTAGTTACATTACTTTCCAGTATATCTGGTATAGGTAATAGGCTCCAAAGACCTATAAATATTGAACACAAATAAGATTAGCCTTGTCTAAATTTTATGTATAAACAAAGGCTTGACAATTTTAATATGGCAAATGTACTTTTTTTTTTTTTTTGGTACATGCCTCTTGGGAAAACTGGGAATGGAATGGAAGCTTCTTCATTTATATTCTGCACAAGATGTATATTAAGGATTCATGTTAGTATGGGTGAGGACATGAAGCCATTGCTATTGAGCCTCAGATGTGGCAGCAAAGAATTAAGAGATCATCACCATCTCTCTCTAAATATAATGAAAATCTAACTTTACAACACTCCTCTTAAACGAGCTTTCCTCACACTACTTGGCTATGCATTAAATCTTGGCATACACAAAAAATAAAAACAGGGTAGTTCTAAAGGTTCATTTATGTTGGCTGGATTATGAAGATTAACTCCTCAGATGGTATTCCAAAGAAGTCATCAAATGTAAGTATAATTGAAAATAAAAACCTGAAGATCATTTAAATATTGATAGGAAAGTGAACAGATAGGATATAGGCAAGACACCACTCTTTAGATGCATAACATCAGTGTATATTATAAAGGATTAAAAAGTTTAATTCTCTAGGGAATATAATAGAGATTTCAACTTCAGCAAAGCACATTTTCTGGGACTAATATAGCATAATTATTCTCACGGCAGAGGCACATAGGCAGATTATACATATTTAATACCATTTAAATTTTAGGTCATTTGTGCTGATGATGTTTTAAAAGGTGAAAAATTGGGTTTACCGTTCTCTAAAATATTCTAATCCCGGGTCCTAGATACAGCGAGGGGTCCTCTTCTCTAATGTACCCTGTGGCCTCTGTCACCTTGCTGGTTCACACAAATATTAGCTCTGTGCTAACATGTAGCATTTTTCAAATAGCGCATGCCACCGCTGATACATACGATGATTTGAAGGAGTCCAGGGAGCATGTTCCATTTTAAGAATGAAGGTGATTATGACAATATAAAAGCAGTTACCATTTACTGAGCATTTACTATGTGCCGCCAAGCAAAACTTCCAGTCTGTTACTTTGAATGGACTTCACAAGACCACCACGTGGTAGCTGCTATTATCGCCAACGAACAGAAAGGAAATGGAGGCACTGAGAGGCTAAGTAACTTGCTCAAAATCACAAGTTTCTGGAAAAGGGCAGAGAGACAGGATTCAAATTCAGGACATTTAGCTGACGGTCCATGTTCTGTCACTTCATGGATGTTTCTTTGTTACGTGGGTTCACTTAATAAAAAATTTAAGAAATGTGTAATTTCTGTGAATATGAAATAAAGTCACAGAAGTTGTAGGCAAATGTCTGATGATCAGGTAACAGTGCTATAACACATAGTCTGTGTTCTTTTCTTTTCTTCCAGCAGGGGGAAGCTAGAGATTAAGGATGCCTAAAGACTGTGAAGTGAATGTGAACCGGCAAATGACAGGTCAGTGTCAAGGTTCTGCCGTAGATTTCCTGAGATGAAGAGCTCCAACCTTCAACTTACCTGCTTGCAGTGTTGCCCAGAAAACCTCTTGTTCAGAGAGGCAATCTTCCTACTTCTATACGTTTCTAAGGCATCACATAATCACATTTCTATGGAAAATATAAATAATTCAAATAACTCTGAAAAAGAAAAGGTTTGATTATTGTATATTACAATTTAAGGAGAGAAAAAATCAAATTTAAGAAAAAGCTGACAATCAAATCAGAAGCATTACAGGAAGTTTCTTGCTCATTTTCTCCAGAGGTTAAACCAGAATATGTTTAAAGAGGGCAGAAGTTTAAGGTCTAGCTAGGGAATAAAGACATGTTTTGTCTGACACTTCCCAAGTCAAATCCAACATTTATCAAATGATTCCTAAGTGCTGTATTTAAAAAAAAATACAGCCAGGAGCTGGCAACCTGGGTATATTAAGCTTTCATTACTGTAAATTTGTATTTTAAAAACCCAGTATCTTTTTCGTAAATATGCAAGGGCTTCTCTGACAATTTCTCTTTTTCTAAAGCCACCTCTCACTAACACATGTTAAATAAAACTCCTATATGTAAAATGAATTCTTGGCATCTAGGAGTTTAAAATCGCCCCCAAATTCAGAGGGGGAGAAAAAGCTGTATAATTATAGTTCAGTTGAGTGCAAGTCATAATCAAAAAATGCTGAAAACCAAAAAGTAATATCTTAGAATGGCATTTAAAACCAAAAAAGTACTTACTGGCATTTTAAAATTTTTCATGCAATTTGTTATTCGTTAAATCAGAAGAAAATGTGTGCTACCATTTCTGATAAGGCAAGCAATATTCAAGACTGTCATTAACTTAAAAAAAAAAAAAAAACAAAACTGGCCACCACTATGTGAAAAACCAAATGCTTTAATGAGGCTATCAAGAACAACAGTTCAATTATTTCATTGGATACATTAATATCGATCCATAATATACAGTGCTATGGACCATACAGAAATTATTGCTGCATCCAACAGCAGGTGACTATATTATTAACATTACAGTACCAAGCGTCCGCAAGAGACAGTCATTTGTCATTTTTTTTCAAGAAATAGGGTTTTTAAATATACTGTTATCAACACCAACTTTTTCCCCAGTGCATTTTTAAAAAATATTAATAAGTGCATTCCTTTGTGCTTTATTTTATATCTCTTAACTTCCTATGTATTTTATTTGTTCTTATTGCTTTATTATTTAAAAAACAACCAGAAAGAACTTTGTCATCCTATGTATGACCAGGTTGGTTGTAGGGTTTTTGGCAAAGTCAAAAGGTTTGGTGTTTCCATTGCCTTACCCAGAGGCAGGTGGGCAAGTGTGGCATTTTGGTCCCTCCGTATGGAGGCCCAACCCCGAGGCACCAGTCTGCTCTCGGGGATGGGGGGAGTGGTGTGGATCATTCTCTCGTCACAAATGGCGACCCCAAACCACCGCTTCGTGGCTTAACTAGTCCCTACAACAAATCCACACTCGATTTGGCAAAAAAGAAATAAATAAAACCACCCCCGAGGCTGCAGCATTCTCCTGGGCTTACTCACCCGCCAATCCCAGAAATTGTCTCTTAAGAAGAGGGGGATGGGGAAGCAGGTGACAGTGAGCTCAGGAGTTGCGAAAGTCAGGACAGTGGTACGAGATGCCATGCTTCCTTCTCAACAGAGCTTTCTATGAGGTCACTTGGCCCTGGCCACATTCCCTGGGCCAGGGGCTAGTCAACCTTGCTCCATTTTTTAAGAACCCTCAAAATCACCTAAAGAAAACAAGCATCAAACCAATCTTTGACTTCTTCACCCAGCTGCCCTCCCCCCACAGAGATATGAAGAGAAAAATAGACAATGCTATGATTGTATCAATGAACACTATGGTACAGTTAGCTGTTCATGCAGATTTACATCACTATTCTAGGAAAGGAGCTATACAATTAAGGGGATTGAAAGAATGGGAATTAATTTTCCCTACCCCCTTAAGTAATAAAGCTATAAAACTGATAGCATCATCAATGTTTCCAAGGATTCTCATTGACCAACGTGCATGGGAACTATGCAGTCGATTATTTTCACGGAAGCCACCCATTCATACACCTGACAATCGCACCTCCTCTTTGAACCCTCCAACACCCATCCACCAATGCAGATTTGATATTTAAATTCGTTTTCTTTAAAAAAAAAAAAAAACCTCCTGAATAAGGTTTCCTGATGAAAGAAGTTGGCACTCTGTCACTAAAATATATTTGATATTAAAAATATCTGAAGGAAAATTGGAAGCTCTTATATTGTCTACATAGGCACCATGCTCCATGATCCTCTTGACTATAGATACCATCTTGAAACTGTCTCCTATATTACAGTTCAGTCAGTGCTAGTCCAAAAAAGACTACTGCTATATTTAAGGCACTTCATTCTGAATGGATATGCTTTATGCCACTTGCTATTCAATTGTAGGCTGCTACTGAGAAATTCCATTCAACAGCCTGGCTCTTAACACCATATGTCAGCTGTATAAAACACGTAGGCCAGATAGATTACATGTAACACTACTATTATTGCATAGGACTACACAAGATAATGCACTGAGACTAACTTACAACATTGCTGCTTGTTAAAACACTGTCATCAAGTAACAGTAATTTGCCAATACAGTATTTCTCTCCTTCAAAAAAATTCAGCAAGTTTGCTGAAATAAACCCCAATTTAAATGACTACAATGGGTGTATTAACGCTATGGTTATCAGTCTCCAAGAATATTGCTACTTTTATATCACTAAAAATAAATATGTAAGTTTATTCTCTCTAGAAAGCTGGTTTTAACCTATTAATACTATACCTTAAATGTGTGGAAAAAACAGTTCTGAGTGAGACTGTAATATACAAAATATTCGCGAAGCTCTCTTGAAACACAAGACCTTGCATAAAAGTTTTCTTTCACGTGTGTACAAAGGATGTGGAAAACCACCAGTGAGTTGTAAAAATATTGAAAACTTGCCATTTTAAGATGCATACTCTTACAAATTAATACAAACATATTGAAAAAGAATGATGATAATAAAGAATCTGTACAAATCAAATGAACAGGAAAACATAATTTAAAAATAAAAATAGGAAAGCCGATTAGAAATGTGTCCAGTTTGGTTTTCTTATCAAAAGTGAAATTGAAGAGGGAAAGAAAAACAAAAAACAGGACGACTTTCAGGGCTCCTCAATATTTTCCTTTGAGAGGACATGCACTTTCTTTTCAAAATAAAATATATCTTATGGAAAACTGAATCACACTCATTGATGACGGAAACTGTAACAGAGCAACGAGTGAAGGACAGCAAGATTAGACTCCATGTTTCAGAGCCTTGGTCTCTAACCCTTCAATTTCACTTGCACCTAAGTATAGTGTAGCAGTTACATTTTCTAACCAGACAATCCTCATGAAATTGGTTGCACTTTTTTTTTCTTTTACAGAATATCGTATTGCCTTAAATAGTTCGCAGCAAAAAGACTAAATGGTGTTAGAAAGGTACTGGATCTTTAAGGCAGTACCGATGAATCAATACATTTACAAAATAAAGGGTTAGTGTGGATTTCTTTTCTTCTTTCCTTTCCTCAATCTCTTTCTCTCTGGTTTTTTTTTTTTTTTTTTGGTTGGTTTACATTCTTTCAATTAAACTTTACATTTAATTTCCAAAGATGTCACAGGCATAAAAATCTCAAACCAAGTCTCCCCTGAATAAAAATGGACAGAAATTTCTCTGATGCAAAAAATCCTCTTGCTCAGAAAGCTAAAGTCCGGGGGTGAATTCAGTTCACAGATACGGTACACTTATCATACAATACTTTGGAGGCATTTGTAGTTGTAAAATAGAATATACAAGTCCGTTTCACAAAATTCTAAAAATAAAATATATCCTGGGCTATTGATAAAGCATGAAAAAAAATTTTTCATATTAAAGGAAAATTATCAAGAAAACCCCTTCAGGTAAATTATGAAACCTACGAATCAAGAAAGGAAGCAGTTTCGGACAGCGCAGAGCAGGGAGTGCCTGCTAACAAGCATGCTCGGTTTCCTCCATGCTCATGCTGCTCCTTCGGCTGCTGGCTTTGGAGGCTCCGGGGGACACTGACGAAAGGAGCGGGTCAGTTACGCCAACGGGAGAAAGAGTGTCATCCATCAGGATGTCTTCCAGTTTGGAGCCCATTTTCGTGGGGACACTATAGGCCTGGTTGCTCTCGGTCCCGGCTCCAAGGCTGTTGTTGAAGGTGATAGTGCCGTCTGTGAGATCAAGTGTTGTCGTACAAGGTAGGTCTGCGTGGTGCGGAAGGAGGTCTTGGCTGCAGTTCTCGAGAGCGGGTTCCTGCTTGATGATCCGATTCACCAGATCTGGAGAGCAGAGGCCCGTAGATGGGATGAGCGAAAGTCCGTGAGCTCGAGCCTGCATTTCAAGTTCCTAAAATAAAAGTAAACAATCAGATGCTTAAAAGGGGGGGAGTACAGAGGATTTTAGGGCAGTGAAAGTACCGTATAGGATACTACAATGAGGCATACATGTCTTTCTGCATTTGCTCAAACCCGTAGGATGTGCAACACACCAACAGTGAACTCTAATGTAAAGAGGGACTTTGGGGGATGATGTTGCAGAGTGCAGGACCATCAGTGAAGGTGAATGTACCACTCTGGTGGGGGATGGTGACAGTGGCAGAGGCTGTACATGTGGGAGAGCAAGAAGGATATGGGGAATATGTCTTTACCTTCTCATTTTTCCTGTGAACCTAAAACTTCTCTAAAAAGTAAAGTATTAAAAAAGAATCAGACATTTAAAAGGAAAAAAACCCAAATTCATTATGAAAACAATTATTTTGATCTTTTAAATTAATAAATAATGGGGCGCCTGGGTGGCTCAGTTGGTTAAGCACCCGACTTCAGCTCAGGTTGTGATCTCACAGTTCGTGGGTTCAAGCCCCGCATCAGGCTCTGTGCTAACAGCTCAGAGCTTGGAGTCTGCTTCAGATTCTGTGTCTCCCTCTCTCTGCCCCTCCCCTGCTCACGCTGTGTCTCTCAAAAATGAATAAATGTTAAAAAAAATTTAATTTTTAAGAAACTTTAATTCTTAAATTTTAAGAAATGCTATTTCTTAAAGGAGAGTATAGAAACCACTGATCATATAAGGACAGGATTTTTAGGTGGTATACGCATTTCATTACCTGTTAATAATACAGAGACCGTCTCTCCCATCTATCATTATACACAAAGATAATTTTTTAAAAACACGAAAATAAAAATAAACATAAAAATAAAATTTCAAAATGTGAGATTAAAGGAAAACATTTGGTAAATAATATAGTTCTGGGGTCCCTCCACTGTGCACACACACATCCAGGGCACTGAGACATTTTAAAATACCCGGGGAGGGGCACCTGGGTGGCTCAGTTGGTTAAATGTCCAACTTCGGCTCAGGACATGATCTCGCGGTTTGTGAGTTCAAGTCCCGTGTCGGGCTCTGTGCTGACAGCTCAGAGCCTGAAGCCTGCTTCTGATTTTGTATGTGTGTCTCTCTCTGCCCCTCCCTCACTCGCACTCGCACTCTCTCTCTCTCTCTCTCAAAAATAAACATTAAAAAAAAGTTTTTAAATACCCAGGGAAATAGCGCACTAATCAGAGAACTACCAAATTCAAGACAGTTCACAGTTTTACCATTAAATGGCGCTACATTCTTTTTCATCGCATCATAATCATTGCATAGCCAGGTCTTCAAGGGTTGCTGTGATAAAAAGTAAGAATTGCATGGGGGCGCCTGGGTGGCTCAGTTGGTTAAGCGTCTGATTTCGGCTCAGGTCATGATCTCACAGCCTGTGGGTTCAAGCCCCGTGTCGGGCTCTGTGCTGACAGCTTGGAGCCTGGAGCCTGCTTCGGACTCTGTGTTTCCCAATCTCTCTGCCCCTCCCCTGCTCGCTCTCTGTCTCTGTCTCTCAAAATAAAATAAAGACATAAAAAAAATTAAAAATAATAATAACATTTAAAAAAGTAAGAATTGCATGAAAATTAAGGAGTGAGAAATGAGGGTGGCACTGTTCAATATGATTCCAAGGCTAAAGAAGCCGTGTGTGCCCAACAGATACACACATCCCATTATGTGGTAAATAGTGTGGTTATTTAAAAATAAAATTAAAATGCTATTTTTTTCTTTCAGTTTATAGGTTTTATAATTTCAAATGGCTGCTAAGTTGTTAGGACCTAAATATTCAATAAGCTGTTTGGACCTAACAAAGAAACGGTACACATTTCTTTGGTCTAGGGTGTAGTGAAAAAAAAACTAAGGGTACCATGAGCTAATAAAGCCTGGGAAGTAGCAGCAAAAGCTCTACACAAGTAACTAGATTTGAAACATCACTTAATTCATCTTACCAAGGTCAAGGGAAGTTTTTGCTTGCTTGTTTGTTTGTTTAATCCCCAAAGAAAGTTCTTATAGGGAGGATGAATAATTTCTTTCTACACTTTCTTCACATCCTTCCTATTATGAGGTGAACTGAAAAACTCATAGGTTCAAGTCCTAACCCCAACACCTCAGAATGTGACTATGTTTGGAGATACTGTTTTTGTTTTACTTTTTTTTTTTAATGTTTATTTATTTTTGAGAGAGAGTGCACACTCAGGAGAGTAGAGCAGGGGGAGAGAGAGACGGAGACAGAGGATCCAAAGCAGGCAGGCTCCACACTGTCAGCACAGAGCCCGATGCTGGGCTTGAAACCATGAACTGTGAGATCATGACCTAACCTAAAGTCGGAAGCCTGAGCCACCCAGGTGTCCCTGAAGATACTGTTTTTAAAGAGGTAATTAAGTTAAATGAGGTCATGTGGGTGGGCTCTAATCCAACAACCAATAGGACCAATGTCCTCCTAAGAAGAGGAGATTAGGATACAGAGAAACACCCAGGTAAGATCATGGGAAAACACAAGAAAAAGGCAGCCTCTAAGAGAAGTACAGAAAAACCAACTCTGCCCACGTTCTGACCTTTGATTTCTAGCCTCCAGAACCCTGAGAAGCTATGTTTCTGGTATTTAAACCACCCTGCCTGTGGTACTTGTTACAGCAGGCTGAGCAGACTAATACACTTCGTAAGTGTCTGAGCCTCACCTCCCCTGGTTCCCTATCTCAAAATGCCTTCCAAGCAAGCTCTTTCTGTTTTTCCTGAGTATCCCTGGACCCTCTTAAGATGAACCCAACTATTCTCTATGAGCATTCTGCTTCTCCATGCCAAGATGATCCTTTCTAAGCCTGCCATAATAATGACAGAAAAGAAATTTGAAGCAAGTCACCTTGCCTCATGAAGGAGGGAAGAGTAGCCTCCAAGGTGGCTCGGCCATCCAACCTCTGCCCACGAGCCTCGAAACACATGTTCCTGAAAAGCCACGTTCAGTCTGTAGTAAAGATCATTCCATTTGCAAGATCATTCTCTGGGGCATGACAAGTATGAGACGGGAGCCTGAGATGTCACCCAAGTACGTGCATGTTCCTGAGCACAATCTCCAGAAACACAAGTCTCTCCCGGCATCATTTTAAACCTCTGGGCTGTTTAATAAAATTACAGTTCCAATGATATGAAGGCTTCATGCTCTTTCTTCTGTGAAAATTTCTGCATGCATCACTTAGAGTAAAAATGAAAGGAAGCCCTTAGGCCCAAGGTGAAAACCACACACTATTGTAAATCTACACCAACATGCTAATAAGAACAGCTCCCCACACATGTAGTTCATCTTAAAAACAACAACAACAAAAAAAAAAAACAACAATGCTGGATTAAAAAAGGCAAATCTTTTTTTTTTTGATCTTTTGTTGTTTAATTAAAAATGTTTATCAGCTGATTAAAGTGTTACTAGGTATCTAAACAATGTGATAAATCTCATCTGGAGAACTCAGGCTCATTGCATGACAGAGCTTTCCTAGTTAATAACATTTTCTGTGATATGTAAAAGTTCGAAAGGCTGCCTCATGCTGTCACTGGGAGAAACCCAAGACATCATCACTGTGGAATTTCCAATCCACACATTTCACAATATTCCATTCCACATGAAGAGACATGTTTGGAAGCTTCAAACAAAACCTAGCTTCTCTTTCAAAATGCTTCCTATGTTTTAACATTTGTATAAGGAAATAACACATTAGTACAAGCTGCTCTTATAAACGGGGCTGGGTAAGTTCAAGAGAAAAAGACCTGTGGCTACTTATTGAAGAGATCGAACATAAAACAAATAAAAACCAAAAATAGATTTAAAAAAAAAGGATTTTCAAATGACAAGCAATCTCTACTGTACTATGGACATTCTAAAATGCACCCCCGAGAGGAGAATCATCTTCTGCTGCCCTGACCCAGGGCTGAAGATCACTGTGTTGAAATGAGAGAAGTGACATATGGAAATGTCAACAGTATTGTGGGGACTCAAAGATCGGAGACTATTTTTATAAATGAATTACTCTGTTAAAGAGGTTCAGTGTCCAGGATTAACACCACCAGATGAAACACAATGCTGTCTGAAGGGTCAGGATTTGCTTTGGTGTTCCACAAACAGTTGCACTGGACACCTGAAAAAATGTTAAAAGGTGGGTCCATCTACTCAAGAAGAAGGTGTTCTGTTAATTGCTTCTTACTGGTGGATTGCATGCAAAGTGAGCAGGTAAATGAAAATCACTTTGGTCATTAGCAGAGTCCGTTTATCTTTCTCTTCTTCAAGACAGTTTCAGAGGAAGTTATGTTTACACTCAGCATGAGAGCCCGAGTGCCTGAGAGAAGTACCAAGAGCTGATACTACAGAAAGACTGCCCCATCTCACACTTCACACTTGTACATCCAGTCGGTACACAGAATGACAGATGAATTCCACTCATCATTAAAATCAGTGTTTCTCAGTCTAAGAAGGAATAGTGTAAGTTATAGATACGTGTGGTAAAATCCCACTATCTGTAACTATTTCTAAAATTTGTTATCTTTTTTAAATTTTTTTTAATGTTTATATTTTATTTTTGACAGACAGAGACAGAGCATGAGAAGGGGAGGGGCAGAGAGAGAGAGGGAGATACAGAATCTGAAGCAGGCTCCAGGCTCTAAGCTGGAGCCTGATGCGGGGCTCGAACCCGCCAACCGCGAGATCATGACCTGAGCCGAAGTCAGACACTTAACCGACTGAGCCACCCAGGGGCCCCTAAAATTTGTTATCTTGATGATAAGATCTTCTGGATGTCCTCAAGTTACCTACGCACAGGGGCTTTGACCAGAGACTACATAACCCCACCAAATCCTAAGGCATCTTGGAATTTAACAACTACAGTCAATTCTCATTATTTGAGGTAATTATTGTGATAGACTGAACATTTGTATCTCTCCCCTTTCCAAAGTTCAAATATTGAAATCAAATCCCTAATGTGATACATCTGGAGGTAGGGCATTGGATGGTGATTAGGTTAGGGAGGTGGAGCTCTCATAAATGTGATTTGTGCCCTTATAAAAGAGACATCAGAGGACTCTCTCCCTCCGCTGCCATGTTAGCACCCAGTGAGACTACAGACTACAGCTGTCTATGAAACAGAAAGCAGGCTGTCATCAGACACTGAATCTACATGCACCTTGATCTTGGACTTCCAAGTCTCCAGGATTTTGAGAAATAATGCTTGTTGTGAGAGCCACCCAGTCTTACAGTATTTTTGTTACAGCAGTCCAACTAGACTAAGACAGTTATACTCTATAAAGTCACTCTGAATCCTGAGTTAGTAAATACCAAATGATTATTCCCAGAGGAAATAGGGGGTTACGTTTCTGTGAGTGTCCAGCCACAACATTTTCATCAAATGATCCACATATAACCTTGTTTTCTGTTTAAAGACACCTTATTATTATTAATATATAACCCTGATGCATTAACATCAAACTCATAGCCAAGAGCACTGTAACTCACATACAAAGGAAACTTATGTCCATAAGACACACATCACAGCCTTCTCGTGCTTTGGACACCAGACAACTTTAGCACTATACTTGGGGGCCATTTTAAGTAGCAAAATTCACGCACAAAACCCACAAAAATGTGAAAAAAAACAGCAGTGGACTAAGGACCACAAAAAGGATGCTTGTTTATAGTGTGAGCTGAAAGAAGACAGCAGGTCACTGCCTTGTTCAACCTTAACTCAAATCTACCCTTCTGAGCATGTCCACCAATGACCCCGAAAGCACTCCAAATGTGGATCTTGGAATTACAGATTTTTAATACATAGGCAAATTCACAAATAGGGAGTCCATGAACCATGACTATCCACTGAATCAAGTCCCCCATGGCTTGTTAGACAGCCTCTCCTCCCACCTCCAAGTCGGTGGTACTTCGTACGTGCCCCATACCTGTATCCTGAGCAACAAGTGTCGGTTGGCATGCTCCAGTTTCTTCTGTCGGGTTTCAAGTTCCTTGGCACGCTGCTGTTCACGTTGCAACTTTCGAATATAGTCCACAGAGGCTTTCAGTATGGTTCCCTTGTTCCAGCGCATGTCTCTGTAACGTAGACAAGAGGGCAGCCTGTTTCAGGATGGGAGGCACACCGAGAACTCAGGATGCAGCGCATCCCATTTCTAAAGGTGTGGTAACAATGGCAGGTTGATGACGGCTGTCATTCATCGAGTGCTTGCCACATGCCAGACACTGTTCACCCACTTCTTATACATTACCTTACTTAACCCAGACGAGAACCTTGAAAGGGAGGGATGTCGTGCACGTGTGGAAGCAAGACACTCTTCACCTTGCTCTTGGTTACAGAGCTACTACAAGATGGAGTCAGGACTTACATTTAGGTCTGTTGATTACAAAAATCAGTATTCTTAAAAATTCTACTAAATAGTTACAGGTTTCTAGGACTATCAGAGTTAACTCATTCGGATAGACAGAATAAGCTAGAGTTAAAAAAAAATAATTCCGTGAGATCCTACTACTTGACTGTGGGAAGCATAAAAGTGGTCTCCTTGGATTTGCTCATGAATATTCATGGCCAAGTTATCTAACCTCTCTCTGTGTCCCAGTTTCTTCATCTATAAAATGGTGATACTACACATGTATGAGCAGCCTCGCAGGTATGTTACTGGAATCTAAGGGGGCCTGTTACATGAATGTGCTATGAAAAGTTTAGAATGCAATTCAAATGACAGAGCAGGCACTATATTAAGGGCTCAACATGATAATTATCACAGCTCCCTTTAAACAGCATTTACTATGTGCCAGGTACATTTTAAGGTGTTTTACAGCTCATTTAATCATAACTATCTCAATGGCTAGGCACTGATATTATCCCCATTTTACAGATTGGGAAACAAAGGCACAGAGAGGTAAAGGGATCAAGGTCACACAGCTAGGAAGCGGCAGAGCCAGAAAGCCTAGACCATCTGGCTCTAGACTCCATGTACTAAACCACAGTATCGTTCTTACGTGGCTGAGTTCTTAGAACAACCAGACTAGGTAGGAATATTCTGATCCACCGGCCCTTGCCTTTTTTTTTTTTTTTTTAAACAGATGAGGAAAATCACAAGAATTCAAGTGTCTTCCCCAAGATCACATATCTAGTAAGGGGCTGTTTTGGAATTCAAACTCAGGCAGCCTGAGCTTGGTACCTTTCCGTTTTTAATCACTGTAGTTGTAATGTATTCATATATAAGGAAATTAAGAACACCATTAAAATATAGGTAAAAGTGAGCTGAAAAATTCAGAGCACTTCAGAAAAATAATTAAGAATGAACTTATAATTAAATAAGTGGTATTTCTGTAGTACTTTAAATTAATCTGAGCTCTTTCACAGACAGTGTTCATGATGATGATGATGAGGAGGACAATGAAAAACAAAACAAAACAAAAACAACTTAATGTATGAAAACTCTCCTACCCCATCATCTATAGCCGTTCAAGGCAGATCAGATGTATCAGCTGGGATGTGTGAATGAAGAACCATTAAAACAAGTCACCAAGTAATTGATCCTCATATGGATTGGATGAAGAACAAAACAGAAGTTCTCCCACGAGAGGCAGACTTACAGCCCCCCGAGAATTCCCTGAGGTTGATCCCTGAGGTCTGGGCACCAAAGATGGCTACCCAGGGAGGTGTGCTGAAACAGAGGGAGCACAGAGCTGACTTGTTTAATATTCAGGGCTGAGATGAAAGTAACCAACACTGGACAGCCAGAGAGAAATGTAACCATAATGAAAGATGCCTTAATCTAGGCCAGTAAAAGTTGAAAAACTCATGTTGAAACATGTGAGCAGCCACTCAGTTTTTAAGAAGTGACTATTTCAACCAATTATCTTAGGTTTTGCTTCCTTGTGACATCCAATCAATCAATTATGCTTTTAAGCTTAAAGGAAGGGTTTTCAAACTTTTTTTTGCTTGTAATGAGACCAACCCTTTCTTCACACAGAGCTATATAAAGATTCCCAATATATAAAATCAACGAAAGCAGATCTGTATAGGGGAGGAGAGGAGAGCGTATGGGTCTGAGACCCTGGTCCACTAGGCTGTGTCTCTGTAGCAACCCCAGGGCCTGTTCCAGAAACCTGGTAGGGGAAAAACCCCCATTAGAGATTATAGTCCATTTATCTTAAAACAATGCCTACAGTTAAAGATCATTATCAGTTCCGATTATAAACATGTAAGTATTCCAATACAATAGAGAAAGAAGATATGCAAATAGAGGCTTTCACTGCAGCCCCATAATTTCATAATATGTTGCTAAAGAGATTCACATGCTACAGTTTAAAAGAATATGCTAAAAAGTGAAAGCTGATAAAGAACAGGAAAATGGGAATTCAATTTCAACTATCATGCAAGACTGACTATAGGAAATGAAGGTCGCAGCCCCTTAGTAGGATAAATTTGTGCAGCAGAACTGAGAATTTGAATGTTGTGAGTTTCAAAATGGCTTTTCCTTGAAACCTGGCAAAGCAAAATGTGGATGATGGAAATTGTGCTTGAACATTCATCAAAGCCACCTTACAATGGGCCATGATTTTATTTTATTTTGTCACAAATTCCCTGACAATAATGTGAATAGCAAATTTAATAAACCTTGCATGAATAATGCTTGATTTCATCTTTACGTTTTATTAGGTAGCTAAAAGGTCCTATTCAAAGGCTAATTTCAGACAATGCCACTGGGGCCCACGAAAACGTATACATCCTCTGGCCTCTTATGTCAATTGGGCCACTTTCTAGCGGATAAAAATTGTGTACACGACAAGTAGGACAACAACCTACTTGTTGACATGGTAGGAAAATTATCTTTACACCTATTCTCTCCATCTGAAAGGTGGGGGAGGAAGGTAGGCAGAGACTGAAAGCTGAAATCCAAATCTGCTGACCTGTACTTAAAAGAGATGTAAAAAATTACCTTTTTTTAGACTGGCAAAGCATATAAAGGGCAGGCAAGTTTTCAAAAAAAATTTTTTTTTGACCTTTTGGCTGCTGAGTGTTAGATGTGGAGTCTCCCATACCAGCTCTTAGCACCCACATATACTGTATGAGCTCTCCAGCAAACAGTCAACAGCTCTTGTTTGAATAGCTACTGAAATCTCTAATCCTGCATGAACCATTAAGAAGGAGTCTCAGATTTCAGAAAGCCACCACCTCGTATCCAGAGCTGAACAGCTTATGTCCAGTAACCCTTTATTACCTTTCAGAGGATTTCTCTCAAAATTTCAGTTTGGCGAGACTAACAAGGAAAGGGATAAGTATACCAGACGAGGAACCAAAGGGACAAAGGGGGTGTTTCCTGACTCTGGTTTTTAGAACTGTGCCCTTTCTGCAACATATGTATAAACATTAAGGTCCCCAAAAATATACAATGCATATTAACACAGAATTGTACTCACGGATCATTGGACTTGGGAATCAAAGTACCTAGTTCTTTAATGCGATCATTTATGTTAAATCGTCTTCTTCGTTCAACTTCAAGAAAAGAGCACAGACAGGAAGGGACTGTCAGTAACAGCACCACATACACATGAAGCATATCTCGTTAAAGCCATGTAAGCATTAGCCTGGCCAGCCCAAGGCAACACAACCCGGATCTGTATTTCCCATTACTATCATGTTTTTGGGACTGAGGCTCAAGTGCTGACAAACAAATGAGTTACCTTTGTACAGAACTTTATCATTTACAAAGTCCTGAGACTGTAATTTCTCCTTTGATCCCATAACACTCTGACACTGGAGTTAAGTATCCTCAATGATAAATGACAAAACTACTTTGGGGGATATGTGGGACTTGATAAGGACACCCAGCAGCAAATGAAAACAGCTTGAACTCAACCCTGACCATTCAGGGCTAGCAGGTCCCTAGGCAGCCAACATTTTCTACAGGGCCAGATAATGAGGACTTTGGGCTTTGAGGGCCAACTGGCAAAATTGGAGACGTTATGTAGATACTTAGATAACAAAAGAGAAAATAAATTTCTTTTGTTTACTGATAACATTCAAAATGTGATAACATTAACTGGATACAATTTTTTTTTTTTTTTTTTTTGCAATGCAAGTCTACTAACAAGAAGCACGGGATGCCAGAATTTGGATTTTATGTAATTCTCACATATCACAAAATATTCTTCTTTTGATTTTTTTAAACATTTAAAACTCTAAAGAACATTCTTAGACTATAGGTTGTACAAAACTCCTTGCCCTAGGCCCAGTGTTGCCCAACAGATATACAATGCAAGTTACTTCGGTAATTTAAAATTTTCTAAGTAGTCGCATTGAAGAAGTAAAAAGAAAGAGGGAAAATTTATTTGAATATCTTGTTAAACTCAATCTACCCAAAATACTATCACTTCAATATGTAAGCTATATAAGTATTAATTAAATATTTAACATTCTTTTCTTTGTACTAAATTTTTGAAATCCAGTGTATATTTTATAATTTTTAAAGGTTTTTTTTAAAATTTATGTTGAGAGAGAGAGAGAGAGAGAGAGACAGAGAGAGCATGAGCAGAGGAAGGGGCAGAGAGAGAGGGGGAGAAAGAGAATCCCAAGTAGGCTCAGCGCTGCTAGCACAGTGCCCGACTGGGGGCTTGAGCTCACAAACCATGAGATCATGACCTGAGCTGAAATCAAGAGTTGGACGCTTAACTGACTGAACCACCCAGGCACCCTGAAATCCAGTGTCTATTTTATACTTAAAGCACAATTTGAACTAGCACATTTCAAGTGTTCAGTAGGCAAATGTGTTGAGTGGGTATAGCATTGGGTAGCACAATTGTAGAAGTTAAGTCTAGCTTGTTTAACTACAACATGCATCATAATAGCATCCCTATTTTATCAATTCAGTTGCATGTTTAGCTAAATTATCATCTTCTTAGGGGAGGGTGAAACAGTAAAGCAAGTGAGTTAATAAATGTTTCTAATTTACCTATCTTGGCAAATAAATTCCAAATAACTTAAGGTCTAATAAATCCGATTAAAATGTTAATATTTTACTTTAAACACATTATAACCTAATACATAATTATATTTGACCTACTAGTACTCCATACATTTAGGTAAATAAGATACGCTATGTTCCCAACACATCCTGTATTTTTCTTGGCATATGGATCCCTTCTATGATTAAATCAGGTATTTAAAATACTGCCTTACCATTAAACTTTTATAAAATAGAAATACTGATACTCACTGGTTGTAAAGAAGAAATTTTTGGACCTCTGATCTTCTAGCTAACCTCCTCCAAAACTCTAATGCATGACATGTTTTCTTACTTCTTCAAGCATATAACAATCAGAAAAATTCAAACAGCACTGAAATGCATAAAGTGAAGTAAAAGTCCCCTATGATCCAGATATGACTACTGTTAAGTTTCTTTTATATCCTTTGTGATGATTTTTATTGTCTAACCATGCTGCCTGCCCAGGGCACAGTTCTAGGGACTCTTCTTGATCTATATTCACTTACTCATGATCTCATTTTGTCTCATGGTTTTCTACACCACACATTCACTAATGACTAGTTGTTATTTCCAGCTCAGACAGGTCCCTGGAACTCCATACTCATATGTCCGACTACTAGATATTTCCACAGGGAGGTCTAATGGGCAGCCCCAATACTCCAAACACAAGTTCCTGGTCTTCCATGCTCAAACAACTCCACCCAGAGGCTTTCCCACCTCATTTATTGTAACTCCATCCCTCTAGTTACTTAGACCAAAACCTTGGAATCAATTCTGCACCTCTGTTCCTCTCACTTCCCACATCTGATCCATCATCAAAGTCTATTGGCTCTCTCTTCAAAATATTTACAGAATCTTCCCACTTTCAACCTCCACTGTTTACCTGATAGAAGCCACCATCATTTCTTGCCTAAGAATTACTGCAATTCTCCTAACTATGATCTCTGTCACCTGCACTCACTGCTTCCTTTTCACTCTGGTCTATTTAGACCACAACAGCCTGAAGGATCCTGTTAAAACCTAGGTCAGAGCATCCATCCCCTTTCAGAAAGCCCACCAATCATTTCCCACCTCACCTAGACAAAAGCCAAGTCCTCAAGGATCTGGTGGACTGCCATCCCTCTCACCTCATGCTCTGCTCCTCTCCCTCTCTGACCACATCTTCTGTCATATCTTATCTGTGTCCCAACTCCCTTCAGCCCCATGGGCTTCCTGCAATTCCTCCACCAAACCAGAACCACTCCCCACTTTAGGACTTTATACTGCTGTTCGCCCTACCTGGAACACCCTTCCCCCCCAGATATCTGCTTGATTCTGCCCTCACCTCCCTCAAATTTACCTATGAGCCTTCTCTGACCACTCTATTTAAAACTGAACCATCAGTGCCTATCCTGACACCCTATCCTGTAGCCTGTACTTTGTCTCCTCATAGAACCTTCTACCATCAGCATATTTCATTTGTTTGTTTCTTATATATGATTTATAATAATATAATATAATATAATATAATATAACATAACAATATAATTATATAAACAAAATGTTTTATATTAAATGTATAGTATATATTATAATATATAAACAAATGAAATATGCAGATGATAGAAGGCTCTATGAGGATACATAGATATATATAGATGGATACAAAGATATAGATATAGATATCTATATCTATATCTAACAAATATCTAGATATATATATCTAATATCTATATCTAGATATCTAACAAATATCTAGATATAGGTATAGATATAGATATAGATATAGTTATAGTTATAGATATAGATATAGATATAGATATAGTTATAGATATATTCACTGCTGCATTCCAAGTACCTATATAAGCCTGGCACTCAGAAGACCCTCAATACTAAGTATTAGATAAGAATGACAGAGTTCAAGTAGAATTACACTAAAATTGATTCTGCATCTATCTTTTCTCACTTAACAGCATATTGTTCACATAATTTACTGTCGACATTTAGACATACTGCATTTTATTTCATTGTGCCTTCCCTCCCCAATTATTTTTTATTATAAAAGTGATATATCAATTTGCAAAATATTGCAAGACATATAAAAGTGCATAAAGGAAAATGTAAAAGCCAACTCTTTACACCATGCAATACCTACTTGCCTGAAGAAATTGTCTATGATAAAGGCAAACTCCTAATCTTCTCCCTGCATGCACACATCCGTACACACACACACACCCATATTTACTGTATTCTTTTTACATGATGAGATAATAATATGTATATTATCTGCCACTTACTCTTCTCACTAATATATTGTAGATATCCATGTAAATCAGGTAAAACAGACCAACCCCATTCTTCTTAAGAGCCACTGAGTATCCATTATATGAATATATCACAATTTATTTACAAATACTCTACTGATGAATATTTAGACTATTTCCAATTTCTCCCTCTGTTGATCGTAGAATGAACATTTTGTCCAGTGCCCATATATACATTTTATTCCTATCGTGGTTTTTGTTCTATACTGGAAACACCACCTTAACGTATTTGTTTGCTCATCTATTCCGTCGGCCCTTGACTCAAATGGAAGCTCATAATGTCTAGTTCTCTTCTGTAGAAAAATGCCTCAGACATAATGAGGGGTCAATAAATAGTTATGAGTAAATAAATGTATTATTTTGCACATTTTGGTGATGACTTTTACAAGGTAAGTTCTTAGAAGAGGAAGAGCTATGTCAATGGACAATCTAACTTTGACTATTCATTTCTTTTTTTTAATGTTTATTTATTTTTGAGAGGGAGAGAGACTGTGCACACAAGCAAAAGAGGAACAGAGAGAGAGAGAGAGAGAGAGACGGAGAGACAGAGAGACAGAGAATCTGAAGTGGGCTCTGAGCTGAGAGCAGAGAGTCTGACACGGGGCTTGAACTCTCGAGCTGTGAGATCATGACCTGAGCTGAAGTCAGACGCTTAACCGACTGAGCCACCCAGGCGCCCCTTGAGTATTCATTTCTCAGAGTATGGTCTAATCGTGTTTATATTTTACTGACAACCCTAAACTTGAGAGTTCAGGTGCCTAAGTATAGATATCGTTTTTTGACAAAATCGAACTTCGTTTTCCACATGTCAGTTAGGTGGAGTTTTGGGTAACGCCTAATGGTCTTAATTTTAAGTTACATGGAAAGAAGAAATGACTTGGAGTACTGGAAGCCAGAGAAGATCTTAGAAATATTAGTCCCAATCTTTGGGTTAAAAGGAGCAGAGACTCTCCCAGCTGAAATGGGAAGCGGGAAGGGCAGTAGCTATTAAAAGAAAGAACCCACCCCTCTGGGACCCAGCGATTCCTTTCCTCAGTACCTGACCTGGAGAAAGAAACTCCCCTGTACATAGAGTGGTGCGTGTGCAAATGCTCACTGCGGCACTGCTCAGAACAAGGAAAAACTGGAAGCAACATCAACACTTAGCAGTAGGAGGATCACTCAATGTCACCCAGGCCATGCTGCAGAATACAACAGTTTTTAAAAAGGAGACACACCTACACTAACAACAGCCAAAGTTCTTCAGGACAGACTGCTGAGTATAAAAATGCAAATAGCAACAAATATGGATAACCTGATACTGCTTGTGGTAAAACAGACACCAAAAAGCCCACTAGGCTATGTTCAGTGTGCATGTGCATGTGCGTGCATTCTTAAACACATGGGCAGAGACTGGCAAGATCAACAGCAAATGGGAAAACAAACAAACAAACCAACCAACAATGATGACTTTTACGGATCAGAGGAGAATTCTAGCTTTATTCTATCGTTTTAAATTTGGATCTCATTCTGTCATTTTTATGAGGACAAAGCATTTATACATAACTTACATTCTTAAAACTCATTTAGGAAGAAGAGGACAGGAGGCCAAGAGATGAAAAATTCTTTTTAACTGTGCAGCCTCTTTTCGTTTTGTTTATGAAATAAAATCTTAAGTTCTCATAGGAAAAAGCTGAAAAATTTGATCAAGAGTAAATTAAATGTGTTTGTAAGTGTCAGGAGACTTTTTCTTTTTAAGTCACAGGTAAAGTCATAAATTTGGGAGGGTACCTCACCCACTGACTCCCCTCCAGGTGTTCTATTTTTTTTCTTTCAAATCTCACTGGAGAAGGTGATCCCATCATCCCCTTTTGTTAATAAGTTCCAGTGTGAGCAAAACTTATAATTGGGTAGTTGGGGATCAAGTCTCCCTCTCACCAAACACACACACACACACACACACACACACACACACACCATTACTATAAATACATAAATACTCTTCAGAATACGGGAAAAATTTCAATTTGGAGATAAAATATGGGGAAATAATTGTTAGTTTCTCTGAAAAACAATTTTTCTTCCATAAATTATATCTTTATAACAGCTATAGATACCAATTTCCTCCCCCCATAAGGTTTCAAACAATTTTGATATAAGGGGGAACATCCACTCCAATATCAAGTATCATGAACATAAAACTTACTCAAGTTGTGATTGTCCTTTTTTTGCCTCTCTTTGGCCAATGCTCTCGCTTCAGATTCTGTGGGGAAAATACACGCTGTGCACGTGAATGAAGCAATTAGAAACTGGAACGGTTCAAGGCACACAATGATGTCTACTACAAAACACCTCATTTTCTAAATATATGGACGCTTATCCGACCAGATTTTAACAATCAAAAGACGGTTTTTAAAATTATGATTCCTAAAAAGCTTGCATTTTTTCCAAAGCAATACTTACGAAATAAATGCAAAGACTTGGCTTCGACAAAATGGTAAAAGACCAGTAACAAAGATGTCTGACACACTACAAACATACAAGACGAAAAATAACCAGAGAACTTTGGGAATTTGCTGTTGATATTCTATTATCAGGAGTGAAATTTTCTTTTCACGCAACAGAACTTTGAGGTTATTTCTTTGAGGCCTTTGTAACATTGACATAAAAACTGGGTACAGAAGCTACCACATTGGCTCTCTAACTGACTGGTGGAAATGGACTCACTTTTTCAGAACTGGGAGCCAGGTTCTAACAGAACCTGCTGGAATGACATTATGATCCTTAGGAGCAACTATTTACCTAGTCTGGGTTTATAAAAACAGACAGAGGAATAGGGTACTGAGGCATTTTGTGGCAGCTCCACTGGAAAAGATGTATTTGCATAGCAACCCTTGTGAGTTCTCTGTGAGAAGGGTACTTTGCACCTTTGTGGACAGCAAACTAAAACACAAGAAAAACAGTCCTTTGACTAATAATCCTGGGATTCTGGAACCTCTGTTATTTCCTTTTCAGAAGTGGTATCTGAAAGATTATACTACCTTAACTTAGAATCTTACCCAAAAATAGAAATCTTTTTAGCAGAGCTCATAGCCCCTAAAGCATATATAGTATATATATATTTATTATGCACGTATTGTTATGTGCAAATAAATAATTCAGAAGCTAAATTATTTCAGTTGCGAAGTTCATTCCAAATCATTTTCTATTTGTTTCTCACATGAGCATTACAGACAGCTTTTATTCATACACCCTCCACTATGCTATCTTATTTTTTGTTTTCTCTATCAACCCCCATGCTTTTTTTTTTTTTTTTTTTTTTTTTTCAGTTTGCCAGCCACACACCATGGTTTTCTGCCTGTCAACCTCAACCAACCAACTGTGGACCAGCTTTGGTCAAGGCAATCCAGTGAACTTCCCTACCATCTGGTAGCTTCACCCACATCCTCCCCAAGGGGGTGGACTCTTGGCCTGGAGGGTGGGGGGGGCTTCTTTCTCTAGCCTAGATACTCCCCTGCAGCCTCATCCTCTCTAAGTAGCTGATAGCCTGTGCTTGGTTAACAATTCTTTATTTTAAACCTCCACTGTTCAAATCACCGTGTGCTCTCTGCTTCCTGGCCAGACCCTAACACAGGTGGGAAAACCAAACTTAATAAAAATAATTATGCCCCCCTGCCGCCCCCCCATCAGATCTAACTCCTAAGCTTTTGGCTACATCATGCTCCCGCTCAAACTAGCAGTGTTCAGAACCCTGATTCCTGTCTATTTCTCCTTTTCCTGCCATTTTACCCTTTTCCTGCCTGGATTGGTCATTTTCTAAGAGACAAAGTGATTCTGGAAGTGTATAGCTCATTATATCTGCTTCTCTTCTTTAAAAAAATCAACTTATACCCCTTACCTATTTCTCTCATTCCCACCCTCTGCCACTGTTGTTTTCTTTTGTTTTCGAAGAACCAAACACATAATTCAAAACCCCACTTCGCACTTAAGTTGTAAGAATTCTGTTCGTGTCCTGCTAACCACATTTTATCATTATTTGGTACAGATCTCAACGTTATTTTCTAAGAACTTCATGATACTTTTCCTTCTTGGTAGGGTTCCTACTTTTTGTTGACTTCCAATGGGTTTTACATATTAATTATCTCTTTCATTTAAAAAATTTTTAAATTTTTTTTAGTGTTTATTTATATTAGAGAAAGAGACAGAGTATGAACAGGTGAGGGGCAGAGAGAGAAGGAGACACTGGATACAAAGCAGGCTGCAGGCTCCAGGTTCCGAGTTCTCAGCACAGAGCCGATGTGGGGCTTGAACTCATGAACCACGAGATCATGACCTGAGCCAAAGTCGGACACTTAACTAACTAATAAACCACCCAGGTGCCCCAATTAACTATCTCTTTTAAACCACATCAATGATTTTTTAAATTATCTTTCTCCTGCCACAATCTTCTGAAGTATTTTTTTAAAGACACCCTTGAACAAACAGGAATTTTTTGCACCAAATATATTTTCCATATTTTCAGTGTGTTCACATAATCCTGCAAGATGCAAGGACCCAACATTAAAAAGGGGGATGAGGTGAGGGCCATAAAACTCAGCATGATAGAATGCCAGTTCTAATGTAGTTTCGTCATGTTTTAATGGCCAAATGCCCTCCCTAAAGCGTTAAACAAAATGGTGAGATAGGTAATTTCACACTTGCCTCAGGAACAAACAATACCCATTGCTTGGTTTTATAATCTATGCTTTTATTCTGTGGAATAAATCTTCTGCACATGATGTAGCAAAAATAACAGGAGGCATGTGAAGATGTAAGAAATGACCCTATCCTGACAACTGCGGGCTTGAATGTGTGTCCGAGAAAAATTCAAACCAGGGTTCTCAAATTCAAATGCTTCTAGGGGCTTGGCACAAATACCAGACTGGGTGGAGACATTTGATAATTAAAAACGTTGTCTAGTGCCCCCACCCCAAAGGGGATGGCAGCCGAAGACACAACGATGGGTGTACTAATGGTGTCATGGAGTAATAGCAGCCCCAATTGCCAGTACCTGGAAACCGGGATTTCCAAGTATAAACCCTCCATCTTAAAATAGTGCTCAATGTTTTCACCACTGCATAGACCTAAAAAAAAGCATGTCTACGAACTGGAAGTAGTCTGGAGGTCATAATTTTGCTAACTGTGTTTTGTCAGAAAATTAACAGAAAATCCCCAGTAAGAGTCACTCTTGCCAGAATTTACCTGTGAGCTCCCTTTTTATGTTGGGAAGGTTGGCAGGACAGGAGTTGCTGATGGTGAGGCCTGGGGGTGGCAGGCCTTGGTTGCCATAGAGATCAATCAGATTTCCAGAGACAGGTAACTAGAGAGAGAAAAACAATGACAGAAACAAACTGTTGAACAATTCCTCAGTTATTCAGCTAGAACCCATATCTATTCCAGACTTTATTTAAAAGAAATGTTTGGAGGTAAAAAGTCATTTTTTTTCAACAGGAAAGCATGACATGTTTACCTTTCCACTCACTTAGATACATGATCACCTTAGCTTGTTCCCTTTGAGAGAAGAAAGGACGCAGAATCTCCTACCCATAAAGATGGTTACATTATCAGCTTAGACGTATATTTTGAGTGTGCAGACAATGGATAATGTGGCAAACTCATTATCTAGCACATCCAGGAGCGTACACTAGATGGTTAGTAAATGATGGCTATTACTGTTAAAATGGGGTTCTACGTGGGGTTCTACTTTTTCACCAAAACACGTTTTTCATCGAAGTCAGTTTTTTCCCTCCCTCTCCCTTTTTATCTCTCTTCTATAAAGAGCACTTTTAAAGAGGAAAAGCACTGAAAACTGTTTTCTATTGGCAAAGAAATGGTTTCCCTATTGCTAAAGAAAAGCTATTTCCCTTGAAAGTGAAATCTTTCACAAAGCCACAAGAGGGAGCCCACTGACTTCAATAAAAGAACAAAATACACACTTAAAAAAAAAGGAAAGAAGTATTGAGCCTTCTCAAGCTAGCTTAAGAGTTTTTCTGCAGTTCTGAATTGAATAATCTGAAGTAGTGAATTTATTTCTGCTCCAGGCCTGCTCTCCCTGTGTGAGTTCACTGTGGGGAGTCTGATGCACCCATTTATGTGGCCGTAAGGGGTCCCAGGCATTTCCTCTTCCCGCCGACTGAAAAACAAAGTTCTGAATCTTCATTCTGGGGACACAGTCAAGTGACCTCACTTCTGCCATTGCAGAAACTGCCCATTCCCAGCTCCATTCAAACACTTCCTGTAACTATTAATACCGAGTAAAAAATACATCATTTAACCCTTCCCGTCCTTGACTATACACTCTAAGTTTTACTCTACATCTGAAAAGAGTGAATGTTTACTGACCGGAGGTGTCAAGGAAAGATGACACCGAAGATTTCACCTTTCATTTTCTCCGGTGACTATCATACAGATAAAAATATCTCACAAAATAAAGATAGAAATGTGTTTTCCTTCACTGGTAGCATTCAACCCTCTATCCATGATGGCGTCTAAACATGTCCTCTATGAACTAAACCCCAAACTGAAGAGATGAGGGAGGCCAGTACTTTCCGACAGGTAAACAGGACGTCTGCTCTAACATGACTGGGGCCTCAGGGCAGGGAGGACAGACAGACCAGCAGAACACGTCTCTCTCTTTTCCACTCAGTCTTTGGCTTCTTTTTGAAGGCAGGATGTTTATTATGCATATAAAACGTAATACATCTATCCCTCTACCCGGATGTATATAAACAATGCGCTGTGATAACTTAAAATGTCCTTGAACCACAATTCAAGCCCCTCTAGCGAAGAACCTGATCAAAAGTGACTGTGATTGTTAGCTGTCATTTTACTTAGTGGTTTTATTTGAAGTAGGCCACCTTCTTAGTGTCAGTCTCAGCCTGTGTGTGCTCAGTCCTACTCTGGTCCAACTTAAGACACCACAAGGAAAGGCGTGCACATGTGTAGCATCAAAACTTCTAAAGCTGCTATGATATCTCGTAATGCCTCTGGACTCCAAAGATTTATCCTCCTCTCTTCCCGGCGTTTCAGATTTTAGAGGAACTACTAAGTATTAATAAACCAAGAATGTGGCTTCAAAAATTCAATGCAAGAAGTGTTATTATGATGATTTGTTAGGGAAAATTAATAGGCAAGACATACATAGAGAGCTTTAAAAAAAAACCTCTAAGTCACCAAAGGATTCACACTGAACATATATCTAATGATAAGCTTTTCCAGGACAAGAACATATTTTCTAAACATATTCTAAAGGAAAATGTGTGTACATATACCAAATAAATACAGAATCACATGGAGGGCAGGGAGGGAGAGAGACAGAGACAGACACGGAGCAAAAGAAACAAAAATTGGGAACGAGACAGAGACAAAGACTCAGGGGAGGGGTGGTAACAGGAAGAGAGAGACACATGTACACACAGGGGGAGAGACGTGGACAGACAGATGGAAAGACATGTAGGATGGGGGTGAGGAGAAAGAGCAAGATTGGGGCCCCCCAGAGAGAAATGGGCTGGGAGGGAGCTAAAAACTCCAGAAAAGATTGCTGGGAGAGGCCTGGACTGACAGCAGTGCCCACCAAGAAGGGAGATGAATTAAAATCTCTATAACAAGATGCCTTATCGGGCACTCCACTGTCAGACATCATTACTTCCAGTCTAAAAATCGGCTTATAACCGTCCACCTACTTCTCTAAAAGATTTCCCGCTCAGGCTGCTTTTCCAATACTTTCCGATTAGGAGCTGGCAGCATACAGCCGGCCAGAATATTGTGCTGGGGACAGTTTTTTGTGAGCTCCTACTCTGGGCCAGGCACAGAACTAGAAAGGCACTTTGTGGATGTTGTCTTAATTGATTTTGACAGAAAAGCCAGGGTTCTAGCTATGTGTGAATAGAGCTTTGTGGTAGGAGGTTCACATACTATGTTAATAGAAGTATTGCGGGGGTGGGGGAAGGGGGACAGTGACAGCCTGCTGATAAACCAATTAGAAAGTACAATTTTCAATTAATCTCCAACTGGATCTAAGCAAATAAAAACCTAGTTGCTCACTAGCCAAGTATGGATACTCAAATTTACAAATTAATAGTGCAGCAATTCACAGCCTGGCTTAGGAGCCAGAGAACTAGGTTAAAACCTGCCTGTGTTACTGACCTGCTGTGGGATATTAACCTCTCTGAGGCATGGGGCCCCATTTGAAAACTGGTGATCATATCACCCATCTCATAGGGTTTTGTAACAATTAGAGGTCAAAGGGGGTGAAACATTATATTTCAGTGGTCAATACGCTGCCAGGTTTAGTAATATGATTTTCTACAAAGTACTGTACTCCAGTCTGCTTTAAACTTTCATCAATGACACCACAAGACATGTTAATTACAAAAGTAGCCTGTCCACCAGTATACCAATTTTACCAGACTGCAATACAAATCTAAATACAGGAATCAAGGGAACTACAGGGCTGGACTAATGGCTCAGTGTTCAAATCGAGACTTCTCCACTGGGTACCCCCTCTTCCCTGAAGGGATTTGTCAACTTCTAGAGCCATGTTTGCGTGTAACAACTTGGGGGGAGGAGGGTACCACTGGCATCTAGTGGATGAAGACTGGGGATGCTGCTAAAAACATCCTGCAATGGGCAGGATAGCCTCATAACAAAGAATTATCCATCTCAAATGTTAGTGGTGCTGAAGCTGAGAGACTCTGCCCCTGAATGGTGCCTTATGTTCTTTGTGTTAATGGCTGTCATTCATTGAGGCTACTAAATGGAAGGTTGATTAAACATGGCTTTCGGGGGCACCTGGGTGGCTCAGTCAGTTAGGTGTCTGACTTCGGCTCAGGTCACAATCTCCCAGTTTGTGGGTTCGAGCCCCACACTGGGCTCTGTGCTGAAAGCTCAGAGCCTGGAGCCTGCTTCAGATTCTGTGTCTCCCACTCTCTCTCTGCCCTTCCCTGCTCATGCTCTGTCTCTCTCTCAAAAATAAACATTAAAAAAATTATTTTAAATAAATACAAAATAAACATTTTCTAATTAAAACTCAGCCATGCATATTTAAGAAAGGATTCTGTGGTTCCCCTTCTGGATTAGAAAAACTGCCCCATAAACAGAGTCAACATTTATAATTAGGGCAAAATAATATCTTTGGAGCTAAGAAAGAGGAAGAGGCATCTTCTGTTAACATGGATATGTTGTGTCTTTGCTGGGTTTTTATCCAGCACATGAACCTGATGGATAAGATTTCACTTCCGTGGGGCACCTGGGTAGCTGTCTGACTTCAGCTGAGGTCATGATCTCACGGTCTGTGGGTTCGAGCCCCATGTTGGGCTCTGAGCTATCAGCAGCTGTCAGCTGCTTTGGATTCTGTGTCTCCCTCTCTCTGCCCCTTCACTGCTTGTGCTCTCTTTCTCTCTCTCAAAAATAAACATTATAAAAATTTAAAAAAAAAGATTGCACTTTCAGCATGTAAGTGTACAGTGGACAGATCAAAGCCAGAGTCAAATAGGGACAAATAAAGAGAGAATACACACCTGTGGGCTTGTGCCCCAAACTTGGTCTGAATTGAGTTCTTCAGTGTTCTGCTCCACCAAAATGAATATTTTTCCAAGTAAGTGATCATTGTAAAATGTTATTATTTTTTTTCTTTCTGGATGTTCCCCTTCTCTGAATATCAATTGAGCACTGTGAGCACAAGTAAACTGGGACTTTTATTCTTTGTTTGTAATGGTACAAGAGGGCCCTTGTGCTCATAGAATAGTTATTTCTAGACTCCAATTCCCTTAGGATAGTTTCCTCTCTAAGTGTTCCTTCCACTTTACTTTTTTTTCAAGAAGTTAACTTGAAATAAAGCATATCAAAGAATCAAATAAAAGGAAAAGAAATGCCTAACATAAAGAACATGAAGTTTAAACTCTACTGAGGGGGAAAAAATTAAAATGCGAGTGAGTTGCAGTACCTTGTTATTTCTTTTGACAACCCAAGCTCAAATGTATCAAGAGTCAGAGCTAGTAACTAACATTTAGTAACAGTGTATCAGAATCAAGACTCTTCTAAATGCTTATAGGTTAACTCTTGCAATTTTCATATGGATTCTATTGTTTTAGATACTATTATTATTGTTCCCATTTTCCAGACAAAGAAAGTGAGGCAGAGAGGTCACATAACTCACTCAAGAGTATGCATGGAATTCAGCTGTCTGGCTCACAGTCTGTGTTCCTAATCTCTATATTATAGTGTCTCCACTAAGAGCAAAATGTTGAACTGCTTTTGTCGTGGCCTGGTTCTGCTGGGGCTCCCTTTAGACTTTTTCAGGGTGCAAATACAGAAAAGTAATGAATGCCTGGATAGTAAGTGACATCTGAAGGTGGCTACAGGTGACTCCTGCCCTGGCTGGGAATTACTTCAACTCTGCCCAGGGGATCTTTACCATCCAGGAACTCCTCTGAGATTGCCCCTCTGCTCCTGAATTATCCTCCTCTATTCACGGTCTGACGTGGTCTCCTCTTCGCAGGCTGGTAAGCCCTATGAGCAGAGGAAGCATACCTCACTCATCGTCATCCACAGCACCTCACCCAGGGCTGGTGACATAGTAGGTACTTAGGAATGTTAATTCAATCCTAAAGCTAGCTTAGGAGTAAATCAGATAATGAAGAAATAAGATTCCCATTCTAACGTAGAATGACTGAGGAGACACAGGTATTCAATCTAAAGGAGAGAAGCAGGGCCACCTGGGTGGCTCAGTCGGTTAAGCGTCCAACTTTGGCTCAGGTCATGATGTCTTGTGAGTTCGAGCCCTGTGTCGGACTCTGTGCTGACAGCTTAGACCCTGGGGCCTGCTTCAGATACTGTGTCTCCCTCTCTCTCTGTCCCTCCAATGCTCATACTCTGTCTCTGTCTCTTTTTCTCTATCTCAAGAATAAATAAACATTAAAAAAATAAAATAAAGGAGAGAAGCAAATGAGGGTCTTGAGAACTGTCTTCAGAAGGCTTGTCATGAGGGGTCGCACAGGTGGTTCAGTTGGTCAAGCTTCCGACTTCGGCTCAGGTTTGTGGATTTGAGCCCCACATCGGGCTCTGTGCTGACAGCTCAGAGCCTGGAGCCTGCTTCGGATTTTGTGTCTCCCTCTCTCTCTGCCCCCCTCCCACGCTTGCACTCTGTCTCTTTCTCTCTCTCTCAAAAATAAACAAATATTTTAAAAAAACATTAAAAATAAAAGAAGGTTGTCATGAGGACAAGTTCTCCATGAGGCAACCCGGGACCCATGTCTAGAATTCACAGAAAAACTCACTGTGAGTAATATCTGGATTATAATTATTAACTATGATGTTATTCTAAAATAGAGCTAGACACATTACAGATGCTCAAGGAATATCACCAATAGAATAGTATCAAAATTATTTGGTATTATAAAAAATTATACTTAATAATTTAGATGTTGTGGAGCACAACTTGTTTCCAATGCTGAATGCTATACACACTTTATGAGATGATCACATGAAGCAGGTACAATTATCAGTCCAACTTTACAGATGGAGAAATGTAGGACTTCAAGAAGCTAAATAACATGCAAGATGACACAGGAAGTGGCAGGCTTTGGATAGGAACCCAGATATGAGCACAAATCTCCAACTCCTAACCATTGTGTTTTCCTGTTTGTCTTGTGAGTTTAGTGCATATCCTTCTTCATAGGCTTTCAAGAAGATGGAAGACTGATTTTTTTGTGTGTACATGGGGGACACAGAAGATACACAAGGGAAGGCTAATGCACGGAGTACTAGGTTAGCTCAGATGACTTCAAAGATCCTCACCATTGGAGAAAATTTTTTAAATGATTTATAAAAAGTCATAGTAACTTGATAGTCCTCCTGAGTGTGCCCAGATACCACTTGAGACCACTGGCAAAATGACCACCCTCATCAAGCAAAGTCCCTTTGGGATGATTGGGCCACTGCTAATAATTGCTGCTAGGGCATTGAAAACATTGTAAATATACCCATGTTTCCTAGTACATTTATACATTCCACAGTGCAAGCTCTCCCAAGTGTTTTGCTCATATTCATCCAAGGATTTCGACCGCTGACCAGTGTGACCCTCCTCACAAGAGGCACAAAGTGGAAAACAGAAGGGTTCTGACTGAAGCCAGCTAAGGGCTCAAAGAGGGTGGGTGGGAGGACTCTGGAATGGAAGCATCTGTCAAGATGGCAGAACAGCTAGTTCTTTCAAAATCAGGGGGTGAGTTTACATGGGCAGGAAGTTGACAAAGACTAAGGATCCTAGAAAAGACTTCGGGGTTTCAAGGGGAGTTCTCGCTCCTCAGGACTTCAGGTAAGTGAACTGGAAGAAGTGTAACAAGATGGAAAAGAAAAGAAAATGCTACCTATAAAACTTTAGTCTCTATAGTAAACTATTTTGGTGTGAATAAGTAAGGGCTATCGTATTCCCTGGCCACGGGAATTTATTTATAGGAATTTATTCTCTGAAAAGATTTTCTATTGTGGTAAAAACTCATATAACATAAAATTTAGCATCTTAACTATTTTGAAGTGTACCGCTCAGGAGTGCTAAGTCTATTCACAGGGTTGCAAAACATCTCTAGGACTTTTTCAACTTGCAAATAGCAAAGTCTGTACCCATGAAAGAATAAGTCCTCCCATATCCCTCTCCTCTATGGAAGTTAGCCTTTCAAATACAGATTATTAAAGAATATGATAGTCCCATGGCATTGCTCTCAGAGGAAAAAAAAAAAAAGATTGGACAAGGCATTCAAAGCCAATTGAGGAGTCCTGACTCTGACACACCCAAGCTATGTCAATCTGTGCAAGATCAGCTAACCTTTCCTAATCCTGAAAACGAGGGGAATGATACTACCCCAAGTTGACTCATAGAATTACTGGAAGAACTAAATAAGATCTACAATAAGACTTTGGCTAAATGGTAACATAAGACACCACTCTAAGGAGTGAAAAAAAAATAACCAATACAGGCAAGGTTCCAAATTATAGAGAGAAGGAAATTTAATAAACGACTGCTTTATTAACTAAAATTGGAATAAATTTTGATGAAGAAAGGCAACTTGAATGTTACTCTATCATCTGAGAATAGTAAGGTACAGCCTTTAAAAGCTGTATTCATTTGATATGCCAAGGAGAATGCTACTGTGAATAGTATAATGTATAGTATTTCCCCCGGCAGCAGTATACTACGTTGGCATTAGATGTCATGGGGAAGAGGAAGGCCTACTGTCCCACTGACAGTGAACTTGGACTCCGGGGAATGTAGAGCTTTATCGTAGAGCCCCTAATAGAATGGGGCTATTGATAAACCCACGAGAAATTCTTAACTTCTGACGTCAAAATCACTTATTTGCGACCCTGAGACAACTCTCTGTATTAGTATTAATAAATTTCTCAATCAGTCACTTGCAGAAATAAATTAAAAGCTCAGGAAAAAGGAGAGAACACTGGAAATATCTCAAGATATTCTTTAAGAAAAGTCATCAATACCGTATTTGCCATCTGCAAAGCAGGGTCCATCAAGCCCAGGATTTCTTCATTATAACTTGATTCTAGGCTAATGATGTCATCAATTACATCATCCATCTGTAGGAAAAAAGGGCAATGGAAGAGACAAATATAAGCAAAAACTGTACAAAACAACCCAAAGAGAGATCCATGGTTCTTTTCTTACCCTCAGCACTAAAGCTCTTCAGTTAGATTTCTAAGAAGTCACCATCCCCTTCCCCCCAAATATGAACATTACTGAAGGACACTGACACGAACAGGTGATAAAGATGACATCTGTAATCAGTGCTTAGGATGACGAGGGGCCAGGCACTGGGCTCCAGGCTTTGGATGGGTTAAATCATTTTCCCCCCCGACAACAGCGCTATCAGTGTAGGTACTGTCAATAAATCCATTCTCCAGCTGAGGTGAAGGAGAAGCGCTTTGCCCAATGGAAGAAGAGCTCGAGCCACAACTTGAACCCAGGCTCTCAAGCCCTATGCTCAACTGCCACTCTTAGACAGGAAAGATGGACTGGAGACCGCATCTTGAATGACAGCTACGATTTCTTTTTTGTTCTCTAAGGACTATTCCCCATAGCCTTTGTAGACCTTCCTTGGAGTGAGAAAACACAGGCGGTCACTCAGACCTTTGCTCTCCTAGGAACTTGTGTGTGGGGTCACTGTGGCCCTCAGGCTACTGGCGAATACTGCACGATCTTACAGTGACTTGTAGACTGAGAGTCTCCTTGGACGACTGCCAGTGTGAGCAGGGCTCCCCCAGGAGTACACCAGGACGGGGTTATCATTACAGTTGTGGAGCTGACAGTCCCTCTAGATCAATTCTATTCCTCAAGTGCCAAAACATCAGTTATGACAATAAACAACAGTGATTACATGTGCATTGCAGCAGTTGCAAAGACACGTCTGTGAGGACATTTCTTTGTAAACACCTTATGTATGTGAGCTGGGTGGTGTGCCTGTGTGTCTGTGAGCACGCACTCATGCTTGAGTCCAAATAGTGCTTCACGAGTACACAGTGAGGTCTCGGAGCTCAGAGGAAGGCCCTTTAGGTCTTTTTTGTCATTTCCAGCGAAAGGGGACAGGCCCCAACGTCACAGGGCTCGATGGAATTCTCATTCTCCCATTTTCTGTACTAAGGGCAAAGTCCTCAATTTTTAAGGGCCTCAACAGGCCAATCTGGAAAATGGGGTTAATAATATTCATTGTCTTATTGGACTCTTGTCAGATTTCAGGATAAACCACATCAAGTGCTCAGAGTGCCATGGATACAGTAAACACCCAAAAAATGAGAGTTTAATATTAAGTGACCCTTGACAAGAATAATTGTGGGTCAGTTTTGAATAACTTCCTGCACACTGTTTATGTGGTTTCATTTCTAGATAGACCAGTTCTGTTTGTTAGCTTCTAAGAGATGATTTTCTAATTGAGTTGAACAGTCAAATGGGCCAGGGGACTTATGCATAACCTCTCATTGTAAATTTTTAGGAAAATAAAATTAGTGGGCTTGGTGTGATAGAATTTTTTAAATCATTTCTTTTTCTGATTAAAAAACACTAATGCAAGTTAATAATAGGAAATCGAGAAAAGTAAAGAATTTTTCATTGCTTATTCTTTATCTTATATATCTATACACACATTATAAAATATACAAATGTTAATAAATGTTTGTGGTGTTATTTATATATCTATTAAATAGGATGTCACAGAATAGAGATTAGAAGAATCTCTAATCACTTGGAAAAAATCCATGAAATATTATTAAATTAATAAATTTCAAACGCATGTTTTATGAGAGTCCGTTTTAGAAAACAATATATAGGTCTCTCTCTCACACACATACACACACACACAAATACCCAGATCTTGGTTTTACTGAGAGCCTATTGAAGTTGCTACCCTACAAATTTGTGTAACACACTGATGATGGTATCTAAATGAATACAGCATTTGACATTTTATGTCTCACAATTTATGGATTCCGAGCACTTTTTAATGACTTAAAGCAACTTAGGGAAAATGCATTTCAAGTTTAATTTCCCTTATTTAATCATCAGACATAATGAGGAAAATGGCCCTGTTTGTAGCTTTCTCCATTAAAGAAAAAAAAATCAATGAGGGGAAAAAAACCCTGAAGTCATCAGGAAGGCGTGATGAGCGACAAATATAGCTTCTCATTACAAAGTGTTACATCCTCGGGCTGCCGAGTCACTCAGTACCTGCATGCATGATGCTCGTGAATGCGTGTTCATAGTTGGGCATTCGCTTTCCGCCCTGTTTTGCTCTTCAAACTTATAAAATCCCTGCAAAAACACAAGCAAAATCAGCCCATGACTTGGATTTGCAAACAACTTTTCAATGACATGTTCACACGAGGCTGATGGTGTAGCAACAAGATGAACTAATAAGCTTTCAAACAAAGGAGAATCTGACCGAGAAATAAAATAATGCACAAAGAACTTCCATCCAATCAGCTTGATAGATGACAAATATGGACAGAGAAAAATAAGACAGTTGGTTTGGCCACAGGGGAAAAGACTGAGTCCCTCTCGAAATTAGAATTCAGAAACTTCAGAAAAGTCACCTCTGAAATCACATGAACATTTCAGAGTACTGTGAAACTTCATTAAAATGAGGCTTATCATCTCATAATTTGGAAATAACAGGCATTAAGTCACAACTCTCCTCTCAGGTATTTTTATGCTTCAAATTTCGATGCAACAATTAGTTTGAGGTATGTTTGAATCTTGCCTCCAATCCAGCCTTTACAAAAGCAGACTTCACGGCAGCGGCAATCTTATTATGAAACAGAATTTATCTAGCAAATAAACCTTCGCTTCTCTGTTAAATTCTCATGTGCTACATTATTCAAATCCATCCACGCACATTCTGTGCTTTTTTTTTTCTCTCTCTTCAACTCAGGGAGAAATAAAAATAATATTCCAGACATTCACAACAAGCAGAACTTCTAAACCGCCTGTCCCACACCTTTTCTATTTTTGTTTTTCCTTCTCCACCTTGCCTTCTCCTCTCTCTGCATTTTTACTGCTTTGTAAATGGAAAGGCATTGAAGAGAAGAGAGCGCTCAGCTAACAGAGTGGAAACAGGGTGGGAGAGAAAGTGTCCTCGCTTTCTCCGAGTGTCCCACTCGGGAGTGGCCAGGTGTCCTGTCCTGAGCCATAACCCAATAACCCGGTGACGGTTGAGAAAGAAGCCGGAGAGCGGTGGCCACGTAGCAGAAACTGGGACAAAGGCCGGCGCGTGTGGCCCCACAGACAGACTAGAGTCCACAGTCAAGTGTGGGAATAATATCCAACAGACATTCATTTAGTGTAAGAAGACAGGAGAGGGGAGGAGACATGAATTACCTCTTTTTCACAGGTGGAGTTAAGTGTGAGCATAGCCATGGGGCTGTTGGGTGCGCTGCTCCCCGGCACTGGTGGTATGACATGATCGCCAGGCTGGTTTGGACATGGCAAGCTCAGGACTTGGTTGGCATGTTTATTTGCTAAAGTGGTAGAAAGGTACTGCTTTACCTGCTGCCTTTGGGCTTGCTGTATGTGGTACTTGGTGGGGTTTTCGAGGTGGGTCTGCACCTGAACATAGCCACGGAGGGAAGAGAAGACAGCGCCGTTATTTGTGAGTTTCAGTCGGCTCTTTTCTCAGGCACAAACATGAGACTGGCCAGTCCACCAACAGAATAAATTATTAAGCCCCTGTTTATGTACCAGGCACTGTGCTAATGGATTTTGATATTACTGAAGTTTAAAGTCTAACTCTCAGGATTTGGGGTAATACTTTGCCCTGTTTTATTTCCCTGCTAATTAGCTGCACATCTCCTGGAAACCTTGTGCCCTTCTGCTCAGGTCTAAGAATTTAAAATTTGCACCCATCTGTAGGGCAAAACTTTCCCCAACACAACTGGAAGGGTTTACTGAGATCAAAACAATCTAGAAAAAGGAGCATAACAATTTATTTTACGTTCCTTGGCAAAT
Source organism: Cryptoprocta ferox (assembly GCA_028646485.1). NCBI lineage: Eukaryota > Metazoa > Chordata > Mammalia > Carnivora > Eupleridae > Cryptoprocta > Cryptoprocta ferox. The sequence continues at coordinate 46,536,946 of CM053574.1, forward strand.
AGAACAGCTTTCTGTTTAAAAACAACAACAAAAACCTCCTTAAGAACCAGCTGTAAAACGGTTGTAGAAAATAAACAGAAACATTCTGATGATTAAATCAACTGGTTGTAGATTAATTCCTCCCACTTTCATTTGGACATGATTATTCAACATTTTAATTAAGATCCTGAACTCAACATTAAGCAGTTTCTTTCAAACACCTCACACTTACATGTATGTGTTCTTAAAGGCATGGCTATTAAGGCACCAGGATATTTTTCCTCCTTTCTTATAAACATTAATACAGAATTAAAAATGGCTTTTTGTAAAAAAAAAAAAAATCAGTGATACTCATTTTAAAGTTACTTTTTCCTTGATACATACAATTTAATCTTATGAGCTCCGAACAGGAGCTGATGGACAGAGCACAGCCAGGCACTAGGGGAAAAAGAATACCCTACTAATATTTACTTTGTTCAAAACCACATTGAATTACGTCTTAAGGTATCAAACAACAAATAGCATTAAACTAGTAGACTTGCACTTATTGGAAAGAGTACAATAAAATGAAAAGGTGAATTACTCAATTTATTGCATTGCATTTCAGACACTAAATATGAATAAGAGTAAAGCTCACCTGATAGTGATTATATTCTAGCATTTCCAGCATAACAACGTTTCAGGTGGCCCCAATCCAACGAGAAACGGTAGACTATTCACTCCCTCTACTTTCTGTAATGCCGATTCGAAGACTGACTGGCATAGAAGAGGCACTATAAACAAGGTATCCCGAGACACCACCGGAAACTTTTATCACAGCAGCCCTGCTTATAATAACCTAAGCTAATTAGTTATGCATGTAAAAAAAAAAAAAAAACATTCGCACAAGGGGCTTTTTTTTTTTTTTTTTGGAAGCCCGACAAGCTTGGTCCTCAATATTTATATCAATTTTTCCCCCTGGCTTGACGTCATGCTTTTTTCATAAATATAAAAGAACCTTTTTAAGTGATGAGCTATCAAAGTCAAACTCACTGTCAGATCAAGGCCGATTCACTATTCATCTTTAGTTCCAGTGGTATTAATAGACAATGGTATTTCTCTTTCAGCAATAGGTTAAGAGCTAGATGCCCCCTTTGGAGTAGACACCGCCTAAAAGCTACTATTACACATGAGACTTTCTAATGGCCACATAACTCTGTAACTGCCAACTGCAGGAAGAGAGTCTACGGAGGAGTCTCTGTGCTGCACTTTCAAGTTCAATGGCCCCATCCTATATCCTGGTCTCAGTGTGCATCTTATTTTAAGCTGCATGGATATGTAACTCTCCTACTGATCCTGAATCAGGAAGAAAGGAAACTACCCTAAGCAGAACAGGAAAAGCATACACACACAGGGTTGGATGTATATTTATGTGAAGAATAATAAACGTCTCCCCAGTTTAATCAAGGTGGGAAGCATAAAAATGTTTAGTAAAACTCTTTTATTGTAACTCTTAGGGCTAGAGAAGAGTAAGAGTTACCATATACATGACTGACGTACTTCTATCTTTACTCATTTATTCGCTCCATTATTTACTGTTATTATGTGCTAAATGCCATGTGAGACATGGAATATTCATTGTGAACAAATAGATCTGAGTGCCAGTTTTATGGAACTTGTAGTCTGGGGTGAGACAAAAGAAGAAAAAGGCAAACAAATACATATCTAAAAATTATAAATGGTTAATATTAACTGCTGAAATGAGGAGATATTTAAAGCATAAAAAGTTTGAAATTCAGTAAAGCTTCCAAATGCCCAGGAAAATGGAAGTTGTTTACATTGACAATCTCAAAGCATTTTCAAATGACTGATCTAACATGCACATAGAGGTTCACAGAGACATTTTAAGTTTATGAAAGGGTCCAGACACGATAATGATGAGGACAACAGACATTACTAAAATAAACATAAAATGAGGGCAATGCGTGTAATGTGCTTATTTCACTATTACACTTAAAAAAAAGAAAGGACTACACATTTAAAAATAAATGTTAATTCACTGGCAGTTCCTTATTCTTTAATGAATTAGAATTTTATGCTTTAGTAAGGAAGGAAGTGATCCTCTCTCTATTTGGCATTGCCAGTGAGCTCTTTACTATATCCAGGTTGGGGTGATCAGAGTTGAATGTATTTTGTCCCTTCACAGTCAGCGTTTTTTTTAGTTTTCAAATAAATTGAGAACAGATTGGCTATACACACTATGCAGGAAGCAGAACATCTCCAGCTGTCTCCAATCCAAACGCTGGCAACAGGTAACATAAATGAGGAACATGAGCTCTAGGGTTAATAGGAAGTAGTGAGGTCTGTGGCAAACTGGAATACACAGGCCTCATCTAAAAGAAATGGCTGACATGAGCTGTAGCTGACTGTGGCCACATGGGTATACCAATCCAGTCCAGATCTTCCAATTCTGAGATGTAGCTAGGCAATGTAAACTTCTTTTAAAGTGAAATCTCCCAGATTAAAAAACTGACACCCAATTATTTGACTTTTCACACGGCATAAGACAAGTTAAACACATCTGTGGACTCAACCCAGAAGCCACTAGAATGTGGTCTCTGCTTCACATCACCCTTAAGGATAATCTTCCTATCTACATTCCCTGGGGGTGGCCTAGGTTCTGAGGACAAGTTACGGTCAAAATACACGCATTTCCTGGTGCTTCTCTGAGAGACAGCATGCCTAAGAGCACAGTGAGAAGACCAGTTAAGAATTCAAAACCTGCATTCGAATTGTGGCTTTGCAACTTAATTGTTTATGTGACCCTTTGCAAGTCATTAACTTTTCCAGGCTCTCATCTCCCTGTGTGTTCAACAGGGATGGTAAGAGAGCCTGCTTGGTAGAGGTATTTCAGCATTAAGTGAAATCACACTTCTGATAGGCTTAGCAATATAGCTGAAAAAGAGCAGTTTTCAAACTTTTTTTTGTCTTAAGACGATTTCAAACCGTTCAAATCAATAGTATTTATGTGAGTTCTATCAATCAGTGCTTATCCTATCAGGAATTAAAGCAGAAATTTTGAACACAAGATTATCATTACACACTACCATACATTCCATTGGCCATCAGAACAATGACATTTTCACAGTCATGAAGCTTTGATAAAACTCTTCTATAAAATCACAAGATGGGCACGAAAAAAGGAAAGTAATCTAGTATTATTAAGAAAGTAGTTCTGACCTGGCAAAACCACGACAAAGGACTTGGAGACCCCCTGGGCTCTCTGATCACACTTTACTGCTGATCTAGAACACAGGTGGTATTCAAGCACTGTCACCAGCCCATCCTAGCCATGTTATTCGCCACTGTGTATCAGTGGTGTGTGACACAACCTCAGTGTCTTGCCTCCCTCAGCCAGAAGATGCTAGAGGAAGTCGCTGAACCCTCTAATTTCCTCATAGCAATATTATGAGTCTCTAAAGTCCTGTGACAATTTTAAAAGCCATATAAATAAAGTTTTCTGTCTTAAAAGCCATATAAATAAAACCATCCTAAATCACAGCTTTTCAGTTAGTGACTTCCCTTTTGTTAATTTAAAAAACTTTTTTAACTGTTTTATTTATTTTTTGAGAGAGAGAGAGAGACAGCGGGAGCAGGGGAGGGTCAGAGAGAGAGGGGGAGACACAGAATCTGAAGACAGGCTCCAGGCTCTGAGCTGTCAGCACAGACCCCGACGTGGGGCTCGAACCCACGAACCGTGAGATCATGACCTGAGCCGGTTGGATGCTTAACCGACTGAGCCACCCAGGCGTCCCCCTTTTGTTAATTTTTAAATAGCCAATCAAGCAAGCTTGCAAATGAAAACATGTATGTAGCATTAAACATCTGTATGACCGCATGATAATTTTTGCATGCTATTGACCTTCAAACTAACTCTCCAAGTTAATGAATTTGGAGAGCCAAGTTAGGTATTGCTGAACATTTGAAGCACAGACCACAAAACAAAGCTAGAATACTTCACACTCTATCAAAAGATACTCTTTTGTTGATATATGGATATTTCATATAAATAAAGTATGTTAGCTATCTCGTTAAACTGCAAAACTCCAAAGGCTTTGAAATTCATCTTCCTTATTACTGCTATTATCTTTTTGTGCTTCTTCCATTCTTCATTCAGACTGAATTGATACCAAGAGAGGTGGAATGGATCACCTTCTAACTGTCACACTTTTGCTGTGCCACTTCCTAGGTGACAATGACAGGTTATTTTCTACCAGTTTCATTCGAAAGAGATCCTGGAGCACATCAGTGTGAGATGGTACCTAGAGATAACTACCATCTTGACTGACAAAAGAATTAATTCACTGGACAGAAAGAAAAAATCCTCACTGTTCTATGTCCTCCACTATTTGTAAACCAGATGTAAATAATAAAGTTGAGGGAAGAGTCCCATAATCCTTTTAGTTCATAATCTATTTTTTTCAACTTGTCAACACAAAGTTCAGATTTCTTATTTTATGTTTAAGGAGAAAATGTGCCCTGTTGCTTAGTAAGTTTAAGGCATTATAGTTCAATCAATTGCTCTCCGCTACTGCCCCCAAACTCCATTCTTTTATACTGGTTTTTTTAAATGACAATTTATAGAGATGGTCAATTAAGCAAACACCATCCCTGAAAAACATGGTAAAACAAAGCTAGCTTTCTTAAATGACTTGGGAGAAGCCTTGTCCAGTGTCACATTTGAAAGATACAGGGTTCTTTTGAGTCCCACAATTATACCATTGCCACAAAAGAGAATTCAAGCCCAAAATACACGTTCTCAGACACTCAGTCATGTATTCTGTACAGTCTATACAAGGGGATCCTTAATAGAAAATAAACATGAGGATATGAATCCTGACATAAGAGAGAAAAGGATCAAAACAAGATACAAACAAAAAGTAAAAGCAAAGAAGGCTTTCACAAAGGAGAGATACAAGGGACTAAGGTTGACGAGCCGAAGCCCCTTTCCCTAGCACGGAGTCTGCCCAGCAACCAGCTGGGTCTGCTCCTTATGCTGGTATGGCCTGTCAACTAAGAATACATTTTACATTTTTTAATGGTTGGAAAAGAATCAGAAGACAATTTCATGATATATGAAAATGATATGAAATCCAAATTTCAGTGTCCATAAATAAAGTTTTCTTGGCACTAAGCCATGCCCGTCCATTGGCATATTGCCCATGTTTTCACACCACAGTGGCAGAGATGAGTGGTTACAACAGAGCCTGCCTGGCCCCCAAACCCTAAAATACCTACACTCAGGGTTTTTACGGAAAATGCCAGCCTCTGCTCTGTAAAAGTTTTACCTAACTGGAATTGAGCTTTCCTAATGCAATTTGAAGTTTTAAGAGGGAAAGAATAAGGGGACTTTTCTAAATATATGTATATACAAGTTTGTGGTTGCTTCTCCAAATATTGTCTAAACTGGACAAGCGGCTGGGTAGGAACACAGGTGCACTTAGTGATCCCCATTTTAAAGACACACAGAAACTCTGGAAAGAAAGCTGTAAGACCTGTCAAGGTTGGACATTCAACAAAGGTCTTCCTCATGCTGTCCCCAGTGGCAAACTATACACTTCACCATTGATGAATTTTAATCTAGGGCTTTAACTGAGTTAAGAGGGGAAGATAAAACAATGCAAACCCGGACGTGTACTCACATACTCTGTGTGTGCACACTCAAATATATATGCCTTTATATCCAATTTCTCTGGCCTCTATACATTCACACTACTTCCTATCATATGCTTTGTAGGATCATTAGGCTTCTGAATTCAGAGAAATGAGTTAGGAACACTACAGAGAGGAAAGCAAATCTATTTATCTAAAATGTTGTGTTTTCCTAACAGGTGTTTCACCCTGAGCTGATGACCTATAAAACAGTGTGCATACTTTGGGGTTAGGACAAACGACATTTAGTAGCTCGAGGGGGAAAAAAGAGTATTTATAATAAACTCCTACTTTATACATTGTTTTTTCTCTCTCGGACTAAAATAAGCCAAAGGTCTGAGTATAAAAAGAACATCGAGTTTTTATCTCAGCCAAATAGAAATATGAGATTTAAGAGTGGTAGCCGTCTGTCTGCAGAGTATTTATAATCCCAGAATAAAAATGCCACTTTCAGAATTAAAGCCCAATGAGAGAAGCAGCAAAGCCCAATAAACTTAATCCATTACTCACCTTCATAGAAGACTATGCATTTACAGGTCCTGCACTCTAAAGACTGTATCAGCCATTATGCATGGATATGTCATACTACGTAGCAAAATTTTAAAACATATATTAAACAGAATTAACATTCATTCCCTCAAAAATCTCTACCCTGTAACCAGACACTGTGCATTTTATATTCATTCCAAGCTTAGGCCATTTAAAAATAAAACTAAGAAGTCACTTGGATAACCACATAAAATATTCTTGAAAGCCTCTTCCCGCAGTTTTTTTTAAAAGAATCATATTATAATAACTGGCTGAATACAGAAACAACTACAGAAGAAATCTGATGTTGATAGTTTTAACCTCTTAATTTGGGTCATTGCTGTTTGAGACTATACCCAATTGCCTTCATGCTGTATACAGAAAGAACTAAATATAGGTTTGAGTGCAAACCTTAATGTGTATATAAATCACCCGGGATCTTGTTAAATGCAGTGTGATTCTGTAGGTCTGGGGTGGGACCCAAGGTTCCGCAGTTATAATAAGCTCCCATGGGATGCCCACCCTAGTGGTCCACGGACCACGCTACACCTGGATGCAAGACTGTAATACGCTCTCACCTGGACTTCTGCTCCCAAGAAAGTTACACGTTCAAGATTCATTCAATAAATACTGCTTGAGTAGCAACCAGACACCAGACAACTGCCCTACTCTTATGCAGGCTGTTCAGGGGAGGTTCTAGAGGGAAGGCAACAGTTAAGCACAGGCCTGAAGTTGTGGAGGAGAATGAACCAGGCAGATAGGTGGGAAGAGCACCCCAGCAAAGTACAAAAGTCCTTAGGTGTGAACAAGCCTGGCCTGCTCAGGGACCAGCAAGAGGCTCTTAATACACATTCTTCACTTGGCTTCCAACCTACCCGGTTTTCCTCTTACCTCTTTTCTTTTAAAGGTTTATTTTTGAGAGAGAGAGAGAGAGAGAGAGAGAGAGAGAGAGAGAGAGCGCAAGCGCGAACACAAGCAAGTGGGGGAGGGGCAGAGACAGAGGGAGACAGAGGATCCCAAGTGGGCTCTGTGCTGACAGCAGAGTCTGACACAGGGCTCAAACTCACGAACACTGAGCCCAAGTCGGATGCTTAACTGAGCCACCCAGGCGCCCCACCTCTTACCTCTTTTATTATTTCTTTGCAGTCTCCTTGGCTAGTTCTGTCTTCTCCTCCTAAATATCAGAATGTCTCCATGCTCAGAGCTTTATTTTCTCTACAGAAATGCACAGCCCTGGTGACCTAAGCCGGACTCAGGGATTTAAACACCGGGCCCAGGTGTCCCTGAACTCCAGATTCACCTCCACCTGCCTATTCCACAGCCCCATGTGGAGGACTGCAGACATCCCAAACCTCACACGGTCATCATCCCCTCCAAACTAGCTCCTCCACAGTCCTCTCCACCTTAGTAGATGGCAACTCTAACCTTCCACTAGGCTGAAACATAGGAAATTGCCTCTTGTTTTTTCCTGTAGATAAAAAAAGTGACGTTCATATGGTTCAATAAAGGTACACATTCAAAAACCTTGGTCATCTTTGACTCCTTTCTTCACACATTCTATCCAATCTATAAAGAAGTATTGGCTCCAGGGGCGTCTGGGTGGCTCAGCTGGTTAAGCATCTGACTTCTTGGTTTAGGTTCAAGTCATGATCCAACAGTTTGTGGGTTCAAGCCCCAAATCGGGCTCTGTGCTGGCATTGCAGAGCCTGCTTGAGATTCTCTCTCTGCTCCTTCCCCACTCTCTCTCATACACTTTCTTTCTCTCAAAATAAATAAATAACTTTAAAAAAAAAGAAGTATTGGCTTCTTTAGCAGAATATATCCAGAATTTAACTGATTTTCACCACCTGTACTGTTACTATCTGATCCATACCATCATCATTTCTCACTTCGAGTAGTGAAAAGTCTCTTCTACTGGCTTCTGTCTATACCTTCTTTTAGTCTATTTTGAACACACTGATTAGAGTAATCATTGTAAAATATGTCAGATCATGTCACTACTTTGGGAGGAAAAAAATGACAACTCTGGAACGGCTCCTTATTTATCTCTGAGGGAAAAAAGTGTTCTTACAATGAATGGTCTACAAGTCCCTAAACCAGTGCCATTCATCGTACTTGTTAGAAATGCAGTCTCGGGCCCCACCCCAGACCTAATGAATGTAACTCTTTGCGTGGAGACCAGAAATCCATGTTTTAACAACCTAGGTAGACTCTTATGCCCATCAAAGTTCGAAGACTTTGCCCACTTTGCCTACTTTCCACTCTGCCCTGGAATCATGACCTGTCTGGTCTTATCTCCCACAACCATCCTAAGGGCTTATTCAAATCCCCAACCCTTGCCCTGCCAGTGCTCCTGACTCCCATACCCTGCTCTACTTTGTGCAGGACAGGCCTGGCACACAGTAGGCACCCAGCAAGTATCCGGCCAATCGGTGTATGAACAGAGCCCCTGCAGCTGAAGCACGTGGACGTTGGGGGGAAGAGAAGCTAAGGGCAAGGAGTGCGATTAGGTACAGCACTGCAGCATCTGGAGCCTAGGATTCTGACAGCCTCCAGAAATGTCCTGAGGAAATGGAGAAGTGACAAGTGCTCGCTCTTCCTAATTCAGGAAGCTCTGGAGGAACTAAGTCTCGGGGCCAACATGTGATTCAGAGCCTGCCTCCCTACTCTGAGACATAAAGCTAAAGCTCCCTTTTCTCTTCAGCATCTTCCCCGAGAATGCCAATTCTTAGAGCTCTCATTGATGAGGCTTGGGGTCCTTGGGGTCTAGGATGCACGGCCATGAGTCTGGATATCTGCCTCTGTGTCTCAACTATAGACCCCACAATAAGTCACCATGAAAGCAGAGGTCCCCAAACAGGTGGCCCATGGGCACAGTCCTCAGGTACGGCTTACCATTCTACCCAGTAGGTTAATTAAAAGTTAGGAATTTTCACACCAAGTTTTGGATTTCTAGTTTCTCTGGATCAGTCAGGAGACCTAGCGATGCTGATGCACACAGACCAGCACTGGACAGAGCTGAGGCGGCTTCCCTCTCTGGATGAGCCACTTGCTCTCCATTTGGCCACCATCCACCACTCTTTGTACCCACACTGACATGTAGCCTGCGCCACTCACTCATCTACCTGACTTCTGGAGGTACCTGAACTGTGAGCCCTTTAAAACACTCCATACTCCTGGGCGTAGTTCCACATCTGATGGAATGGGTGGCATACGTGTGCTTACAAAGCCACATTAAATGAACAGTTTTATATGATGTGGGAGAGACTATAGAGTAAATTGGTATTACATAAAATAAAGTGATGTAAACTTTTAAAGGTTCCATGCCCGTCCATCCAGTAATTAAACAATCAAGCACTTTTCTAAGGAAATCAACAGATACAGGCAAAGATTTAAGATTAGGTACAATCGATTTAATGTCCATCAGAGCATCAACCATCATAGGAATGGTCAAATGACTACCCTAAAACCCAGTGCCAGGTTTCATAAGTAGTTCACGGGGACACAGCCATGCCCCTTTGCTTGCATAGAGCCTGTGCCTGCTTTCAAGTTATAACAGTGCTACATCACAGTTGAGCAATAGACCTTATGTCCCCCAAAGCCTAAAATATCTCATCTGTGGCCCTCTATAGAAAGTTTGCCAACCGGACATCTATTAAAGCAAACAGGGGGCACCTGGGTGGCTCAGTCGGTTGGGCGTCTGACTTCAGCTCAGGTCATGATCTCACGGTTCATGGGTTCGAGCCCTGTGTTGGGCTCTGTGCTGACAGCTCAGAGCCTGAAGCCTGCTTCAGATTCTGTGTCTCCCTCTCCCTCTGCCCCTCCCCCACTCATGCTCTGTTTCTGTCTCAATAAGAAATAAACATAAATTTTTTTAAAAAAATAAAGCAAACAAACAAAAAAAGAAAACAAAAATCTAATAGTAGGAAATGGATTAAATTAATTACAAGACAGCCACCTAGGTTGAGGGTTCTCCCGACTTTGGCCCAGCTGACCCTAGGGCCAGACACTTGTCTCTTACAGGGCTGTCCTGTGCACTGTAGGACAATCAGCAGCATCCTTGGCCTCTACCCAATAGATGCCAGCAGCGCCTTCCCCACAACACCTGTGGTGACAACCAAATATGTCACCAGACTTGCCAGACGTCCTCTGGGGAGTAAAACTGCCCCCAGTCGAGAACCACTGCACGCAGATGGATACAATGCAGTCATTAAAATCCATATTTTACAAAACTATTTAATTAGAGGGAACGTTCAGAATGTATATAGGAAGGCAAAGCAACTTTAGAAATGCTACATACACTGTGATCCTAAAACGGCTTCAAAATATTACTTATACATCTGCAGAGGCAAAAAAAGACCAATTACCGATCATTCAGCAGTCTTAACAATGACTATTCTGGGGTGATGAAATTATAGGGGACTGTTACTTTACTGGTTTTTCCTCCTGTAATTTCAATATAATCTACGTGACACTAATTTTGTAATTTCAAAAAAACCCCTACAAACTCCATAAAAACTAAATTCTGCGGGCCTGGACAAATAAAGATATATTCAGGCAGAATTCCTCTCCTGAAAACTTTGCAAGTAATAAATAAAGCCACGAAGCTGTTATATAATGATGAAATCTGCCTCATTCCAATTTTTCCTTTAAATACTCGATCAGATTAAGAGGACCCCGTTTTTCATGACATTTTTAGTCCACCATTCAAGCCCAGAGAGTTTGAGTTTGTATAATATTTGACATATTTTTATGGTTTTGTAAAGGGCTGCGATTACGTGGTTCAATGGGACCCTAATAATAGCCCATTGTAAGGACTGTCCACTTCTCCCCCTCCTAACGAGAGTTGTGAGAGCAGCATTCCACGTGCTATAACTTTTCCATCTGCCCCAGTTTAGCACTGCCTCAGAACTGCAGACGCCTTTTTGTTTTAGTATTTCCCCCCCAAAATGCCCCCATTGTTTGCAGTTTACCGGGTATTAGAGATCATTAAGGCACAGGCTGCAAAACTCCTTTTCATAAGGGCCGGCACTCTTAAGAAACTGGCAGTGGTCAAGTTTGTCAGAGATGAAAACATTGCCCTGGGCTTAAGCAAAAGGTCAGTCAGAAATGAGAGCTGAAGGCTGCCGGTTTGAAGGTCAAGTCCACACGGGCTGAAAACTGGCAAAAAGTTGCCGCCTCATAATAACACAGACTTCAAGGTCTGCATCATGAGACTTGAGGGGTCCCCCAGTTTTTGAGGAACTGCATTGTCTCGGGTAATTCCTGAGACTTGTTGCCTAGATTATGTGATGATGAAAACCCGGGTTGGAATAAAAGACACCCCCTGGGAGCGTGCTGGGCCCTGTGCTGAGCGCTCTACAGGCAGACACACTGTTACAACCTGCCTTTACCAACCCAGGCGTTCACTTAACCAGCGGGTACACAGGCCCTGAGCGTATGGAGAGCAGCAACTACGGCTAGGCTCCCGGGCCCCTGTTTAAGTTGGGGAAGCAGAGACAAACGCGATGGAAACAAAGCAACAAAGAAAGATTTTCATACAGTAACTCAGTGCAATGCAAACGATAAAGTTTCTGTGGTGGTGACATTCCAGCTGAAGCCTGCAGGATGTGAAGAAGCCAGGGATGTGGAGAACCCGGCAGGCTGGGACCCCGATGTGGGAAGCAGCTTGGCAGATGGGAGAAATGGGAACGGCGGTAACAATAATCCGAGGTGCTGGAGCAGTGACCAGGCCGTCGAGTGAACTGCAAGAGCCAGTCATACCCAGGTGTTATGGGGCCTTGTCAACTCTGTAAGGAATGTGACTTTCCTTCTCTGCTACTTAGAAGAATCCTTTTTTTGGAAGGTTTTCAGCAGAGAAGTGACATGAACTGATGAACATTTGTAACACATCACTCTGGGGCTGATGTGGATAGGGGGTAGGTACGGACATGTGAGGAACAGTCCAGAGGCTCTGGCAGCCACGTATATGAGAAAGGATGATGCCTTGGCCTCAAATATTAAGATGCAGTTGCATATGAGATATATGTTACTGGGTCTTGTCTTTGGTTTCTTCTGGGCTTACATCAAATTTAATTTAAGAACAGCACATATAGTAAAGAAGTAATAGCAAAAAAGATCTTGCACAATGCTCTGAAAAGTCTCACACCACCATCAAGAAGTTATTATAAACAATGCATACATCATAAAATATCCCATACAGACCTGGGGCCCATAAGCTAAGTGTATGGCCAGCTGTCAGAAAGCAGTGGAGAGAATTGATCTAGTGTTGTTAATATTCAGCCGGGGAGAAAAATATTTAGCTGGAATTTCAGATAGACCTGAAAATCCTAGCCAAGTTGCTTAGATGCTCTGAATCTTAGTTTTCTATGTGCAAAGGTGGGATCATGGATACCTACCTGGCAGTTGCCGAGATTGATTAGTTTAAGTGACAAAAAGCACGAAAAATGCCTAACACATAAGAAATCCTCAATAAATAAATACTGTTGTCTATTATTGTTAGCTCTTGAATTTTTGTTTCACATTCAAGTTGACCAGTGTTAGGTCATTGAGATTATCCATCTTAAAAAAAGAAAAATGTAAGGACACCTTGTAGGAGTGGAGAGGGCAGAGGAGAGCGGGGTTGGGGGGGATGTTTGGCCTCCTCCAGGCATCCTTTTTTCTTCTCTTCAGTGGACTCAGGTATCATGGACACTATGGGTTAAAGGGAATAACAACAATCTTAGTGCATGGGGGCCCTTGCTGCTTGGTTATCTTCTGGAAGGCTTTTGTGAAATTCTCTCTTACTTCCAAATGAGCTAACCCAGGCACTGATTCTTACACTGGGCTTCAGGGAACATGGAAACTCCTGAAAATTGCATGCAAACTTCTGAGGATGCATTTTTCCTAGGTCTAACAAAAGAAAACAGCTGAGGAAGAAATTCTGTCTAGGATTTGCATGTGAGAGGGAGGTATATACATGAAACAAGTTGAGCCCTGAGTTGTCACTGTTCAACTTGGGTGATGAGGGCATAAGGGATTCACTGTACTACTCTCCCTGCTTTTATATGAGTTTCAAACAACCTATACACATTCATGTACAACATACGTATATATGTATTAGATATTTTCTTTGTACTCATTTTCTATCTTCTTTTCCTATAAAAAGGCAAGTCTGATGGTAACATATTTACTAAGCAAGCACTTGGTTAATCCATCAACCTATCATAAGCATAAACGCGTGCTGTTTTACTTGTTATTCTGGACGTATGCCTGAACTTGCTTCTCAAAGAACTGATTTTATGTTTTATGAACTGATCATGGATTCAATATGGCCCACGCTGTTCCTCTGTGGTGGTGGCAGCCTGACCAACTCTCAGAGAAACATTTTGTTAAAAAAGTAATTTAGATCTCATGGAATGTTCTCCCCAATCAAAGCAGGAATGTGTATTTTAGCCACAAATGAAACATTTTTATTTGTGCAGAGGGTATAGAATTGAATTCATATTGACCTTTCGAGATCAAAACCAGAACTACCTCTTTCAAACAAAATGGCCAATGATCTACATTTATGTCATAAAAAAAAATACAAACAACTGAAGCTTAAGTTTATAAAGATTTTTTTAAGGGTGCTGTCAGCACAGAGCCCGATGTGGGGCTCAATCCCACGAATTGCGAGATCATGTCCTGAGACAAAATCAAGAGTTGGATGCTTAACCAACTGAGCCATCCAGGTGCCCCATAAACATATTTAGAAGGAGTTTTGTTTTTATCCACTAAAAAGCATTTGCAAAAAAAATGATTCATCACACGCTACAAAGCAAACTCTTAGAGGGATTTTAAATACGCTATAAATACATACACATTTATAAAGGTAGGACATGCTTATTGCAAAACCAAAAAATGGGATAGTCCCATTTGAATTTTTTTGTGTGACAAAAACAATGGATAAAGGGAATAAAGATGAAAAGGACAAAATACTTCTTTTGGGGAGAAAGGTGGGAATTTTGCAAGATGTAAGAAAATGGGAATATCCTGGGATTTCTTTTAATAAGGATAAATAATTAAATAGTGGAAATGAGGTAATTACTAGCACTCACTATGTGCCAGGCAGTTCTAAAAGTTTTCAGTGGATTTGGTCATGTCATCTTCACTACAACCCTACAAGGCAGGAGCTGTCATTAGTCCCATTTAAGGATGAGAAAACTGAGGCTTGCTTGCAGCCACTATATTAAACACTGCCGTGTTATGAGTGACCTCTAGAATTCACACTGCAACATAGAATTTCTGGTTTTGATTCTATAGAGAGAGACTCTGTAATAATCACTTCTTTTGTGTACTTGTTTCCTTTCACACTTTTGTTATGAACAAGCCTCTCGTTAATAGTTGATCTTCACCTAGGTGGACACGGGTCATTTAAACCAAAGCTCTACTCAATTTCTAAGTGAACGGAAGCAGGCACTCGGGCCACCAGTGGGTCAAAGAAGACAGGACTTTACAACAGAGAAACTTACAGTGAACATTTGTTATGGGAAAAATGCCTCAGGACTTTGAGTAATTTAAGAGTTGATGGCTTTTTCTTTCTTTTTCTTTTCTTTTTTTTTCCTTGGTGGGGGAGGGGTTAGGGGGGTTGGGGGGCAAGCAGAATCTTCCAGACTCAAAAGGAATTTTGTTAACCAAAAGCATCTAAGTATCATGGGGTTTTTAAAGGAAAGATTAAACTATTGTATGATAGAGTCATTCTTTTATGAGAAAGAAAATAGGCCACTGTGTTATGGAAATGCCAGTTGCCATATACCTAATTATAAACATTACCAAAATAGGGAAGAAGAGAAATGTGCAGATAACTCTTCCATAAAAAGACCCACTGCTCTATATAGTTTGGATAAAAACAAAAACAAAAAGCGATGGTTCAATCAGTCCCCAAAAGTGTATATATTATATGCAGTAGGCAGAAAGAAAGCCCTCGATATGAAAGAAAATCCCTCATTCCTGTCCTCAAGGAACTTACAGGTGTAGGGTTAGGGTGAGTGTGTGAAGGAAGATACCCACACACAAATTTACATTTAAGGTGCCCCTCGCCTTTAAAACAACAGTTCTCACCCAGGGGCCATGTTGCCCTGCAGAGAATGTTTTCTAGTTGTCACAGCTGGGGGGACTTAGGGGGAGGGGCTGTTACTGACACCTAGTGCGTAGAGAGCAGGGATGATATTGCACATGGTACACAGCTCTGCACAGGACAGAATTACCTGGCTCCCGCATCCCCAGTGAGAACGCGTGGTGTCAATTCCCCACACCAACCCTGCAGGCAGTAGTTTTAGAAAAAGGCAATGAAACCAGTCAAGGCACAGAACGGGCATAGATACCCCATGAACCATTGATGTGCTTCCTCCTTATATCGGAGCTTCACAGTTAGGCAAGGGGCACTTCATGTCCTGTCTTGACACGCAAAGGACACCTTCTTAGTTAACTGGAAGGAGGAGGAAATGTCATCACAGTCAATAGCTCAATTCAAAACCCTTCATATCAACTTGAGTTCTGGAAAGTAACGTGGGAAGGAAAAGTTATGCTCCTAAACAGAGAATGATCAATTCACAATAATAAACTGTGCCCTAAAGCTACGCAGAACGAATGTGAATGATTCCAATTATTCAAAAGCACACTGGGAACCTGCTTTGGCGTTTCTGAACATGAACTCTGAGTGCGCTGTCGATATCAGGGAGTGTCACTTACAAGTCCCTTCTGTCCAATAAAATACTGAAAAAGAACTTGCAAATAAAGCAATTTGCTAATGTTTAGTTTTATAGTGCTTCACATAAATTCTCCTTCCCATCCCAAATTGTCAATAACAAAACAAGCATAATTCTTCTTCTATTCATTTTCTACATTTTTTTAAAGAGAGAGAGAGCATGCACACACACGCACGAGCAGGGGAGAGGGGCAGAGGGAGCGAGAGGGATTCTTAAGCAGGCTCCAGGCTCAGAGTGGAGCCCCACACAGGGCTTGATCCCACAACTGTGAGATCATGACTTGAGCTGAAATCAAGAGTCTAGACACTCAACTGACTAAGCCACCCATGTGCCCCTCATTTTCTACATCTTCAGAGAGGAATTACCTTTTTCTTTTTTTTCCCTCTATTTTGTGGGGATGGGGGTGGAGTGGTTTTTTTTTATATTTTTACTGAGTATAGTTGACACATAAGGTTACATTAGTTTCAGGTGTACAATATAGTGATTAGACAAGTCTATATGTTATACTACACTCATTGCAAGTGTAGCTACCCTCTGTCATCATACAGACCCTATGAGGATATCATTGATGATTTCCCTAGGCTAAGCCTTTGATACCCATGACTTATTCACTGCATTACTTAAAGCCTGTATCTCTCTCTACCTTCACCCATTTTGCCGATGCCCCCACTCCCTTCCTTCTGGCAATCACCAGTTTGTTCTCTATTAATACATCTGATTCTTTGGTTTGTTTATCCATCTGTTTTGTTTTTTAGATTTTACACATGAGCAAAATCGTATGATATCTGTCTTCCTCTCTCTGACTTCTATCACTTGGCATACTACCTTCTAGATCCATCGGTGTTGTCACAATTGGCAAGATCTCATCCTTTTTCGTGGCTGCATGATATTACATTATACATCTTTTTCAATATCTTCTAAGCCATTATTTTATCATTTTGCATATGACACAAACTTTATTTTCTTATTGCTTTTAAAAGGATAAATGGAAGCGTAGCAATGCTGGTAACTGTTAAAGCTGAAGAATGGAGGGGAATGAGTCACACTGGACTATTCTTCCCAATATCATATATATTAGAAATTTTCTATAATAGCTATAAAAAAAGAAGAGTATACAGAAAGTTCTTAGGCAAACACATTATACACACACACAAATGTGGCCTTGTGTGTTTTTATAAAATAATCCTGATGACTCCAGTGGCAAATTCTCTGTGGTCTTAGAGATTCCAGATCTACTTTTATTTTGCTATCTGCCTCCCCATCATCTACATTTAAAAAAAATCTACAAACTACTCAGAAAAAAAACCCTAAAATTGTAGAAACTCCACTGATTAAATAATATTCTTCCCGCAAAGTTTGTCTCAAATGATGTCTACAAAGACAAATTGGGCAGACCCAAATGACCTTAAAAGGACTCTTTCTTCTAACAAAATGACAAGAGGTTTCAACTGCCAAACTGAGGCTTCTTTGTATTACGTGTTTTATCTAATTAGCACTCTAGGAAATGCATTGCAGTGACCAATTGTGAGCATTCCCTTTTCTTCCTGTTGGCCTTAAAATATGGAGTGATGATGCAGTTACACCTTGAATATAAAATAGTATGTGTGTGCGAGAGAGTGTGTTCTTCAAGCAATAGAAATGATTACGGAAAAGTATGTAATAAAAGGACAGATGATACAATATTTTTGGCTTCTTTTCCTTTAGATGGAGTATAATTCTTTACTTAACAATAAGCCATATTATTTTCCATATTCAAAATTGTCATTGAAGGGTATGAGAATGAGTTATCATACAATGTTCACTCTCTGTTTAGAGAAAAGTAATTGGGGAAGGAAATTAACTTCTACTGAGCATTTCTTCTGTATCAGGCATAATACGCAGGACTTTAAATACATTAATCTTACTTGACGCACACATGAGAGGTTAAGTGCTCTCGCTCATCTGGTCTTCAAAATGAGGGGAAACAAGAGCAGAGAGGTTAACTAACCAGTCCTATGTCACCTGCTTGCTCTCATATAGTGAATATCTAAACCCTAGTTTGTTTGGCTCCAAACCAACCAAAACATCCAGTGTGCATCAGAGCTTCACTTCTTAGGAGTGATCAATGTCCTGTGACAAGTAATATGGCAAATATGCTTATTTAAAGACCACCAAAATTGTTACCACGAAAAGGAATGCACCAGAAAAAATTCGCTGAGGGAATTTTATTAAATTCATTATCATTCTCAAGCCTAGGGACAGAACGAAAATTTTATGACTTTTCTTATTAAAAATGTAATATATGTGGTTGAAGAAAGTTTAAAGAATAAAGATGAGCAAACAAAAGGAAAAAAATACATCACCAATAATCCCATACTGGGAGATAAATCCTGACAGCATTATGGTATTTACCTTTCTATTGGTCAAAGTGGAATTGTAATGTGGTCTCCAGGCAGTGTTAGCAGAACTAGAGCAAAAGTTATCATGTTCAAAGAGGAGGATTTATAAATATCTCTAAAACAGAAGACATATTCGCTAACCTACCCACCAAGATGCTGCAAGAATACACTTAATTCAATCTGTGAAAGTCGAATTCAGATTTGGATTATTAATTTAAATTACATTTTACTCCGGACTCTAATTAGATGTTGTAGGGTCCCCATTCAAGAACACTTGGAGCTACAATTAGCGCTTTGCTAGGTACCAAGGGAGTAGAAATGGAATCATCAATGTAAGGAATACAAGGAATGTGCTGTAAAGAGAGACTTGATGCTGAAAAGTCCTGTGCTTCCCCCAACCCTTCTACTTTTGCTATGCCAATGTCTTTTCTACATCATACCATAAATGCAACCACTGTCCCCCAAGAGAGCATTACAACCTAGACTGGGTTCAAGGGTTAACAATGGAAAAGAAAAAAGGAAAGAAAAGAAAAGTAAAGAAAAGAAAAGAAAAGAAAAGAAAACGAAAGGAAAGGAAAGGAAAGGAAAGGAAAGGAAAAAAAAGAAGAAAAGAAGAGAAAAGAAAAGAAGAAAAAAGAAGAGAAAAATAAAGAAAAAACGAAAAGAAAAATGTATCAAGTCAAATATCCTCCTTTTCAAAGGCAAGAATAGTGAATAATAGCTAAGAATTTTTCAGATCTGAGTTCTCAAACTATGTAACCTAACCTACTTGAAGGAAGGCCCTTGCCAGCAGAGCAGATTTCCTTCTTGTTCTTGTTCTTGTACTCTAGTACTTAGCAGAGTGTCTGACATGCATGAGACATGTAATAAACATATCCCAAATGAACAAACAGTGATAAAATACACTCACAAGAGCAAGTCTTTTAAAGATTGAAGATGGCAGATTTGAAAGATTTACCAAGGAGGCTGGCTAATAAGCTGTGGTATCATTTTATGATAATACCATTTAATTCGATATTAAGGAGGGTACATTAAGGAGGGTACTTGTTGGGATGAGCACTGGGTGTTATATGTAAGTGATGAATCACTGGGTTCTACTCCTGAAACCAATACTACATTTTATGTTGACTAACTTGAATTTAAATAAATAAATTTAAAAAATAAACCAAAAGAATCCACTTGTACATACTGTAATTGACTCAGAATATCCACAAAATAAGGAGAGTATCATTCCAATATATGTGATCCTGATGAAACTGAAATGTTTTATTTTAAAAAATATTAAGAGGCAAGTGTTTATAGTCACAAGACAGCCATAGCTTATTACCATGCACATCAAATTACCTGGTCTAGATACAGGATATTTATTATTAGGTCATGTATTTGTATTCTTATATTAAACTTAAAAACAGTGCTATTTAGTAAATGTTTGCTTAACAAACATAGCTTCCCTATGTCTGGCTGGCTCAGTCAGAAGGACATGCGACTCTTGATCTCAGGGTTGTGAGTTCAAGCCCCACATTGGGTATAGAGATTACTAAAACAAATAAATAAACTTAAAAAAAATAAAATGCTTTAAGAGCTCAAACAGCCTCCAATATAACTCATTCAAATGTGAACCTATAAAATTTCAAATCAAAAGGAGTCAGAAGTGTGGCTACATTTAAATCAATTAGGAAAAGGTATAAATTATATATTGTTTTTTTCTTATTAGAGAATGGAGAGGTAATAAGATTTCTCTCTGGGTTCGTAACCCCAACATCCAGATACCAGAAGTTCAGATATGAACACCTTTGCCAGTAGTTTTTGTAATAATAAAAATGTATTGGCAACTTCCAACATTAGAAAAAAATGGCAAAGTAGATACATTCATTTGACTTATTATGTAATTATTAACAATGATATATATGGAGAATATGCAGCCATATAAAAACATATGATATTGAAAATAAAATGTGATAAAAGTATATAAGCTATGATCACATTGGCATAAAAACAAATTGGAGGGTGGGAAAAGATTAAGGATATTGAATCTTTTTGCTTTTATTTATTTATTATTTTAAGTTTTAATTTTAATTCCAGTTAATTAACATTAGTTTCAAGAAAATTTTATTTTAAAAGAGCTTATATCAGAACAATGGAATAGGATGACATTTTCATCTTTTCTAATTTCCAAAGTGTGTGATATAACCATTATAGTAACAATTTGCCAATTTTCTTTTCTTTCTTCCTTTTTTTTTTTTGGTCTGCAGTCCTGGTCTCTCACTAAAGAAGTGGGAATGTATAGGTACTTCTTTTCTGGCTTCCCTTGCAGCTCAGCATGAACACATGACTTAGGATCCACCAATCAAATGTGCCCGCAATGCACTGAGGTGCTGGGTGAGAGGTAGCAGGCACATCTGGGGACGGTCACGTTGCGAGAAGATGGAGCTCCTCGTGCAAGAGGAGCAATGCAGCAGGCTTTAGTGGTTGCCCCCAGACCAATTCTGTGCTATGGTTTGACTTTCTGGTCCTGGCCACACAGCTCCCAGCCTGGTTATCCCCTACCTCCATAGGCATCCCAGTATCCTAAGTATTTTTTTCTTTTGAAATTACCCAAAGATGCTTACTACTGCTAGCTATTAAAAACTCTGATACAAGACTTGATTTCTTTTATAAATACATATATCAGTGTGTTATAAATATGTATTTATTAGAAAATATTATGTAAATACGTATGAATATATGCATTTATATGTAAAAATATATTTCCATAGCTATAAAGGGGAATTATTATTAATTAATCTTTATGTATTAGAAACTTTTTATCCAAACAAGAACTATACTTGTGATTGATTTTTATTATGCCTGATTATGACTATTTGTGTTTAAAGGAATACAAACTCTGGTTTCGAAAAGGATCCTATGATATAAAAGAACTGAAAATGAATGGATTCTCTTAGATTTCTTCCCAATTGTAAGGAACAGGAATTAGCTACTAACATTTCTCTCTGAGTTTCACGTTACAATTAAATGTTAATATGTGGAAGCAGGTAGTATCTCTTACTTAACTTTAGAGGAAAGGGTGATTGATTACATTTAACATCCACATTTGTATCTGCGTATTGCACGGTGACCTACAGTGACCCACAGGACAAAAGCGTTGTTTGTTATACAGAGAAGCACACTTGTTTAGGGTGTTTACATTTCATTAGAACCTACTAAACTAGGATTTGTATCTCCTCCTATGCTTAATACATTACTCATAGAAGGTGTTTAATAAATATCTGTTCAAGTACCAAATTGATGTGAACTATCCTGATTTGCTCATTATCTTTGAAGGTTAAGTCCCCCCAGGAGAAGTCAAGCTAAGGTCCCTCTTCTAGTCTCCCATGTAACAACCAGCCAACTATTACAACCCACTCCCGTGCAGAGCAACCGGCCCCTAGCAATCACTTTCTCACCCCACCCTGCACAATGAGGACAATGACGCAATGCTCCATGGGGCAGGTGTCACTACTGCCACCTCTCAGGTGGACGAAGCATCCTTTAGAGGAAGGAACAATATGCACAAAGACAGACAATGACTACACGATGGGAGTGTCAAGTTCATCTACTAGAGAAGATTCAACGTATGGCCCAATTTAAATATCCTCTTCTGAAAGGCAAAAGTGTCCTTTAAAAGCAAAATTGTTCAATTCTAGTAGCAAGTATTGATGAGTATAAAGTGTGTGTGTGTGTGTGTGTGTGTGTGTGCACGCGTGCGTGTGTCTAATAAAGGGACAGGAGACAAGGGCAACCACAAGAGAAACAAATGAAGAAGGCTATGAAAACAACTTCTCCCAAGAATAAGCATTTTATTAATTCACATTTCAAAAAGAGAGAATTCCCTTTCTCATTTAAAGTGCCATAATCCACAGTGTCACAGTTAATAAAAAGCGCAATATCAAACCTATACTGCATTCATGAAAGCCAGTTACAGCTTTATGCCATCCTGAATGTGGAAAGGTTGAGTAGGCACCACCACCAAAACAATCCAAGGGCCTTCATTTTATCAGGCTATTAACACGTTTGTTAGAACGATATAAAATCACTGGCTTAGTTTACACGTTGATGACACCCGTGGAACTGCCCGGCTCTGCCCTCCTGTCCAATGAGCTGTGCTATTATTTATATCTAAAAAGAATGGACTGTATTATCGTAAACGAGATGCAGTCCATCACCGCACATGATGAAGTATCTCAAGGGCTGAAATCTGAGTCACCTTCATGCAAACTCAGCGATGCACTATTGTCACTGCTCCATTACCTCAGCTTTTTCTCTGGAACTGTAGAAAAACCTTACATTACAAGTGCAGAGCAAATGAGAGGTCTCAAGGAAGAATTCATCTCCTAAAGAAAAATAGTGGCATACAACGTGACATACAACACATGACATGCTTCCTTTCCATATTTAGACAGAAATCTCATCCACACGTTAGCAATACTACCAGTTTGTTAATTAAACAATGATAAAACAAGCTCATTTAAAAAATCTTAAAACAATAAAGACAAAAATCTCGAACAAAAGCCTGTCCCATCTCATTCTTCTCTTTTATTTCTATTCTCTAGAAGGAATCAATTTTAAAATCTACACACATTTTCTATAGTTCCAGGCTAATTCCAATAGAATTACATAAAAATATAATCATATATATATACAATATAACCATTTAAAACGAACACCTGGTTGTGTGATGCATATGCTTGTGCAGTTTGCTTTCCTTAAATAATAATATAATATTAGACAGTTTTCCATGTCAACACATCTAGATCTGTCCTTTTTTCTTTTAAATCAGCTACCTTGTATTTGATGCTATTCATATTTTTTTTTTACCATTCCCAGATTTAAGGAATTAAGGTGGTTCCCAATTTTCACTATGTAAGTAATGCAGAAGTGATATTCTTGCATACATGAATATTTTACACCCTTAGATGAGTTTCAGAAGGGGTGGAATCTTTAAGATAGAAGTTAGCAGGACAAAGAGAATGCCTGTTTTACACTTGGAGAGATGCTACCCAAATTCCCTGCAAAAAGCCCATTTCACTGATACCCCCACCAACAGAGGATATGTGTGCCCATTCACCCAATTCTTCCCCAACATGGACTCCAAAAGGTTTGAGACTCTTTCTAATGATATTTGTGAGCAGCTTAATGAATGAATGTCACATTTTCCCTAGGAGAATGTTATGAAGCTTGACTTTGAAGAAATCACAGGGAAAGCTCCTGCCCCAAAGATAATTTCAGTATAAGGGAAAAATAGTAAAAAAGAAGACAACTTAAAAATATCCAAGACAGCATTCAAGGGAGCTAGCCAAGCACAAGAGCATGACACACTTCTGTGATAAATACTTCCAGAGTCTCTTTGGTGGAGATATGCCTCAACGCATTATTTTTTCTCCTTAAAGTGTTTAAAATTTTAAGCAATTTTGGGGTGCCTGAATAGCTCAGTTAAGTATCTGACTCTTGATTTCGGCTCAGATTGTATCTCACAGTTCGTGTGTTTGAGCCCCACACCGGGCTCTGTGCTGACAGTGCAGAACCTGCTTGGGATTCTCTGTCACCCTCTCTCTCTGCTCCTCCCCCATCATAAAAATAAATAGATTCTAGGATAAATAAATAAATAAATTTTTAAGTGATTTAAATTAAATTTTTAAAAAATTTTTATTGAGATATAATTGATATATAATATTATGTTAGTTTCAGGTGTACAGCATGATTCAATAAATGTATATATTGCGAAATGATCACTGCAATGGGTCTAGCTAATATCTACTAACACACATAATTATAATTTTTGTTAATTTGTGCAGAATGATATGATAGCAATCTTCCTGCCCCCAAGAACAAAACATAAATAAAATATTGCCTGTTTCCTTTGAATTAAATATTAGAAACAATAGACCTTCAGGTTCCCCTGTCTAGTCCCATTGTCTCCCCTCCCTCCTCAGATGCAACTATTACCTAGAATTTGTTGTGTATCCATTCAGTCCATGTCTTTATGCATTTATAACACAGCACCTATAAAATAACTGTTACTTTATATGACTTTTCTTTTAAAAAAATACATGTTGACCATATGTATGACTGAACCAATTTGCTTTTATCACTAAGTGTTCCATTTCTGAGATCTATCCATGATCATACATACACACCTAATTCACTTATTTTCTCCACTTTATAATGTTCTGTGTAATTCATCCCCTTACTGATAGACATTTAGGTTAACTGCAATTTGTTACAATAACAAAAAAATAAATACTACAGTGAACATCCCTATGCACGACTCGTTTATGGTTTCTTTAGAGGAATTGCTACAGAGTAGGTTCTCTGCATTACAAACCTCATTAAATGTTGCCAAAGTGTTCCCAAGGTATTTGTACAATATGTGCCCCTGCTATCAACATATGAGGGTTGTGATTTCTCTGTTCTGTCCAATATTGGTATTATCAGGCTTTCTTAATTTTGGCCAATCTGATTGTATGTGAAAGAGTATCTGGTTATTGGTTTCATTTGCAGTTCTCAGATCATAAGTCACATTGAGCTTTTGTGAATGTCTATGTATATTCTCTGTCCTTCCTTCTACCCCACTCTTACTGATTTTCAGGAGTTCTTTATATATTCTAGGTACTAATCCTACACCTGTTATTTTTGTGATCAACATTGTTTTCCTATTTACTGTCTGTCTTTTAACTCTGTGTTTCAATTTAATTCCATCTACTTTCCTTGAAAATCAGATCAGGAATAAAAGCCTTATTAGGAAGAGATCTTCCATTGTCATTTGCTCCATTTGTACTGCACTTTCATCAATCTTCCAAAGTAAAATCTAGAGAATGTAAAAAAAAAAAAAGCAAACACTGCATTTAAATTATTTCCCCAAAATTATTTTTAATAATCCTATTAGGGAACTAATCTCAAAATATTTAAAAAAAATTTTTTTTAATGTTTATTCATTTTTGAGAGACAGAGAGAGAGAGAGCATGAGCAGGGGAGGGTCAGAGAGAGAGGGAGACACAGAATCCGAAGCAGGCTCCAGGCTCTGAGCTGTCAGCACAGAGCCCGACATGGGGCTCGAACTCACGAACTGTGAGATCATGACCTGAGACGAAGTCGGACACTTAACGTACTGAGCCACTCAGGCGCCCCCAAAATATTTTAATAAAGGTGTCACTCTATAAAATTTGGCTTCTTAACATTGGAAAATCAGCTTTTTAAAAAATAAATGTGAACTTCTATATGCAAACAGATTCACTATTTAAACACAGTCACTTACTATGATATTCAAATTTAAAAAATTAAAACCTTATATGATAACCAAGAATCACCTCTGTCACAACTCAATGTGCCTTTCAAGTTAGAACTCACACAATCATAGCATCAATGTCCCAACTTTTATAAAACCATCTCTTGAGAGTGTTTCTAAAAACACAATTTAGCAACTGGTAAAGAAATCATCAAATCCTATAACAATAAGCATTAAAGACATTATTTTCTAGGGATTTATTTCATATGAAACATTTTATGTATTTAATATTTATTTATTTGTGTGAGAGAGAGACAGAGTGCAATCGGAGGAGGGGCAGAGCAAGAGGAAGACAGGGAACCTGAAGCAGGCTCCAGGCTCCAACCTGTCAGCATGGGGCCCAACATGGGGCTCGAACCCACAAACCATGAGATCATGATCTGAGCCAAAGTCTGACACTTAACCGCCTGAGCCACCCAGGTGCCCCTTTTAATTTTTTTAAATATTAAACATACTTTAAAACACAAATAATCTCAACTTAAAAGCAGAACTGATACTACAATGGAAGTAACTCTGATACAATCTTCAGAAATTGTGTTTGCTCAAGTACAAACACTGTCAGAGCACTCTTTCTTCTTTTCTCCAAAAGAGAAAAATAAACCCTAAGTGGAATTACCAGATAAAAGAATATCAAGAAACCACTGAAGCTTTTGATGCATTTTGCCAAATTTCCACCCCCCAAATTATACCAATTACATTATTACAGGCAGTGTATGGAGTGTCCATTTCCCCACCTCTTCATAAGACATTGAACTGCAGTGTTGTAAACCCACCACAAATATACAAATAATTTTGTATACAGAAAAGACAAAAGGTCTTACTACTATTTTATTTTTATGTAATACTATTTTGTTTTAATATACTATTTTATTTTTATATAATAATATATAACAATATTATTGTTATTTTAGTATGAACTTTTAAAGAATAATCATTGTGTTACGTTTGCTAAAGTGCAACTATTTTTTTTCATCATCGAATTTTTAAAAAATTCTACCACCCAGTAATTTTTTTTTTTAAATGAGAAGGGAGTGATAAAGGGAAATGAGTCCATTTGGAAACTGGATATGCTAAATAAAGGCGTGACATACAATGACAAAGAGTTTTATTTTGTTTTGTTTTTAAAATTTCATCAGGTAAAGCAGAAAAATGGAAGTCCTTCTTTACTAATCAACTACATTGGAGACATTCTCCCTAGAAGACATAACTATGCCCAAGGAGAATAATACGCCTTCTACAATGTTTTCTTGATATTTAAAATGCTACAAAATTGAGTCATACCCCCAGAGTATGCTTTGAACACTTCTTAGTTATTTTTCCATCTCATGCATCCATCCTGGATATGAGAGCAAGACCAAAAGACAAAAGAGTAGGACAAATGAAGTAAGACCTTATGCAAAAGAGTCTTGGAAGAAAAAGTCCTGGATATTTTGGGTTATTTCCCTCACTCTTGAAATAAAACCATTAAGATGATACATATATCATTTCCTTCTTTCTTTTAAAAGTTGTTTTTAATATTTAAGCTTCTCCCGAGTCAACTTTGAGAAATTCTCTTTGAGCCCAACAGAAATGTTTTCTCTTGTGTTCATACAAATACTATTTATTCTAAAAGAGCAATAATTATGTTTTGGGGAGTTTGCACTCATACATTTGAAGGGCACAGGGAGAGATGAGTGGTCTTGTAGAAAACTCAGTGCTAGAAGGTACAGCCAATGACCTATGCTAAAGTAAAGCAGATGGTCTGCTAAACTAAACAGAGCGTTCGAAACTGCCAAGGATAGACAGGTTGGGTCTCCTGCCTGAAATCAAGGGTAATTTCAATACAAGTTTTGTCACCGTGCAGACCATTAGCCTGGGATCAGAGAAGGATACTGTATCCAGCTTGTAGAATGATTCACCTGTATTATCTCAATGTTGCCCATCATATGTCCCTTCCCAACAGAAAATAAGCTTCATCAAAGAAGTACCTTTGTGTTTGTTTCTCTGTTTGTTTTGCTGCTGTATACTCAGTACCTCTATGTGCCTGCTATACAGATATCAGATTTGTGGTGAGTTACTCAATAAATAAATGATGCATTTATTTATTCAAGCAATTTGACCCACAGGGCCCCGTCTCCAAATACCATGAGACTTTTTCATCCAATAGTTCAAAAGAAAACATTTTGGACAGAGAACGTAAGAATTCCAGAGATCAATGGCCTATTTAAGTTGTATTTCAAGTTTTGAAGCCCTTTCATTCTTTCGGTGCAAAGGGTATTACAGCACAGTGGTTCGGAACAAAAGATTATTTGGGGAAGCGAGGAAAGGATCAAATACAGGATCTATCACTTCTAATTGTGTGGCCTCTGACAAGTTTCTTAACCTCTCTCCAAACCAAATAGGCATTGATAGCACCTACCTCACACTGACAATCTAAGTAGCAAATACAACAATTTGTGTGAAATACTTAGCACAGTGACCAGCATATATTAGGTAGCCAATGAATAAAAGCTGCTGCTTTTATTGTGGACATGTGGTCAAAGAGGTAGATAAAGGAGTGTGTCGATAGCTCCTATTATAAATCACCCCCAACAGTCTATGGGTCGCCAGGCTCCATTCTAGACCCTCTCCACTGGGCCATACCTCATAAAACAAGCAAACACAACCCAACCACAGCCCTCCTGGACAGATTCTGCCATCCACTTCAGAACTGGATCTGTCTTGTGACAAGCACTGTGAAGTCACTTTCTAAATGCTAAATAACTCTATCATTAAAGATTTTGCAAAATAAAACAGCGAAAACTAAAGATTACACAAATGGACTTGTACATAACTCATCTCTCAAATATTTGGGAAAATTCTGAAATGTCTCAGAAGAGAAAGACATCTAGTAGAATGCCGGATCACGGCATTTACTGGCCAGAGTGATAAAGCAAAGTTTCAGTTTTACTTCCCTAAAGGCTGATGTCATGCACACAACTATTATCCATTATATTCTACTTAAAAAGTACAACAGAAGAACAAATTGGAGGGCAGACACTACCTGACTTCAGAGCTTACTAGAACGTTACAGTAACCAAGGCAGTCTGTATCAGTGTCAAGGCAGACAGTAGAAAAGACAAATACAGAAATAGACCTATAGCGGGGCTCAGCCGGTTAAGTGTCTGATTCCTGATTTTGGCTAAGGTCATGATCTCATAGTTCATGAGTGTGAGCCCCATATCAGGCTCTGTGCTGACAGCGTGGACCCTGCATGGGATTCATATTCTCTCTCTCCCTCCCTCTCCCTCTCTCTCTCTCTCTCCCTCCCTCCCTCCCTCCCTCCCCCCTGCCCCTTTCTCTCTGCCTCTCTCTCTGGCCTGCTCTCGCTCTCCTGCTCTCTCTCTCAAATAAATATATAAACGTTAAAAACAATAGACCTACACATATATGATCAACTGATTTTTTGAAAAAATTACAAAGGCAATGCCATAGAGAAAAAAATAGTCTTTTCAAAAAAAGTTGAAACAATTGGATGTGTGTATATGTTACTTATCTTAACCCATATCTTACAACATATACACAGACTAACTCAAAATTAATCATAACACTTCAAACTGTAAAACTTCTAGAAGAAAATCTCTATGATCTTGCGTTAGGCAGAGAGTTCTTAGATAGGACACCAAAAACATGATTAATAAAGGAATGAATTGATAAGTTGGGCTCTGTCAAAATAAAAACTTCTGTTCTTAAAGAGACACTCTTAAGAATGAAAAGATAAACTAGAAACTGGGAGAAATTATTTGCCAAGCAGACATCTGATATAGGACATCTTGGTCCAGAACAAATAAAGAACTCTCAAAATACAATTAAGACAAAGAATCTAAATAAGAAATCAGCAAATGATCTGCATAGGCATTTCACCAAAAGAAGATATATATAGATAGGAAACAGATACATGAGAAGATGCTCTACATCATCAGTCATTAAGGAGATATGAATAAAAAACATAATGAGATAGTATTACACAGCGATCAGTGACACTTTTCTCAGATAATTAAAAAGACTGGCCCTACCACGTGGTGGAGAAGACATAAGGAAATGGAGCTCCCATGCACTGCTGGTAAGAATATAAAGTGGCACGATCACTTTGGAAAAAAGTTTGGCAGCTTCTTAAAAAATTAAATATATGCCTTCTGTATGTCCCAGCTGGTCCCATACTGCTGGTCTCCCCAGTATTGACCCAAGAGAAAAAAAAAAAAAAGAACACAATCATACAGACAGCTACACACAACTGTTGATAGCAGTTTTATAAATATTCCAAGACTGAAAACTACCCCAAATGTCAAAAAAACAGGTTAATTTTTTAGGCTATCATTTTATGTCTTGTCTCTTTTGTTCACCACAGTAACCCCAGTGCCTAGTACTCTGCTTGGCATATAGTCAATACTAAATCAGAATTTGTGAGGTGAATAAAAATTCCAGAGAGGATAAAAGAAGACAATAATTAATAAACAATTATGGGTAGCAGTGCTGTAAATCAATGACAACAAGCTGTCTCTGGAGTCTTAATTCAAAATCTGTAGTTAGTTAACAGGGTTATAATACCAGCCATTAACACTGAACACTTACTTTCTTGCATGCATAGGCACTATTCTGCATCCCCAACAACCTTAAATCATTATTATTGACCTTTTGCCAATGGGAAAATAGAGGCTCTCAGAAATTAAGTAATTTGGCTGCCAAGATCACACCCCTAGTATATGCGAGAAGCAGAATTAAAACCTGGGTGATTTGATTCCAGCACCTTTAGATGAGACACTCCCAACATATCCCACCCCAAGGCCGAGTTAAAAGCTATGACTACCAGAAGGAAGTTGAGTTTCTGAATTCCAGCTTCAGTGGATACTGCAAAGGACCACTAAATCTCAGTTAGTGGCAACTCAACAACACACCTCTGCCGACCATGGATTTTTAAAAAATTAAGAAAGAAGCCCCCACCGATAAGTCTGCTGCTTGGGGTAGTTAACAAAACAAGCTGCCTTTAGAGAAGATGACTCGAGGCACCCCATCATCCAAGAGCTGGTCAGGGTCAGAAGCAGGTCTCAGGTCACAGAACAGAGCACAATCAATAGGCCAACAGACAAATCATGCTGATAGCCTTGAATTCATTGATCCAATGTTCTAAATCAGACATTGCTCATCATCAGAAACTACTAGGGAATTTTTCAAGAAAAAAAAACTGAAAGATCACTTCCACATCCTAGACCTGAGCCCAGCTATCTTTATTTTTAAAAGCTCTTCAGAGTATCCAAAGATTTGGTAGTTTGGAAATTATTCTCAACCACGAACTAGACCCAAATCCTAGGTAAAAAAACAAACAAACAAACAACTATTCTTAAGATACACATTGAATTTTTATCTCTATGGTTTCATAATTATTAAAATTAAACCCATAAAGTGTTGCCAAATTAAAAGGGAAATCTAGTTCCCTAAACTCTTTGAAGATTCAGAGACCAGAGCATAACTCCACAAACAAAGCTGGAAAAAATGAAACATGTTGGAAAATATCATGATTGCATTATTTTAATTACTATATATTTTTGCAAAACAAAAACAAAACAAAGTAACTTATTTTAAAATACAAAACAAACTCATTTGGATATTCTTTGTTTTTATCTTTAAATAAAAACTATATATTAAAGTGTTCCACCCAGAGGTGATTCCAATTAAATATCATGGACTGCCAATAACCAAGTCACAAAGCAAAATCTCTAAAGACAAAGAATTGAATGTGTTACCATCTCAGTGTTCCAGAGGTTATGAGTATAACTAAAGACTGCACTGCAATTAAAAGTAGTATTTTTGTCAGAAGATCAAACTAGCGTCACGTATTTAAAAAAAAAAAAAAAAGCCTCAGGCTGATTTTCAAAGGGGTCTATTCTATACCAGAATAACCAATGAGCTATCTATTTAACTTTTCATTTGGAGGAAAACATAAATCACCCATACATGCTCACTGGACAGCTAGGTCGCTCAAACATAAAAACCAAGAGATGAAAAGTGAGTCATGAATTCAACCGTAATTCCACCCCATAAATACTTATTGAGCCTACAGTATGTCTCAGTACTCTCTAGGTGCTGAGGCCGCAGCAATAAGAGAAGTAGACAAGATCCATGTTATTATGAAGTTAAAACCAAGCTTTAAGGATAAATATATTAAGTATGGAACAGTTATGAGTTTATATAAATGGAAAAAAAGATGAAGCACAATGATCCATCACTGGAGAATCAAAAGAAAAAACTAAAGAAACTAACAACCATACAACATAAATATGTCTCTTTCTAGTAGATCTTACGATTCCAATGTAAAAGGTCTCAATTCCATTGACGGCTACCTCACCATCTTTATTTTCACCAAGATGAGGGACACAATTCAGAAGGAAGGTCCCCTTCTCTCCTGCCAGTTGGAATGGGACCACATCTCAATTTCCAGTGCAAAGCAAAGCGAGCTACTACCATTTGCCTCCACATCGCCACACTGGGCCAGGATTCCAACTGCCCTTACTATCCCTGTATGGTCATGGAGTGGAGACCTCTCGGTTTGCACCTGCAAAGCTGACACACTCTGGGTATAGATGAGTCAATAAATTACCTACACCATGTGAGCAATTAATGATGTAGGGATGGGAAGCTACATTAAGCATATAGCACAGCTAGATAGGTGATGACATGTTAAAAGCCTGTATTCAGAATTTACTATGATACTAATCAGTTTCTTCATCTGGTTACAATCTATGCGGAAATGTGGAGGTATTCACAAGATAGGGCTAGTTGTCCTTGTCGAAAACTGACCATGGGCCATGAGGAGAAAAACAATTAAGCAACCACTCATGTCCATGGTCTCACACACTATTCATTCTGAGTATACTGTGACAAAATTGTCTTAAAGAAATATGAATTATGGTGGGTAGGAGAGGGATGGAGGACGAGCAGAAGAGTAGTCGGTGGCATAATGGCTCAAAACTTCGGTTTCTAAATTAAAAACAAATGTGCTCAGACCCTTAAAATTTATCTCAACCCTGGCAAAACGGCAATGGCAAAAAGCTGTTATTAAAAAAATAATTTTAAAAAAAGAGCCGTAACACCTGCATTATTAATAACAAATTATTCGTATTTAGGAAAACAGGCTCTAAATGAAGCAAAGTACTACTTTTAACACAGATAGACCCAAAGTCTTAGTTAACATATATGAAATTTTGAAACAGCATATCAGTTCGTAGGACTGTTAATTTAAGTAAAAAGCAATTCCTTTTATCTAGCTGGTTTAGGAGCATGCTGCTTGACATTACAACGTAAGCCCAAGTCACAGATAAATAAAAGTTTCATTGCAGCAACCTTCATCCAAAGAGCTCAATGTACTTCACACATATCTCATTCCATCCTCGCAAGTCTTTTTTTTTTTATTTCTTTTTAATTGAAACAACTTTTCTGGGGAGGTTTTAAAAGGTGGGGGGACTTCTGGTGTTTACCATACTTTAAGCCCCCTTTTCCTCTGTATTACTTTTCCAGGCAAATTCTTCTAATTTTAATAGGTAACAAATCAGTACTTTTACAAAGTATTATCTTTCAAATAGACATTGTACATTCATTTTTTACTCTATCCATTGATCACATTTTCCCTTAGTGAGTGCTCCCCTACATCCTCTGTTTGCCTTAATTATGCTACTTTTGTCCCTGAACAACTGATCTAGTCAAATATTCAAAACACAATTTCCTCTTAATATATTCACCCAAGATGCTTCCTCTTTATTAAAGAAAGGACTGGAGGCACCTGAGTGGCTCAGTCGGTTAAGCATCTGACTCTTGATTTTGGCTCAGGTCATGATCTCAGTTTGTGGGTTTGAGCCCCAAGTCAGGCTCTGTGCTGACAGCTCAAAGCCTGGAGCCTGCTTCAGATTCTGTGTCTCCCTCTCTCTCTCTACCCCTCCCCTGCTCACATTCGCTCTCTTAAAAATAAATAAATGTTAAAAAATTTAAAATAAGGAAAAAGAAAGGGCTGGCTGCAGGCTTCCATCTCCTCTTTTCCCCTCTTTTATCAGCTTTTGTCAACTTCAGCTCGAAAAGAAGGTCACTGGTTTGCCAAGCGTCAGCCAGTGTCACCTCCTGAGTCAATCAGGACGAGCATAAAGAACAAAGATGTGGGAGGTGTTTGGTTAAATGGTGCCAGGAAGGATGAGAAGAAATTCAGGTAATTGTACCACACATTTTTTGCAAAACTAATTAAGAAGACACCGTTGGAAAAAGAGGGAGAAAGGGTTTAGAAACAGAACACAGGCACAAACAAGACAGGGAAGTATCACAATGTTTTACTTCCTTGGAGAAAGGTTATCAATGATGCAAAAATAAACCAGCTCCAACAGGGCTGGTTGAGGTGAACCTTGACTGGGAGCAGAGAAAAGGCCACCCACCCCCTACTGTGATCAGAAGTGCCGGCAGAGAAAGCCCTACTAACGCTATCATTTCTCCCTGGCCTGGCCATCCAGACCAACAGTAACCAACTTCTCTTAACATACTAAGATTTCTCAGAGGAAATCATGTAAGTGAGTTACTCTTCACAGCTTTCTTGATTTATTAAATCTAAGAACAGGAGTGCAGAAGTAAGGAGGTATATAAACAGCTTTTTAAGAGAGACGTCTCAAAACACTTGTCTGCTTTGCAGTCATGTCCATGTTCCCAGGCAGAAACCACCAGAGGTAACTCGAGCCTAAAGCCAGTGACCCAGAAAATCAGTCTTTTTAGAAGTCACCTGCACTTTTTTCTTTTTGCCTAAAATTGGTTGATCCAGAAATTCTAGTGACCTGGTAAAACTGTAGAGTCAGATGGACATTATTCTCCTCAGGAGTATTTTCTCTAAATGATTTCAGGAGAAACTTCCAGGCTGTTTGCAGGTTGAATATGAGCTAGTGTTTCCCCCGAACAGCTCTGGAACACCCACTCTCAGACAAGGGAGTGACTTTCCCCGGAGAGGAGAATCCTTCTCGGGTTTGCCTGCTCACATTGGTTCAGAAAGGCATAACAGGTTCACATTCTTGCTATAAATAGTAAGCTACACTTCCTAAAACATAAGTCTAGTTAAGTCTGGTTATCCTGGTCAATCCCTTTCTCTGGCTTCCCACTGCTCTTGGGATAATGGGAATCCTTAAGATGGTCTATCTCCAAAGCCTTGGATACGCTGGCCCTTGCCCACCTTTTAGCCTTGTCCTATACCACTCTCATCCTCACCCTTGGCACACAACCACCCTGACCTCACTTATTCCTGTTTGCTGAAGCCGTCAAGCCCTCTGGCATGAAGGGCCTGCCCATAAGCTTTTCTCTGCCCTCTGGAATGTTCCCTCACCACAGATTTCAGAGCTAACATCTATGCTTCCACCAGCTCCAGGATCACTGAGAGAATTCTTGCCTGCCCAAGCTACTCCTTCTTCCTTTGCTACATATTCTCACAGAACCTTCCTTTCTTTCCTTCATAGCACTTCCTTCACTTTTTGGGTGGTGCTAGGAAGATTGTTTAAGTGTCCATTCCCACCACCACCCCTTGTTCCCCCCCTTAACAGTAAGTCCCAGGAGAACAAAGGCCCGGTCTGGTTTGGCTTAACACTGGATCCCTAATACACAGATGCTCTATAACTACTTGCTGAATAAGTGAACGAATAGATACTTGTTTCCATTTCCTCTCTGCCTATTCATCGGACAGGTTGATAGGTTCTACCCTTCCCCCTCCACTGCCCAAAATGTACTCTTCCAAAGGTCACATCGATCTCCCAATGGAACAGCCCAAGTGCACACTTTTCAATCCTTAATTTCTTGGACGTATATGCCCTGTATACAACTGACCAGCTGTTCTTCTACCTCAAAACTTGTCCTGCCATACCAGATTCTCCAGGTTTTTTCCCAGTTTCTGTATCTCTTCATTTCTCCACATTCTGTCCTTCCCTCTATTGCTAAGCTCCAGAGTTCTCAAGACCCACATCTTCTCTTACAACACTCTCTCCGGTAAACCCATACTCTCTCTGGATTAAAATACTTTCTATACCACTGAGTCTCAAACTTGTAGCTCAAGTTCAGACGCGACTCTAGAAACAGACAGATTCCCTGATCCTGATCACAAGACCCCTGCCTATCTCTCTGGCCTCACCCCCAGCATGGCCAGCCTTCTCTTTGTTCTTTGCCTGTTCTCACCTGCACAGGGCCTCTGCACATGGGTCTACCTGAAATACTCTTCCCACGTCCCTATGCCAAATGAAACTCTACTCACTCTTCACACTGCAGGGCAGGTGCATCCAGGAAAGTCTTCTTTGGCTTTTTATACTGAATCTTCCACCGCACGCTCGCCTACCTCTGTGCCCCCCCTCTTTTCTGGTCAACGCCTGCAAGTGCACTAACTACTGTGGTCATTTGATGAACATCTGTCTCTTCCATTAGAGGTGAGCATCACAAGGGCACATACAAATCCTCAAACCAAGAATAATGCCCAGTATGTTGGTGGCACTGAATACTCATTTTATATAATAACTCCTGCTTAATAGCTTTATAATAATTAGTACACAATAAATGTAAAAGTACAGGCTGTAAATCAGGTAGTTTAACTTTGCTACGTTGCTCATTCATTCAGTCATTCACACTCATTACTCATTAATCCCAGTAAGAGTTTATTTATGAGGCCTTACTACATATTGGACACAGTGTAAAATGCCTTTGATCAGAGGTGAACAAAAGAGATATGATCCCAACTCTCAAGGACAGGAAGCCCAGGTCTAACAATTACTAGCCATGTGATTAGACCAGAGGTCAGTAAACTTTTTTTATAAAGATCCTGACAGTAATTATTTTCAGCTGTGTGGGCCATGCGTTCTCTGTTGCATTATTCTTCCCTCCTCTGTAGTGTGAAAGTAGCTAGAGACCATATGAAAATGACTGAGCCTGTCTGTATTCTAATAAAACTTTACAGAAATAGGCAGAAGGCAGAAAATGTCCTGCAGACATTGTCTCCCAACCCCTGGTATAGACCAATGTCTTCATCTCTACTATGCTCAGCTCTCTTATGCTGCCTTCCTTCTCCTTTCTAACAAAGTTCCATTCACTTTAACTTTTAAGGTTTGTTTTTTTTTTTAATGTTTATTTATTTTTGAGAGAAAGACAGAGTGAGCAGGGGAGGGGGAGAGAAAGAGAGGGAGACACAGAATCCAAAGAAGGCTCTAGACTCCAAGCTGTCAGCACAGAACCTGATGCAGGGTTTGAACCCACAAACTGTGAGATCATGACCTGAGCTGAAGCCAGACACTCAACCGAATGAGCCAGGTTGCCCCAGGTTTGTTTTTTTTTTAACTACTGCTTTCTTCTTCTGTCTTCTAAGACTTCTGAGGTCAATGCTTTCATAATTTGTTCCCCAAATTATTTTGAAAGGCTCCCCACCTCCCATCATATTCCTCTAAAACAAGCTCCCTCCCCAGCCCCCAAAGGCATCTTTCTGAACATCCCTCTTTTCCTCTATAGTGAAAATCAATGAACAAACCCGCAGAAACAAACACAAACATGTGCCACCAGTGGATACTCACACCTACGACATCAGATCCAAACTGGGCAGGGTCACACACAGGTGCTTTATTACCTGGCCCCTGCTCACCTGTCCTGCTTCACCTCCTAACACACGCAGTCCCTCCTTCTACTGTCTTCCATTTGACTGCTTCACACCAGGCCCCAGAGCATGTACTGCTGACTTGCTCCTCTCCACATGCCATGCTTCCCTCATTCCAGTCCTTCTCGTGTGGCCCTCCATGTTCTTCAAGGACTCAACAGTAATCACCTCACCTCCGGGGGCTGAACTGCAGTCCCTCTGTGGGCTCACGGTACTTCGCCACCAGGCAGACCGACTGCCTTCTTGCCAGAGAAGTGAAGGGCTCAGTGTTGGAAGGCGCTACTAGTACTGGCTAATATTTATTGAGTGCTTTCCTAACTTGTTCTTCAGGACTCCACTCACCACCTCAGGAGCTGTGCTACATACTTTAAATACATTAATTCATTAAATGACCACAACTCTGGAGTTGATTCAGGTGTTTCTGCTCTAGCTCCATCTATACAGTCCTGAAAAACGTCATGTTCTGCAAAACCGCACACTATAAACAACAGGGCATATAGGAAAAGAGAAAGTTAGGGGCAGACCTCTCCAAACCTCTGGACCTTTGTAACCAGAGCATGAATAACAACAATCAGTAAACGCTAATTCAACACGAGCTGGTTAAATTTCTACTGGCATTTGCAGCCAGCTTCACGGTTTTAAGCTCTGAGATTCCTGCTTCCTCCTCTCCAAAGGTAGAGTATGGATGGTTAAGTGCTTCTGATGGAGACCATTTCTTTAAAAACTACAACCTGTTCCTGGATACAGTCTTCTTTGTGAGCAAGTGCATTACTATAAAAGAGAAATGTCTTAGTACCTGCCTCCTTCACACACTCGTCTTCTCCAAGGAGCAGAGCACAGTGGAAAAGGCAAGCTGTGGAAGCCCAAATTCCACTAACGCTACAGGAGCGGCAGATGCTCTGTAGGTATTCGGCCTATTTTAAAGTCTTCCTCCATGGCTAAGGCTTTCTCTTTAAATATGATAAAGCTTATCCTCGACAGCTTCAAACATTTACGTGTGTGGAAAATGAATTCAAGAGGAATTCCATGTTACACTAGCCTGAGTTCTTCACTTACCAATAACACTGGAGGTACTCACATTAAAGAAATCCATGGCAACAGGATGGAGAGGGGTGTGGGTACTTATGCTGTGCCCATTTTACAGATAAGGAAACTAAGGGTTAGACTAGAGATTAGATCACCTGCCCAAGATTACTAATTATAGAGCTAGGATTCAAAGACAAGCCATGTAATTCCAGATTTGTGCATTTAAGGAAGGAGAGAAGGAAGGAGGAGCTGCAATTTCACTGAAAAAGGAAAGCCTTTGGGAGAAAACTTGCAAATACACACACTCACTCTCTTTCTCTCTCTCTCTCTCTCAAAAGAATTAAAATCAGTATTTATAAACCAAAGTAAAATGAATAAATCTATAGAAGTGAATCATACACTCCTCATCTCAGAAACATCCTTAGCCTCCACTCACTTTCTGCTTAGCAAAGGGAAGAAAATAATAGCTATAGAACGTTCTATGACCACAAATTCTGTGAGAAATGAGTTTTTATGCGGATACTTAGTAATCCTGAGAATTCAATATTTAAGATGGATTTTAAACAGTTTGTATAAATGAACTCAGGGCAGCTTTGGGTCCACCCTCACCATCTCATCCTTTTATGCCTGTGCTCAGTCTCTGCTTAGAAGGTCTCAGGAACATCTCGGAGATGGTTCATGACAGCCAGCAGTGACAGTGTTGTTATTATTATAGTAAGTACAACACATGTGGGCAAAATAACAGAATTTCTACATAATACAAGAGGTTTTCCAACTCATGTTTTGCCACCCTCGAGGAGAAAGTGGTCACTTAAACTACAGCAGAACCATGTGCCATTCTTTGTCATGACAACTGTTCTGTATATCTCATCTTAAAACAAACCCAATGTTTCCTTCCAGAGCTTTCAAAGTCCTTTGTCGTCCTCAACTTACCACAAATTAAACTCCAGTGATGTGCAGGTGGGCGCTTCTCATGGAAAAAGAAGAGACAGTTCACTGAATGTCAGTGTTAGGAGGCAAATCTGAAACCAGCTAGTTAACTGGGGAGACTGAGGCCCAGGAAGCCAACTTCCCCAAGGTCGTACTACTGGTGGATGGATATTATATATGTATGTTTGATTTCAGGGCTGTAGTATTGATTATAAAGTAGCAAATACTGTAATATCGGCTGAAGAGAATGGCCTTTGTTTGGTCTTATCTCAAGATAATACCTATCACTGAAATAAGATAAATGGCTGAATGGCAAAAATAAAGGTCACCGAGTAAGCTAGTGTTGAGTACAGAACACTAAAGGTAACACACTTGTTTCTAAAAGGCAAAAAAAAAAAAAAGGCAAGGCTAAAATTTTATATAAATTACAAGAGACAGGGCTGGGACAGCAGAACTTAGACAAGGAAAAAAAAAAAGATATATCATGTAAGGAACAAGTTAGGTAACCCCAGAGCATGTGACTCAAAATACCTGGATATGAGAAAAAATAATTATGCAATACGATTAGCGATAAAAAAATTTCTGAACACAGATACCGGTTTCCATCAGTTGACTGGCTCTATAAATTGGGCGCTGGAACTCATGGATGAGATGCTGGGATTAAATATATTTTGAATCTCTACTTACCTAAAAACAATATGCCTTCAAAAGTGAAAAGTTCATAAAATTATATATGGTCACTTATATTTAACCAGAGTTCCAGAACCAAAATTGTTGACTTCTTGTACTTAACTGCTTGTAAATGAAAGGTTAGTTTCAGATTCAGAGAGCATTTTGAAGGCCTGACACCTATTAATTTTTTTTTTAACTTAGCCTCAATTCATACCACTTTCTCCAGAATTTTTTACAAAAAAGATTTTATCTTTATGGTTAATCATCAAAACAACTTCTAAGAATTTTAAGTAATAGGTGTAGAGCATTTGGGGGGGGGGGTACGTTAAAAACTGTGCCAAGCATCCCACTATCTCTCCTCTCTTAAAAAAAAAAAATCACTCTTAAGGGAACCTTCATAGTCAGATGATTTTTAAGAATAAGAATTCCTGGGGCACCTGGGTGGCTCAGTCGGTTAAGCATCAGACTTCGGCTCAGGTCATGATCTCATGGCTCATGGGTTCAAGCCCCGCATCAGACTCTGTGCTGATAGCTCAGAGCAAGGACCCTGCTTCAGATTCTGTGTCTCCCTCTCTCTCTGCCCCTTCCTCACTTGTGCTCTGTTGCTCGCTCGCTCGCTCTCTCTATCAAAAGTAAATAAACATTAAAAAAAATTTTTTTAAAGAATAAAAATTCCTTGCTGCTGAAATGTAACTAAATAGTTACCAGTTAAAGGATATAGACCTCTGGAGAAATTAATTCTAGATCATATATAGAATCAACTTTCCCCAGCTTTTGCCAAAGCACTAACCTTTTAATCATTTCTCAAGCACTCATTATGCGGCTGAGTCACTGTGGACTTGGTGTGTGTCCCTAGTTGAAACGCTGACGAGAGTGGTCAGCATTAATAAGTACTGTGCCAGGTACAGAGCTAAGTGCTTTGCAAGCATCATGTCACACTGGCTTCTCACAGTAACCCTAGGAACTAGGGACTTCTATTATCCTTGTCATGCAGACAAGGGAACTGTGGTTCAGAAAAGATCTGGACGTTGCCAATCTAACTCCGGGTCCCATGCCCTTCAATGTATAGGCTGCGATCACAAAGCAGGTGCAGCACATAATCAAACACCCACCTTTGGTCAAGAGTTCTTTGAATAACTATTAATAGAAAAATGGTAACTCTACCAGAAAGGCAAAATTTCCATGCTGAAATTAGCCAGGGGCATCTTAGGGCTATTTCTGATTTCCTTCTCTCAGGAGGAGAAGATAAGAATATAATCTCTATCTTCCAGTGGAAGAAAAGTACACTTGATGGCTCCTACGTGAGCCATGGCTCTTTGAAGGCTGGACTGAGGTCCACACCGCTGGCTGTGCAAGTTAAGGACTCCAGCATCAGAAAGAGTTGGTCTTTCCTGTGGAGCTTCCAAAAATGAACCTTTGTTTTACTCCAACCAGGGGGCAAGCTGGCCACATGCACTGGATATACTGCCTTCAGGCAGAACATAAATACTGAAAGAGAAAAAAGAAGGGAAAACACTTTCTGTTGATGTCAATGCCCCAGTGTAAAAGGCAAAGCCAAGACTACGGTCACGTCAGTGGAGACCTTTGATGTCCCAGACTGACTATCGAGGGCCTGCTGCTTGTGAAATTATAGATGTTAGGGTCCCTCGGACTCTGAAAGGCCATTTTGTGTGACCATTTAACAAAATCCAATTTGGCAAAAGGAATTCGGTTTCCAAAAGCAGAATTTAAGTAACACTTGATAGTTTAAAAAAAAAAAGTTTCTTAAAAAGAAGTAGCTCTTAACCTTTCTTTCAAGTCAAATACCGTAAGGCCCTATTTGATTAGGACTTGTACCTTACATTAAGGGAAAGCAATGAAATCCATGGCTTTTGTATCAATGTGCACTTTGCTCATGATAGCAGCATCAACATCTGTTTGCGAGAGAGATGTCTGGCACATATGTAAGTGAGGTATGATGTAGTTGATAAACATTTGTGTACAATGGATTCACTGACCTCTGAGAGCTCCTTCCAAGGCACAGTGGTTTCTGGAGTCTAAAGCAGGAATTACTGTGTGATTTTAGAGTTTCTTATTCCTCATCTGCCCAGGGTTTTACAGGATTCATCTCTTCTCACCAACTTTGCACAAGTAGATGCATGTAATGGGATGTACCCATGTCCAGGAGACTCTAAAGAGCCACTGGACATTCTGCAACCTCTAATGGTCAATTTTACCTGAAAGCAGCATCTACTTTGCTTGTCTTCCTCCTCTTTCTTCTCAAGTAAGTGTTGACCTACTGCCCCACGACTGGAGATGTGCCACGGCTCTTCACATGTTTACCGTGCATCTAAGAGGCCCTACAGGAAAGAAACTTGCCTGGGTCTATTTGTACTAGCATTTCCCAATTTTCCTTATGTTTCTTACAAATTAACTTCCAGACTTCCACAGCACTGATTTTCAAACATGAGCATGCCTTAGAGTATTCCAGAGGGCTGGCTAAAATAGAGATCAATAGCCCTGCCCCCCAGAACTTCTGCTCAACAGGTTTGAGATTGACTCAAGAAACATGTGTTTCTAAAAGAGGTCCCAGATAATGTAAGAGCTATCGACGCCACCGACCACACTTTGAGAGCTGCTGAATTACAGAATTATTCTCCCAGGAACACCATGTAGGGTTAATCCCTATACACATTAGCTTTATGTCAAACTGAATAAAAAGGTTTACATCAAGATTAAATGTCCTTCAAGAATGTTCTGGTTTTCCCCTGCTGTCTATGAGATATTGGTGGTCCTAAGTGTCAATAAAAATGGGCAAAATGACCCATACTCTTTACACTATATTATAAATTCTATCAAGATATGCCAACTAACGCGTCAAAAAATTCTTGAGGTATATGATTAAAATAAACCTCGAAAGGTATTAGGAAAACTGAAATCAACTTTATAATGATCCCTATGTTTATTAACTTACATTAAGATGACAATAAAATAAGTAATAAACATTGAGAAAATATGTAACTCCAAGCTAAGGAAATCATAAAATCTAACAACATAATGATTTTTCTTTCTGGAATTCACAGCATAGTTAATATTTTTGCTTTCTTGACTTTCTTGCTGATTGTAATTAAACAAGAATGCTACTTTGTAGACTTTTAAAGTATTATACAAAGAACAAATTAAATCTCTCGGACACAGTTTAATTCCAATATAATCAACTCATTGTTTGCGTTAGGAATAACAAGGTACCTAATAAAATATAAATTATCATTTTAGGTACATTATTTCTGGCTTAAAAGATGGTCAAGACTAGTATCAATCCTGTAAAACCCTGGGCAGATGAGGAATAAGAAACTCTAAACTCTAAAACTTGAGTGCCCAATGAACAAGAAAAGGAAGAAAAATGGTTTCACTGAATTATCAGCTGTGCTGAAAATGCCTAAAAATATACTGCAAATTAATGGAGAAAACAAATTCCCTTAGCAACATGAGCACGGACCAAGAAAAAAAAAAATCATATATAAAACTCCACCAAAAAAAAAAAAAAAAGGTTTCAATAACCTACATGTTAATTTAGCTACTAACGAATGAACAGTACATTAATTAATCCTAGGATTAACCAATCTCCTTTTCCTTCAATGTCTTTTTTTGCATCAAGAACATTGATAAAATTGCTTATACATTCCCAGGGTTTGAGACATCTCGAACACGCTGGACAGGCACTAGGTAAGTGTGACATGTGGAAGTTTGAAAAGAAATTGGATTGAGAGTATGAATGAGACGTGTGACTAACAAGTCAAGAGCTGTTACCACACTCAGGCCTGAATGGAAGGCTGTTGACAGAGACAGGTCCCACTGCCACGTTATGAAGGGGTATCCTTCACTGTGCTCTCCTGTGAGAGTCTGTTTTTGTCATGAAATATCAACCATACATGAGGCATGCCAGCTAACCTGGGCTCCAAAGGGTTGTGAAAAGGAAAATAATGGCTAACTTTTTTATGTTCTCTTTGGTGAGGAGGGAGTCAGCGTGGAACCAAGTGTACTGGGCAGGTGTAATGGTGGCATAGAAAGATGTCAACAGGGAGATGATATTAATTAGTACACTTAGTTTATAAGAACAGCAACTAGGAATTATTCTATCATTCATTATCAATAACAATAAGGCAGAATCGCTGACTGAGCACTTCCTATCTCCCAGCAGTGTGCTAAATGCTTTGGGTCTGTGCTAACACCAAGGCCACAGGCCACATGTGGCTCCTGATAGTGCTGGAAATGTGGCCAATGTGACTGAGGAAATGAATTTTTTATTTTTACTTCATTTAAATCTAAATTTAAAGATGTATACGCAATTTAGTTACTAGAAATCTTTTAAATCTGTTTGAGACAACTTGAGTATATGAATCTATTTTTTCAACTGTAAACCTCAGAAAAGCTAACACAGATCGAGTAATTCTGATGAAAATTTAGTGTCGAACTGAGATATACTTGCAGATGTAAAATACACACTCGATTTTGAAGACTTGGTATGAAAGACCAATACAGAAGAAGACTTACTATGAAAAATAAAAAGAATGACAATATCTTGCTCATTTTTATACTGGTGACATGTTGAAATGATAATACTTGGGATATACTGGGTGAAATAAAATATATTATTAAATTGATTTTTCCCTGTTTCTTTTCACTGCTTTTAATATGACTACCAGAAAACTTAACTTTCCACATTCCCTATTGGGCAGCATTGCTTTAGATGAACGATCTCATTTAAAATCCTCAGAAAAACTCCGGAGCAGGCACTGTGATCTCCATTTCACAAATGGGAACACTGAGGCCCAGAGAAAACCGTAAACTTGCCCAAAG
Organism: Cryptoprocta ferox; assembly: GCA_028646485.1. Classification (NCBI taxonomy): domain Eukaryota; kingdom Metazoa; phylum Chordata; class Mammalia; order Carnivora; family Eupleridae; genus Cryptoprocta; species Cryptoprocta ferox. Next base: position 46,581,691 of record CM053574.1, read on the forward strand.
CACCCAGTATATGTACTGGAACCAAGCTAATTCTGGCTTTTCAACAGGGAAGCTGATTGTGCTCGTATCCAAAGCATAAAGAAGCACACCATTGCATGAATGGAAATTTAGCATCCGAATAATAATTTACCATGCTGTGTGGATACCAAGACTAGGAGGCTGAAGTCATAAGGTTCTGGACTTCTCATAAATTCAATCTTTTAAGATGAACCTGCCTGTCATAAATATCACCAAACACTTAACAACGCAGGAAGAGCAAAGGCCATTACTGGAGCCTGTCTTACCAGATGAGGGATTCAAATTAAATTCCATCAAACCACACTGAGCCAATACACTTTGACAAGCACCTCACATCCAAAACCTCCAAGAGCCTGGACATTTTTTTTTCCTAATTTGCTCCCCCTTTCTCTTCACCGAGAGACAAAAGAAAACCCAGTAAAATGCTGAATGAGGTAAAAAAAAAAATAACACAACAAAGTTAATAGGGGCCTATAAATGGCCCTTCAGAATTGTAAAAACACAAAAACAAGAGGGCGCATTTCCATCGCTGCACAATATCGCTTTTGTTTAAGAGCCAAGTCTCAGTCTTGAAACGTGTTGGTAATAAATCAGCAGGCATTATTTTAAATCAACTGGTTTTATGAAATAAGCCAAGAGTTGAAAGAGGCAGGACTAATTACCAACATTCCTTGATGAATTACTTAGCGGCGTGTGCTAAGTCAATGTGCGTCTCTGTCTTGATCCCCAATTTTATCCCATACTTATTTCCCAGGAGGTAAAAAGAACATGTGGCTAATTAAGGCACCGATCTCCACAGCCAGAAATACTCAAGGTAAGATTTCTTTCGAAAAAAAGAAAAGGTTCTTTGCCTGGTACTTATTAATCTAATTTTTACTACTTCACTAGAAAAACAGAGCTAATCTTGTCACCTTTAGGCAGTCAGAACTACCATGCAGTGCTCAGAAAAAATGTTACATATTTGTAATTTAGCCAATAAGAATTTCTTAAGCCCTTCCTAACCAGCAGGAATGTCTCTGGTTTGTCGCTTCTAATTAAGTCTCAACAAAATTTCTAGCTCCTAAATTTTAATTATACAAAACTCAGGGCCAACAGGGGAGATTACGACAAGCTTAGGCCTGGTGGTAAGGGGGCAGAAACCTGAATTTTGCTTTTCATGTTGGGCCTCTTAACTACTTTTGAACATTGTTCACAACAGGGTGATTCAAATCCTTTTCTTCATTTTTAAGTTTCAGGACCCTTACACCTTGCTATCTTTCCGGTACGAAAGGCCACCAGAGTTACATAATATGTCTAAGTCTGGCCAACTCACCTGGCAGAAGACGGTGCCGCTCAGAAAGTTGTGAGTGAAGCGGACTCCAGCAAGACCCCTAAATAAAATGCACTGGAGACGCTCGCGTTAATTACATTAAGAATGAATGCACACACTCTCCTACTAAAAACTATAAAATAAAGCCTCTGACACCACCTCCAATTGTCCAACTGTGATTCATCTCACTTGTACAAAGTTATAAATTGATACGCAAAAACGTCTTACTCTATAAACAAGGTCTGAAAGACCAGTATATTGTCAGGAGTTAAGTTTTCCTTAAAGTTTGGGCTGATACTCAAAGAAGTCAATAAAAAGAGACATATTTAGGACAAGAGCTAGTATTCTAGCACTGATTGCAGCCATAACCTTGTGCACAGCTACTGTGCTGATTTACATCTTTTTAAACACAGATCCCACCCACTTATTTTAGTAGGGCAATGCTAAAATTAGATTGTGCTCACACATGTCCACAATCTCTTTTGTTCAAGGACGTATTTATAGAAGGTGGTCTTTCGAATCTAAGTTCTTCCTTGCATTGTTGGGAGTAAGTAGGTAACATTTGTGAAGAAGACCTCTGACCCTTCTGTACAGTAATATAAGATTTACTACAGCCGACATTATTCACTGAAAAGCAAACAGAAAAACAATCAGAACCGAAGCTCCAGTTTTAAGGGCTAAAATACAGCAAAAGCTGTAATACTGCGGAGGGTAGGGAGGGGAAGGAAAACTATAAATGCACCCATCATTTCAGGAGAAAATTCCTAGTAAAAGAAGTAAAGATGCATGTGAGTCCATCAAAATTAGTATTTCAAAAACAATTTTGTGCCAAACAAACGCATTATTAAAATATACATGACTATAAAGGATATGAATTGTGATAGCCTGAGCTGACAGGATCTTTAGAACACAAGTGATCCTGAGGTATGATTTTTGGATGTTGTCACAGCAACTTTCACTGTAGTATTTTTTGGTTCAGTAATGATACTGTATATAAACCATAAATTACCAATGTGGTCAGTGTGGCCAGGCAGTCTTTTTAATACAGTAACAACACATCTAGATCTTTCATCTGGCATATCATGGAGATGAAGGGATCCACTCTACTTATTCAATATAGACAGACCCTTAAATAATTCTAAATGCTTAAGATCATGTCTCCTTCCTATAAAACTCCTCTACAGTTTTTCTCTGACTTCACACTTGCCTCTAACATATTCTGTTATCAGTCATTCTTTAGAAATGTTTAGTGTATGTCCTTGAGCTCTGTCGAAAACACAGAGGCAGCAGGGAATGTGGTTCTAAGTAGACAGGGTAGGGTGTGGAGACTGTATGACAATACTGACAAATCTCTCTCTGCCTCAGTTTCCTCATCTGGAAGATGGTGCGGATCCTATCTATTCCATAGGGTTGCTAGAGGAATGCATTAGATAAAGAATATGAAGCATTTAGCCTACAGCTCAATATAGCCAATAATTCATGTCTGTACAGTCACTGCCTTTCCTCCTCCAAGTTGCTTTAGGCAATAGCACATGTACACCAGTAATTCTCATTTATTTATGTATTTATTTATTTTCATTTCTTTTCTTATTACATGAATTCTACAATGTGAGGCTCAAACTCACGAACCCAAGATCAAGAGCTACATGCTCTGCTGACTGAGCCAACCAGGCACCCCTAACACTAAAATTTTAAGCTATGGCCTGAAGCTCTATAATAAACATTTGCAGGCCCTAGGCTACCATGTCACTTGAGAGAGTAACACTGCTACTTCTTCCTCCTGAAGTTTCTCAGACCATCTACTCTAAGGAAGGTACTACCACGGATGGTTAAGAAATCTGAGCCATGGAGTCCAACTGACTTGGTTCAAAACCTGACTGTACCACTTGCTCCCTGGACTTTAGATGAGTTGCTTACCCTTTGCCTCAGTTCCCCCATCTGTGACATGGGGATGCTAATACTCAGTGCCCAGTGCTGGACACGCCAACCATGATTACTGATATTCTAGCACCTCTCCTAGGTAGACCCAGCCTGGCTGGAATGAAGGAGTCAAGAAGTGTTCTCTAAACAAAAAGAGGAGTTGGGCAAAGTGCTAAGTACTCTACAGGAGTGTTTCTCAAGCTTTTTTCCATCATCACTCCCCTGAAGGAGCCTTTGTAGACATTTTTTCCCCAACTGCCTCTTCTTAACACCACACCCATGAAATTTTAACAGGCACCTAAACTGTTTATATACTAAGGCCCTTCAGAGGCCGAAACCACTCTAACATCTACAACTTTCTGCCCTCTAAGGACCAATCTCTGCACCCCCACCCCGGGGCGGGGGGTAATATCACCCTGGTTGAGGATGCATGCTCTACAAATCCCATCACATTAAGAAGAAATTATCCTTCAGAGCCAAACAAAAAAAGATCCACTCCAATTTTCAGTGCTTACTCCCAGGCCCCAGACGTTAATATTCTCTGTACGATGTTACCCTGACCTCCACTAGAACTGCATGGTGAGAACTGCGTCAATGAATGGTAACACATCTACCTGCATGGCTTCTTCTCACAGCAGAACGCAAAGGAGCTGAGCAACCGCCTCCTCACGTAAACCCCTAAGATGACTCTGGTGGTTGCAAAGTAGCCCAGTGACAAGATGATAAAGATCCTTGTGCCTGAAGAGAACGTGTCCCTCCCAATCTGCATGGTTCAGGGGTCCACTGAGCACACCTGGCCTATCTACTACTGAACGAAACTAAATCACCCAGATTCTAGTGCACTCCTCAGCCACATAAAAATGGCTGTGTGGTCTCTGACAGAGAAATTATTTACATTTAGTGCTCATGTTACCAGGTGAACAGGTGATTGGAGCCGATGTTTCAATGTTTTCAGAAAAGTAGAATTATTTCATAGGCTTGGCTGTGTCAAGATTGGATATTTTGTTTGAGGTAGTCGCTCCCCTTGGGCCTGCCCATTTAAGTGGACCAGGCCTCAAAATCTAAGCAAAAGTGACTCTCTTCAGCTAGCATTTCATTACTAGTTACTAGTCACTGAAAGCAGTGCAGACAGAAAACAACATCTAAACTTAATCGACATACATTTACAGAGATTCTTACACTACTTTAGCCTGTGTTAAGTTTGATTTTACCAACGTGAGACAAGTCTATGGAGCACCTTCCTGCACCAGCCCTGGGATGACTAAATCCTTACCCACCGGGGTTTGTAAGGCAGCATCGGGGAGCGGGAGCAACTGGTCTGTCAGTCAGTGCCCATGGAAGCTAGCACACACTTGCAACCCCAAAATGATCTAACTGCTTTCAATACACAGAGTAAGAAGTCTCTGCTCTCCTAAAGGAAGAATAGTTTGAAGCAATATTCTCAAAAGTAGAGAGAATCCAGAGTAGAAACTCTATTTCTTTTGTTCTATATGTAAATATGAACACAGCGGAAGATGAGGTTTATGTCTGCCTGATCAGAAGTGCCTAATGAATTTTTCAGACTTTGCTCCCACCAGACATAACTGTAGGATTGGAAAACAGAGAGGTTAGGAAATCTGTACCCTAAAGGGCTAATAGCAGCTCTTTCCAGGAAACTCAGGGAGGGAAGAAGGGAGAGAGAGGAAGGGAGAGGGAGGAGAGAAGAGGGAGGGAAGGAGGGCGAGTTTCCTGTTGGATTTTTCTTCTCCGCTGTTAAAATTGATTCCATGTTAACACTGTCTGTAATTTGTTAAAAATCAATAAAAATGAGTTTTAAAGAGAAAAAAAAATCACCTAATGTGTGACACTGAACACATCAAGGTGATACAACCAGGGGACTCAAAGACCCTACAGGGAAATGAGGTTTCCGGAAGGATGAAAAGCTCTTTGAATCTGGAATCTGTTTGTCTCCCCCCCACCCCCCCAAAGAAGGATATGGCCTTCCAGACACAGAGTTTGATCCAGAAATGAAAGGACACCAACATTTATAAATAGTTCTGAAACTAAGGCTCACGGAATGTGTATGTCACACCGTCAAGCGACAAAAATATACGATGGACCACAGATGAACAAGAATAAATATGTGCTGGCCCACAGACTATGGTATTAGAGGAATTCTCAGATGTCCTTTCTTCTGGGGTCAGCACCTCTAGCAACAGACTCCCAACTAAGGGGAACAAGGCCAGCTTATGTGAGGCATGCTGAACCTGTTCCTGCTTCCTGTGGCCACCATGATGCTAATAAGGAATCAGGAACAGTATCTAAATGCATAGCGGAGGGGAGCCCAGCTGGCTCAGTTGGTTAAGCATGCAACTTCGGCTCAGGTCATGATCTCACGGTTCATGAGTTCGAGCCCCACATCGGGCTCTCTACTGACAGCCAGGAGCCTGGAGCCTGCTTCAGATTCTATGTCTCCCTCTCTCTGCTCCCCTCCTCACTTGCACTCTCTCTCTTTCTCTCTCTCTCTCTCTCTCCCTCTCTCTCAAAAATAAACATTTAAAAAATAAAAAATAAAATGTTTTAAATGCACAGTGGAGTGTGAAAATAGTCCCTTCTGCTAATCTGTAACCCACCAGCCCATGGGAACGCCACACACCCTTTTTCATGTATCTGTGTTAAAACCTACAGAAGCAACACCTGGAAAATGCTACACCAGGTATTTTTCAAAAATTATGGACAAAGGCCAGTAATTCAGTCATCTACCCTTTCCCTCACTAGTGAAATCTCATGGAATACTGGGAATAGAGAGAGGTGACAGGAAGCAGGACTTCCATCCTGACTTGCTGGAGTATCTAAACGGGATACCACATTATTACACAAGCCAGTAAATGCCAAAGTAAATTCAGTGTGCAACATAGCAGGCCCTGGCAAATTGTGCATTTCAGGAATGCAAGCACCATTTCAAATTTTGCAGCAATCTACCCAACGTCTTGGATTATCTGAGATCAAAAAAAGGAAAAAAATAAAAATATATAGTCTTGCAAACTACTTAAAATATCCTAAAGTTACAAAAAGACCTTGTGTTTCTTGTAAATTCATATAGCCTTTCTCCCAAGTAGAACAGAACATTTCAATGTACCATCCAGTCCAGAGAGAACACTTTGCCTTTAAATTTTTAAATTCTAAGGCAAAAGAAAGGAAGGGATGGAGGAAGGAAAGGAAAGCGTTGGCAATTCTCTACAAAATTCTGAATGGAGAAATGTCTTCAAACTACAAACTCATGTTTTCAAGCTATGAGTTGTCAGAGCCCATGCTGTGGAAGGGAACGAAGGAGGAAATTCTGATGAACTTGCCAGTCCAAGATCGGAGCGACCAGTTGCTCCTATAATCAGCCAGCATTAGAGATAATTACACATGCCTGGTAAATGTGCGGACGGTAACATATTGCTTGGCACTGTGATGTTTCTTCAGCTATGAGACCAGACACGTGTCCACAGGGTCCATCCCTGGTTCCTCTGCTTTTGTTTGAAACAAGCTAGATCAAAGCTAAAACAGGTTTGCATGAATTCCCATGTCTACAAAACCCACCTGTAGAAGAAATGCTTCCATTGCTTAATTCATAATTTGAAATATGAGATGTGTTCACTACTATAAATAAAGCATTATATACTCTAAGTATTGGTTAATTTATGACAAAGAGGCATCGCTAAATTACAAATGAGTTGGGTTGTTCTTAGAAATCCAGATGATACATTTAATACTTAAATATACAGCCATAAGACTAATCAGTCCATATCACCCAACATGAAAATCAATAAGAAGAATAAAGCCATATAGTAATTAAATAAAGAAACCAGAAGCTAATCCTGCAAAGCTTTGTGGATTTACAGACTGAATGGTGAAAATGTGAGGAATAAGTAGTAATGCAAATTTCCAACCTCTAATCCGAATTCCAAAGACTGGACCTAAGTTTACAGGAAGCTGTCAACAATTTTTAAACATGCTTTATAAAAGCTCCATTTTCTAAGCCTAACTCTGCCAAAGAAAGGAATTAACCTGAAAACACGAAGTTAGCTTTTCAAAAGCGTTCAACCCACTGATAGTAAAATGTTGGTAATGAGTTTGCCTGTGTGATCTTCTATCAAGTTCTTGAAAACCAGTGGGAGACAGCATTCTCTAGCACATGCTAGTACCTCTGACTGCACACATCTACCTAACTGAGAAGCAGGTATGTTCTGCTTTAGCAATTTAAATCTTTAAAAATTAAATGAAAAATTGACTCAGGCTACTATATGAAAAAATATTTGTTCAACATAATCTGTATCAATTACTATACTATTACACTCAATTACTATACTATTACTCATTCCTTGAAAATGTGTATTCATAGAAAAATGATTCAAGAATAAGCAAATTGACTTTTTACCACTGACCATTTAACTTTACCAAATTATGCTTCTGATTTAAAAACCATAAGGGAAAAGGGAAAAAAAGACCACAGTTCTCTCACTTACCTTTCTATAGTAAATTTTTCATAATAATATTTTCATATATAGAAGTTCTGAAATGTAACTATTTTTAAGGACCAAGTTCTTAAGGATCTGAAACCATCCCTTACATGCTACTCTCCTCCAAAATATTACTTGAGTTTCTCAGAATGTCATTTTATAGGAAATGACATATTTTGATTTGGTATTTTGTCAAAGGGTACTACCATTTGTCTAACTACCTATCAAACCAGTCTGCGTTGTTATGCCAACTTTTTATTTACATGACACACTTCACTACTTTATATACGGATGTATAAAAATGCACAAGTTAAGTAAAGATAAACTATATTCAGCATGAAATATAAATTTACCAATTGCTCCTTTGTAGTTAGATTAGGACTCCTGGGTCTAATAATTTATGTGTGCTTTACTTTTGGACATTTTTCTGTAATAAGTAAATTGAAGGTTATAGCTCAACTCACTGCTATCAGGACACAGCAACATATGAGGAAAAATGGGCATATTTTTCAAACCATTTAGTCCAGACTTTCATTTTAAACAATTCCAAAATAACATTTTAGGGAATAAAAACATTTAGGAATGAGGTCCACTTTTAAGATGATATGGAAATGGTATTTTAACGCATCTGCATGTGGGTGATTTCCACACCATCACATACAACTGCCTTAATAGAAGCAGTGATTGCAATCCATATGCTTTAATACAAGATGAAACATTACCTTTGAATTGGACATAAATCACCTACTAGCACAAATCCACATCACCTCTTCTAAAATTTACCCTTCAGATTTGAAAAGTAGACTATTACAGTGAATAAAATAGACATATTCCTACACATTTTATTATCATTTAATTCACAGAACTTTAAAAGGCACAGACAAAACAAATGTGATTCCTGCAAACACCAGACAACGTAAATCTTAAATTTATAAAAACGTAGTGATTATCAATTTTTACCCACGCAGAACAGAGAGATTTAATATATAATCTATTCCCAAATGAAAACCTGCCTTTATCAGGAGGGAGGGAGGATACAAAATATCAATTATTTGTGGCAACATCCATAACTTCAATCACATCAGAATAATATTTCATGCTAAACTGTTTGGATCTCTTTTGCCCTCACAAAATTTCTGCGTTTTTTTTTTTTTTTTCATGAAAGAGCTTCATTATCTCATCACTACATTTTAAGAGTCTTTGCAAATAAAAAACAATTGACTTTACACTTGTTTTTAAAGAATCTTTTCGTACTTCCTGGTAAGAATCATAGATTGCTTCCAGTTAGAACACATCACCCCTCTATTTACTTTCATTGTAAACTTTAAATAGTGGGAGATGTTTTTTTCCTGAGCACACGAATGAATGCAAAGACCAACAATGAATCACCAGTGTGTAAAGTTCACATCGCTTAATGAACAGTAACACTTGGGATTCTTTACAATGAATCAATTAGGTGAATGGTTAAAAAAATTTTCTTTTAAGTGAGGAAGTTCCCTCACTTCCCTTTTAGCTTTCCTTGCCTCAGTCATATTTAAGAGTTGGAATGCTTATCTTTAAACAGAGATGTTCCAGTGTGATGTGAGGAATGCATGTGTGAGATGGAATTCTATTCTTAGACATGGTATAGTTTCCCCCAGTAATTAGGAAGCTATATGTCTCTGATAGAATGATGCTAACAAGCTCCTGGGGTTTCCGCTCTAGCAAGAAATCAAAGGGCCCCCAAACACAACACTTCACTTAAAGGATTATGCATTTGGGTTATGAAAGTGAAGAAAGCTGTCCTACAGTTTTATCTCAGAAGAAACTTTCTCAAACAGTCAGATTCTACAGCCAGGATTACTTACTAAATAAAGAAGAAAATAAAAGAATGGCCGTGGAATGTTTGGAGGGAGAAAAAAAAATACATAAGTGATTAGCAGAGATTCATTTCAGGTAACTTGTACGCTCTGAAACTTTCCCGAAGAGAAATGGAAAGATATTGTTACAACAGACACCCATCCCCACTTGCTATTTCTCCTGGAACATCAGCATTCTTCCCCCATTTAGGGAGTCTACTCCTAACTCCCCAGTTACTTTCTGTCCTTCCTTTACAATGCAAAGCCAGGTAGCACTGGTAGAGTTGGCATTGACAAACAGGATGCACACGGGTCAATATGACCAAAACCACAGTCAGATAAAGAAAACACCTAGGAAATGGAAAATGCTGCTCTAGAAGAGGGCTTGGCCCAACCGACAAGAGTGACACTCACGTACCTTGAGGACTTCCATCGGCACCTGGGTGGCAGAGGGAAGGGTGGTGGTGGGCACGCTGACGTTTATGGCTGGGGTCTGACTCACTGGCACTCTCTGTTGCATGAACTGGGCCGCCTGCAGCTTCTGCTGCTGCTCCCTGCGCTCCTGCTCCTGCATTTGCTCACGCATGAGTTGCTGGCGTAGCAAGATGCGTGATGTCATACTGGAGGAGCTTATCGGAGGCTTGGAGGCCCCAGGATGCTCCTCGGAACTGCTGTGGGAAAACCAAAAAGGAAAAAAAAAAAAAAGGCACAACATTTAGTTTCCTAATGAGACCTTCCGTGTGCATTTAGGGGGGTATCCTAAATTGCACCAAACTATGAAATGATCCTGTGCGAATATAATCAAGTTGCAGAAGGGTACTCCACGTAATTGAAAATCAAGAGGTGACAGGATTGAAGTCATTAGGAGTTGAATTAAAGTAAGTCAGCTTGATTGCATCTAGGCATTTTTATCATGCGGCTTAATTTTTTTTGAACATTTTATACCACATACTACTCATCACCACCAAATATAGCGCCGCCATATGAAGTGCCAAGAGGCAGTGCGTCTTAATGGCACCCAGATTTCCACATTTAAAAATAAAGTGCTTGATTTGCTTTTTCATAACTGAATCTAACCAAATAACTACTCCTACGCGCTATCTAAATTCCTTGAAGATGTCTAAGGTGTTTACTAATGTGGGATAATTTCAAGAAAAGGTGAAATTTTGCGAGGATAGGGGAAGTAAAAACCATTAAGGAAAGAAGCATCTGTCCCAGAACGCTAACACCGGACTCGATCACAGGCTTTGGGAAAGGGGGCAGAGGACAAGCTGGTGTGACAACCCTATTCTCCATCTGGTTTTCTTTGTACCGTCTTTTCTCCTGATTCATCCTGGCAAGCTCTCTCCTACGTGCGTCTGTGAGGTCCCCATGCGGCCTGCTTCGAACGGTTCTGGTGCCTGCTCTATCCAAAATGACAGCAAGAGCTTAAACACCAATCCTATGTTAGGAAAAAAGACTTCCTAATTTTCCTAAATTGGGGTTGTGACTGCTTATCTTGCCAGCTCTACCGCATCAACAAGTTACCAAACCTCCCTCTGCCTGAGTTACCATATCCGGAAAGGAGGGGTAATAATAGGTTTTTACACACTTACTCATTTATCAAAGATGGAGGTGTTTTTAAAACTTCTCTTACATCACTTACACTTTACGGTCCAACCTCTTAGGGATTTTGTGAGGATTAAAAAATAATAATACATAAAATAATGCATATAAATTGCCTAGGATGAGTGCCATATAGTACTACCTCAATAAGTCTTTGTCATTGCCATCATTACCAGCTAGACTTTCTGATTGTTTATTTCCAGCAACACAGTGTTCTAAAAAAAAAAAAAAAAAACAAAAAAAAAAAAACTCTCTGCTTAGGGCAAACAGTACAAAACCTTAGTACCTGGAAACAGGGAAAAAAGGTGACATTTGAGAAGATATTCACTCCCAAGGAAGTCCCTCTTCAAATGAAATATGAGTAGTTTTAGCTTCCTTTCTTGAGTATAAAAACCCCAGAATTTTCTTTATCTTCCAACAAAAGGCAAAATAAAGCTTTTAAGCCATTGGCCGTCCTTATGAACTCCTTAAGATATGAACCTTCAAACTCTGCACACGCTAACAGGCGAAAAGATGTTTGTGTTTCTCCATTGCATGGTTCCAGAAAGCTACGTAATAAAAACTACATTCACCACAGGAAATTAGTTCAAGAAATCATAATAGGTTCATATAATGTAATACTATGCAGCCACTAAAAATGGTGAAGAAATAGATTTGTGATTAGAATAAAAACTGCACAATATAACAAACTTACAAAGGCCAGCTGCGATAAAAGTATTCAAGGTATGACCCAATTAAAAACATATTCACTACCAGAAAAAGTGTACTGATCATTTTAGTCTGAGCCAGTGCTGGTACATATTATTACAATCCTTTAAGAAAACCATACTGAGAAAAGCATAAGAAAAACAATATTATCAAAAAGAGGTAATACTGTTCATATAATATGACCCAGAAATTATGTCCATGGACAATTTTCCTAAGAACACAATTCAAAACGTGGAAAACCCGAATTCACAAAGCTATTTACAAATTGTAAAATATTCTGAACCACCTAAAATTTCCCCCGAATATGAGAATGATTACTTAATCATTAAATTTTAAGGAAAAGGCACAAACTTTTAGGGATAAGATCAAGTTCTAGGGATCCAATGTTCATAATGGGAGCTACAGTTAATAATACTGTACTGTACACTTGAAATTTGGTACCAGAATAGATCTTCAGTATTCTCACGGCAAAAAAGGAAAATAAATAGCAACTAAGTGATGGATGTGTTAATTAGTTTGACTGTAATCATTTCACAACGTATACATATATCAAGTCATCACATTATGTACCTCAAATGCATGCAATTTTTGTCAATTATGCTTCAATAATGCTGGGGGGAAAATAAAGCCATTTAAAATATTTAAGGATAAAATAGGTTAAAAAATGAAATTACAATAGATGAATATATATAACATGTACTATTTTTTAAAAAACTGTACAACTAGAGCAAAGTGAGAAATGTATATAATAAGAATAAAATAAAAGTAGGAAATAAAAGTGTACTTGTGTTTTAATCTAAAATAAGTAAAGGGAGTGTATGTACACAAATATGCATGCCTAGCGGGGATTGTATACATGTGATCTGAGCTGCCAGATGGAGAATGGAATTATAGATCAATTTCTTTCTTTCTTTTTTTTAAGTTCCCCCCCCAAAGTATAATAAAGCCATAATGGTTTTTTCAATGGCAGAATACATGTCACTGATTTAAGAACACGAAGAACATGAACTAATCTGTAAACATGAAGGAATGACTTGAGTAATCAAAATTCCCTTTTGTCTGGAAGAAAAGAGATGGGGGTCCATCGCAGACTGTATTTTAACAATAGGAAGGGGAAGTGATGATGGTACCCAGGGCACTGGTCTTTTGGATGTCTTCAGCATTCCAGAAGACTTAAACCCTCTTTCCTTTACAGTTTCCTACAGATGCACACAGATTGAACAATGTTAATATCCTGCTTATTGTTTTAATAGGATGCACTCAACCCCACAATAAGTATACCTAGACATTACTCAAAATAATATATTCACCAGGTAAGGCTCTAGAAAAGAGCATAAAAAGCGAATGTATTTTCCCACTTTTGAGTATGTGTTCAAAGCTCAAATGTAGTTTCTTGAACCAAGAAAAGAAGGGGGGAGTAACTATTAAAAAATAAATAAATAAACGGTCTTACAATTCAAAGCCTGTCAGGTTAAAACATTCCCAGAGAGACTGATCCTTTTGATAAAAACAGGAGCAAACCTTTGTGCTGTGGCAAATGCAGCTGTGGAATAATCGCACTAATTAGCTGCTGAAGACAAGCCACTGGCTGTGATACTGGGGGAAAAATCCTTTCAATTAACAGTAAAGCATTCTTGAGACATCTTAAATTAAAATTACTAGTTATCAACCACACTAAGACTCCAGACTCTAAGTTCACAACAGTATCATTTAAGGCATTTATAGAAATATCCTATCGGGAAAAAATGCATACTTACACAGTATACCCATAGAAATAAACTGAAACTCCAATAAGGAAAACGTAGCAGAGCTTGGCTAATTGAAATTATTTTAATAAATCTTCTCAAAAAAAAAACCCAAAAGGAAAACTGTAGTCACTTCACTGCACACACTCCCTGCGGGGTGTTTCTACACTGTTAAAAACGACTCCCAGATCCTCAGTCTTAGCATAGACCCCTGTCTCTTAGAAATAACTGAATCTGCAATTATCACCTTATAGACAAACAAAAATGAAGCTATCTACCCCTCAAAATGCTAGCAGGACAAATGAGCATAAGGTTGCCAACTCAAAGTCGAGGTTTATGTGGGATCAATATGTGTGCCTACAAAAGCTTGTTTTTAAAACGAGGACCTGATGCTTAAGTCATTAATGTTAAGCAAGGAGAGTCGTCCAAATGAATTTAATTTTAAAAGCTAACTGAGCTCATCCAAGGCCCATGAAGCTCAGTCTGCATTAGATAATCCTAATTCCGTGAGTCTGATGCCTTTTAATCACATTATGGAAAGGTTATTTATTCACCAACTAGTCACTGGGGTTTCCTCTGTGCCAGGTGCCAGGAGTATCTGGTTCTAATCTCACAGCGTCTAAAGCCATGGTCACAAAATTTTTCTGAGATGCTCTTAAATTAAGTCAGCTATCCAGATTATCTGACTCTTAAATATCTCCACATGGGAAGGTGTTCTCACTTTTAGAAATCATGCTTTTACAGCCAAATGAAGGAAAGGCAAACGCCTTTACAAGCATTTCCCCCTTCCCCGAGAGCTGCGAATTTCTCAACAGAGATTCAAGGATGAAGGCCATCAACTGGACACAAGTTCTAGATCAGTCACTGCTGAGCAGTCTCATCTTTAATGAGCCATTCAACCTCTCTGAGCCTCTCCAAACCCCATGTCCTCAATGCCCTGCAGTGATTGAGGAGCTAATGTCAACTAAAGTAAAGTCCAAAACACAACAGCTGTAGGACACCAGGCAGCCACACCTGTCACTGCAGTGCCCACCTCCAAGGCTGAATTTGTATTTTAACTTCAAAGCCTCCTCCTTCTCTGAGATGGTACAGGTATGCAGATATGTGCTCCAGAGTATCCTGTATATTCCTAAATTCAAACAGCGAATTCCGCTGCTTTCATCAACCACTTAAAAATATCAGAAATTCCTGAAATCCAGTCCCCTGGCATCTACACAACATCTGCCCAACCCCCCTCATCTTTGACAGTGATCCCAATATCTTTTTATGAGACCTTATGAGTCAGTTTGGTCTCCCTCTCATGGTCACCCAAGGCAGGAACCTGGCTGTCAATTGAAACTTAGTCTCTGGGCTGAAGGAGATAATACACTTTTTCCTGCATTTCTTCTCTTCAATTCCTCAGCCTGGAGTCCAGCTCTTCCACTTACTAACCTGTGACCAGGGCCAAGTTACTCAATCTCTTTGAGCTTTAGTTTTCCTTATTTATAAAGACTGCTTAATACATCTGCCTATCAACATTATCATGTGGATTAAAATCTATAATAGATGTAAAAAAAATTGCACAATGGCACAGAGTCCAGTAAACTAGAACACAGTTCAAAAATTAGTAGTAAAAGAAATACTAAGCCATGAACATGCTGCTTCTTTTTTGATGCCAAGAAGCAATTTTGTACAAGCCCATCCACAAGTTTAGACCACAGCAGATCTGTGTCTTAAGATTTAGGGAATCCCTATTTAATGCAGAGAACGTGACAAAGTTTTGCAGGAGTGGAGGGAGATTATTAATCCTGCAATTCTCTCATGAAATATAAAGTAACAAATCCTAGCATTTTTTCCAGGGAAAATTAATCTTCATTATAATCATTAAGTCGATAGAACTCAAAGCCTACCATCTGCCTCCACTGGAGTATAATATAATTATGTCCAGAAAAGTACAAGGACTGAGGGTCAGATACAGGAAACACAGGAAGGCACAACAAAGGTGAGAAATCCATGTCATAGGCAGGTTAAGCCCCAGGAGTTTCCAAATCCAAGAGTGGATGCCACAAACTTAGCTGAGGACTGTGTCCCAGTCTCCTGCCCTGGACATTCTGATTTCAGGTAAGGTCAAGCTCAGAAATAAGTATGTGTACAAAAATTCTGCAGCTGATTCCAATGCCTAGCCATGCTCAAGGAGTTTAGTAGGGACTAGAACTCCCATCTCTCATTCTTCGACGAGAACACTGTCTTCCACATGTGAGGAAATTCACATTCCATCCCCATCTCCAGCAAGCCTGCCAAGAGCTCTGAAGTCTTTATTACACTGATTTCAACATGTGGAATGGAATAAAATAGATAGTATGGGCTCTAGAACCAAAAATAAAAACATCTCTCCAGAAATGCCAATGGATCTTTATGGTGGCAACACAAGTACTTTACCAGAAGAAAAAGGAACCATGAGGCTGAATTTATAGAAACTTCCCCCCAAAACAGTGTTCTGTCAGCAAAAGGAAATTCTGAAGAATCTTCTATCAGTGCCTCCAAGGACACAAATCAGTGAAATAAGAGTCGGCAAATGGATCTATCTTTTCAAATGACAGTCTATGTATCCAATATTTCAGAATAATCAGCCCTTCTATTATCTTCACCTTCTCATTCCTTCTCAAGTAATCACTTTGTAAATGTAAGAATGTCCTTTTCACCATGTATGGTAGAATCGAGTACCAGTAAGAAAAGATGTTGTTACTTGTACTTAAAACATCTAAGACTTATAATCCACGTAAATGTCAAAGTACCTTCAAATGTGGCTTCAAAAAGTAAGATCTTCCAGACTTCTGTCATCATCAACTCTGGGTTTTAGTGGTCAAGAAAAAAAATGAAAACCTGCCAAAATTTTTCTGGTAACATTACCAGCCCAAACAGTACACACTACAGGTTTCCAGCGCAGAGAAAAGAAAAAGGATTGCAAAGTACAGCTTGCCTTTCTCCTCTCCTTTTCTTCACCAAATATTTGGATGCTTTCCAAGGGTCAGGTTCTGCTATACGCGAGGAAGATCATGGTGCCCTGAGTGGACAGTACTCCTGTCCTTTGAAGTTCTGTACCTTTCATTGTACAAAAGGAGGGTAACATTCTAAAAAGAACCACCACCAATCATATAGAAGTTAAAATCTGAAATCTTTACTTTTCAACAACAACACCTAAACTCCAATTTATTGATAAAAACTGGAGACTCCCCGCATCTATTCTGGGTTAATATTCTTTTTAAAGAAAAAAAGTTCATTTTTTAGAAAGAGAGAAAGAATGGGCAGAGAGAGAACCCCAAGCAGGCTCCATGTTCAGCAGAGAGCCCAACATGGGGCTCGATCCCATGAACCATGAGGTCATGACTTGAACCGAAGTCAAGAGTCAGACACTTAACCATCTGAGCCATCCAGCCACCCCAGTATTATTTCTAAGCTGGTATAAGCAAGAATAATCTCGGTAATTGATTAGATCAAAATTAAAGAGAACCCTAATAAGACTCCCAGGATATCAATATTCTTCAAAAGAGGATACAAAACATGATATCCTGGGGCTCAGGAACAAAAGGTTAGTACATTTTTTTATAGGGGAGCCTGGGGGGCCCAATAAGTTAAGCATCCAACTTCAGCTCAGGTCATGATCTCACAGTCTGTGGGTTCAAGCCCCTCATCAGGCTCTGTGCTGACATCTCAGTGCCTGGAGCCTGCTTCAGATTCTGTGTCTCCCTTGCTCTCTGCGCCTCCTCTACTCACGGTCTCTGAAAAATGAATAAGCATTAAAAATATTTTTTAAAAAAACATTTCTTTATATAAAAATTTTGTCCTTCGCTTCTATTTTCTATTTGTCCTTCGCTTCTATTTTCTATTTTTGTACATGTTGTATAATGTAATACATGTAACATTACTACAATATGGCACATGTTGAATTATGTAATGTAGTTATAATATAATGCGTATAACATATAAACATTATAAACATGTTTATAGTTTATAAATAAAATAAAAATATGTTGCAAGAGTTTGCTCGAAAAAAAATTCTTTAACTAGGAAGGATTATCAAAAATGTTTAAGAGACCTCAGTAATAAATGACCAATGTTCTTCCAGGCAATTGTCATCATCAGATTTTTTTTAAGTTGGTTATTTTCACCGCTCCCAGAGTTTCTCACTTCTGTACACTCTGTAACTAAGGAGAAGGTCAACTCTTACTAAAAGACATTTTTAACCAAGGATACGAGGATGCCATTTCCTCATTTTATGACCATGACTGTTCTCCATCTTCCGCAGATGCCACCAGGGGCTGGCATACTCAATTCCCTACAGGAAAGTGCCTCTGAGAGCCAGGCCATCAAAATGCTATAAAGCCTATAAAGTTAAGGTGCCCCACCCTCAAGCTTTCTGTCTTTCATATCAATCTTCCTTCCACTAGGCCACGCTCTAGAACTCTTGCATACTCTGTCCAACTGTGGAATCCCATTCACGCCTAGCTGCCATGTTTTAAAAGGCTCTAAAAAACTCATCCCCTATAAGGTGCAAGTAACTGATATGGCAAGACATGATACTCCACCTGCAGTATTTTAAAAGGAAGAACATTCTTTATGCATGCCTAGGACCTATCTACCAACATAGGAAGTCTGCAATACTGTGTGGAAATCAAGACAAAAGCCCAAGTGATGGCCTCATGAGCAGCCCAGATCCCGCCCCACTTCTTGGGTAAAGCACCCTGATTTCATCTTGAAGGACTGGCCTCCTCACTTTTGTTCACAAGGCTATGACGCTGCTGCAGACTGCGGGTATGGAAACCCCGCCCAGGACTGGCCAATCAGTATATCTATCCCATGGGCCTGTGCTCCAAAGTGGTCCAGCAAGAGTCAGTCAGTCTATGCTTTGTACTGTAACTACTGGGGTAAAAGAACTCTCTTGATGCAAAGATTTGGAAGGACGGTGGGATGTAAGTCTGGAATTTCCTGGGCCGACTGAAAAGAAAGCTGAACTAGTTGAAGCAGTCATGTGGACTGACAGAAGAAAGAACAGACAGAGAAGAAAGAAATGCAAAGAAGCAGCCAGCATCAGGATGACATTGATCAAATGAATCAAATTATTTTGGAAGCCCTGAAAACCCTGAACACTGGATATTCATTTGCAAAGGCCAATCTCCCATTTTTGATGAAGCCAGTTTGATGTGCCCTGCAATACCACAGCTGGTATTTGTGACATTTTAAAAAACATCAGTCATCCTGAAAAAAATAAAATTTCGGCCTAAAATCTACAACTCAAACAATCCGATATCCATTTTCCTATTTTCTCCTTGTTTTAGCTGGTACAGTGCCACTCACAACATTACCCAGCTTTTGAGGAACTACGTTAGCTTCACATCTAAGTTCTGCCATCATGTCTCCTAGACTTTGGCTATAATAGCTGGAGGTCCAGCAGCCGCTCTGGACTGTAAAGATGAGGCCCAGACTTAAGAATGGAGCTGAAAGAGGCACCTGGATGGCTCAGTCGGTTAAGCGTCTGCCTTCAGCTCAGGTCATGACCTCACAGTTCGTGGGTTCGAGCCCCGCGTCGGGCTCTGTGCTGACAGCTCAGAGCCTGGAGCCTGCTTTGGATTCTGTGCCTCCCTCTCTCTGCCTCTAGTGCTCTCTCTCTTTCTTTCTCTCTCAAAAATAAACATTTAAAAAATTTTTAAAGAATGGAGCTGAAATACGCATAGTCCTTCATGACCTGGTCTCCCTGAGGACAGGATTTTTGTTTGTTTGTTGTATTCACATAATGATGTCCTAGCACCCAGAAGAATACTTTGTACAGAGTAGGATCAAATAAATACATGTTCAATGAATAAATATGGTGTCTCTATCCTAACAAATACTCCACCTCTTAAAATCAGATAATATTAGAACCTTAGTGTTGGAAGAGCTTTAGTCAAACCATTTGCTTTAATCATCATCCAGTGACAGAGAATATATTTTCCCCAAGAGCTCTGGGCTTTAGAGACCTACTGTATTTCCTTAATTCTAAGACAAACCTTCCTTCTACATTTTAAGATTTCTCACGTCAGACTAGATCCTATAATCGATGTATATATTTAGTAGATCTCTTGCCCCAAATAGTTGCCTTATAATTATTAACAATAGTGAATTGGATAAAAGGAAACACATTTGATAGACAAATACTGTGGAATGCATTAGACTAATTGTGTCCCCCCTCAAAAGCTCAAATGAGGAATGGTTGGAGTAATTCAGAAATCTGTGCATTGTGGGAAACCACTCAGTAAAAAGGCAGAGGAGGAAACATCAATTCATTCAGTATCTTAAATGAAAATCCACAGAACATAACAAAAAAAGAGCAGAAATCCTGGAGCCAGAATACCTAAGGTTGAACATGTGGCTCTATCAAGTCTCAGTTCCAGGACGTGGGCAGGATTTTTCACCTGCCCAAACCTCAATTTTCTTCACTGCAAAATGGAAGGAGAAAAAAGTACCTTAGTCAGAGAGCAATTATGAGAATCAAATGTGTTAATACAGGTTAGAATGGTGGCCATCACACCATGTGGACCATAAGCAGAAGTGATACTATCCTATGTTTTAATTCTTGATTTGGTATCCTCAGCATCTTCTTAATATCTCAAAACTAGTGAAAACTGACAAGTTATTTTCTAGGAAGCCAAAACTTTTAGAATGTTGCCTTCTGCTATGGTGTTCTTTTGCTTTCCTAGAGGAAAATACAAAAGCAACAATTAATTCACAGCGTGCACCCTCCCTACAAGAACAGGCACAAAGAAGTTAATAGGCAACAGCTCAGTGAACAGTTTTGTCAAAGATGTGTGCTAAGAATTTCATTCTGAGAGTTTAGAAGGGAAGCATGCTCCTAGGGTGAGTATTTTCTTTAACCAGAAAAAGAAATTCAAAATCAATTAAGCAAAAGCAGTTCAAGTTAGGAATTAATTTTGGTGTAAATTCAAGGGTGACATCATCGCTGTCCTTAGGCTGCGTCCGAATGGCATGTTTTATCCTTTCATGGCATCTGTTAATTTGCATAAAATTAATATTAAAAAAATTAGTAAGTTACATAGCACATTCTTGTTGGGTATGAATCACAAAGAGCAGACCTCATCTCCCTAACTATTATCTGATTTGCAAGAAAGAAATTTATAACATTTCTAGCATAATGACATTTTAAATACATAATTAACATACATAAACTTTGTTCATAAAATGCTCGTTCGTTTCAGAGGAATAAGTAAACTGTTTTTATGACCTATGTTATGAAAAATATAAATGAAAGCAAACTCAATACAGCAAAACTCGCGCAAAAAAAATAGAAATTATTTTAAAAGCTACTATAAGAACTTCTAAAGATGCAACTCCTGAACATAATGAACTCTAACTGCACTTCAATTTGTGGGGACTTATATTTTAAGAATCAAATTCTAAAAATAGTTCTGCTACATTTAGTATTTTTCCACTATTCTTGCCCTCTTTAAACACACCTTCACAAGCTGCTGAACATAATGCTTTTCTGACTTAATCACAACCTCTCTCATGACCCAGGAACGTTCAGTAAATAATTATTAAGCTCCAAAGGTGGCTTTTGCATAAGGTGATTTGCTTGAATGCCTATTCACTTAAGGACACAGCTTTTAGTATTGTTTTCAAATCTTATCACCCAACACTGAACGTAAATGTTAAGGGGGGTAAGGGAGGCACTATCATCCACTTAGTCTTTCTCTTTTTTAGTATTTCTTTGAAACTGCCCATTTCAAACTTGTTCTACACTTATATGCCATGCAGATGACTCTGATGTTTGGATGTTTTGTTTTCCTCTAAAAGAGAAAAAGAAATCAATATACAGAAATGCAAACGAGATGGTTATAAATGCAACTGCTACTGTTCCACAGTAAGGTTTAAAAAGAAAAAAGGAGAAAGCAAAAAATCCAAAATGTATGCAATAGGGCAATTTTGACAAATGCTACTGCTAGGGACACTCGTTTTCCTGGAGAAAATCCTTTTTTATTCATGACGAAGCTGAGCTGCAATCTACCCCATAATCATAAATCAAGCTCTGTTCTCGGATTGTTCAAGCGGTCATTTTTTTTTTTTTTTGGCATTGTTAATTGAAGACCGACATTCAATTTTAAACAAGAAGACAAAGCTAATGGGCCAGCATTTCCACCATCCCTCCCCCCCACAAATTAGTTGTTATCCTTGTCCTAGTCGCATACCAGAGGCTACAGCTGAAGCTGGATTAAAGCCACGGTCACAAAGTAACAGTATTTTTAACTCCCAATAAAACCTTCCCGTTCTCTAGCCTCCCCCTTAAAAAAAAAAATCGCTCCTGTTAAGTGGTCCCAGGATTATTTCCAGAATAAAACTTCACTTACAGATATAAGCTTTCAAAGGAGCAAGGCATGAACATCTGAACTCTAAGCGCCTCCATCTTTTTTCCTTTAAGGTGCTCTGCAAGCCCTTGGCGAAGAGTGAAAGTCAAAGTTAGTTCTGGCACTGGCTGTGTCACTAGGGGTGGCTCCTGATAAGGCCCTGGAAACTCCAATCCAAACACAGCTTGTGCTAGAACGGTGCCTGGTGTCTGTCTGCAACAGCAGACCTGTTTAATCCAGTACCTACTGTACCTGCAGGACAAAAATGCTGCCTCACACTGCTCAGGGGGCGATGCAAGGACCCGGGCAGGCCCGCAGTTCGCCCAGCAGCCAGCCGAGCACCTCAGGATGCTCTCTTAGCCTTCCAGATCGTAGGTACCGGCTGATACTTGCAGCGGCTGCGCGTCAGTTAGTGGAGAACTTGAAAGGGAGGTAATTTCACATCCCAGGGAATTTTTAACACTTAACAGAGTCCCAGAATTTAGGAGAGATGTAGGATCGCTTGCATCCCTTCTCAGTTGGGGAGATCTCGGGCATTTTTGGAACCGGAGCTGATTACTGGACACGCTCTCCTACTGGCAGCCTAGTGATCCGGGCAGACTTCCTCACCCTCAGACCCCAAGGGGATGAGGGCTGTCCCTGCCAGGGCCTGGTGGGAGCCAAACGCAAGCTGCTTCTAATTGTGGGTACCATCTTTTAGGACATACACATCTTCAGGCCATATATCTGTGTATTCTTAGACTGTCACTCATTAATTCTGGACGCACTGGTGTACAAGACGGAAAAAAAAATAACAACACGTGTTCTCAAAAGACACTTTAAAATTCCAACATGACAACATCAATATTATCAAATATTGATGGAAATCCTACAGACTCAGCACACCAGAGTGCTGCAGAGTTATGAAAATATGTAAGTTTCTGTCTACACACCATTCAAAGGTCAGAACAAAGACATGTGACACTGGCTAGCTGTGTACCCTGGCTAGCTGTGTACCCTGGGCAAGTTACCTCACCTCTCTGTGCCTAAGAACTTATCTCCAAAGTAAATGATTGGAAAACAATGCATTCTCTACAAGCCATAATCAAACTTGAATGCCACAGTGTAATGAAATTATCTTTGTTTTAATCTCCCTTTAATAATAGGACATGTCTAGCTAGGAGTTTCAGGCAGGCTATTTCTGCTTCTTTCTATTCTTTGTTCATTTGTTCATTCATTCATTCATTCATTCTTTTGTTTAATAAATATTTATGGGACACCTACTACGTCCCGGGCACTGTATAAACTCTTGGAGTTTATGGGCTAGTGGGACACACATATTAAATAATCACACAATCAGATAATGCTACATGTAATAACTGCTACAGGGAGCTGAAAAGACTCAAAATGTAAGGGTCAGAAAAGACTTCTCTTGGGCAGGGACCTCTGTGCTGAGATCTGAGTGGGGGTAGCACCTGGTGGGAAGGAGAGCATGGAAGAAGTCTTCGGAACAGTGGTAACAATATATATGTGCAAGAATCCTGAGGTGGGAATTAGAAGAATGGTCCACTATAGCTGGAGGACAGAGAGAGAGGGAAAAGTGTGGTGTCCGTGAAACCAAAACAATGACCTGGGCCAGACCACACAGGATCTGGTAGGACAGGGACAAGGAGTTTATTTTGATCCAAGATGAACAGAAAACCACGGAGAGACTGTATGCAGAGGAGCAAAGGGCTCAGATTTGAGATTTTAGGAAGTTCCTTCTAGCTGCTATATTGAGACTCAGCTAAAAGAGAGCCAAGATTGGCTACTGCAATGGTCCTGATAGGACATAATGATAGTCCATGGGGGATGAGGGAGCACTGAGGATGGAAAGGGTGAAGAGAAGTGCAGAAGAGTGAACAGAGTATTGGCAAAACAGAGTATTGGCAAGACCAATAAAAAGACTGGGGGGAGGGGAGGGAATCCAGGTCCCTAATGTAATAATTGCATTCACTAACTATACTTATCAAGCACTTCCTACACACCAGGTATTGTGTTGGGTACTGGGGTAAACAGAGGACTAAAATGCTATACTATTCCCCCCACTAACCTACCCAACCTCTCTTCTCCTGCCTCTGTCACAAAATGCAATAAAAATAAAAGACAAAGGTTCTGGTATCAACTTATCCAGGCTGAAATTCCACCACTTACTAAGTCTGTGACCTTGTCCAAATTTACCAAACTTTCCAAATGCCCCAGCTTCTTCCCCTGAGAAAGGCAACTGATAAGTGCCTATCCCATAGGTTGCTGTTAGAACTGAAGAAGATAATATAGTGATGTGTTTGGCATAGTCTCTGGCATATAGTAAGCTCTTAATTAAGAAACACCTGTTATGGTTATGATGGTGGTTAAGGCTGTTATCCTTGATTCACACTGACCAATCTAGAGAACCAAAGGAAAAAGGACATAGTGAAAAAAAACCATAGAGAAAGTAGAAGATGAAGGAAAATAGAGAGGATAGTAAATCACTGTATCAGGACCTTTAAGGGATAGCTAGATTATCTTTAAAAAGACTGAGCTGGACTCTCTCTTACTTTGGGCACTATTTGAAAGTGCATTAAGTTACAAAGTACTGGGTAAGTTTTAGAACTGAAACTCTGATTTATTACATGCTTACACACAGGGAAAATTTGTACCCTCCAAGAGATCTCAAATGTTGACCATGAAACCAATGGTATCAATTCCAGCCATTTCATCAGGGACACAAAGTGGTGCCAAATGCTACCCGGGCATGTTCCACCAATGACATCGCCTGACCTTTCATACCAGATAATCCACCACCCCCAAGAAGGCTGTCCTTTGACTGTTTATATAAGTATTTAAATAAAATTACTTTTAAGGGGCATGTGTTCAATTCTTAATGGTACTTTAGAAAGATCTATATTACATGAGTGTTCTTGGAAAATCTTCTTGGCCACAGCATTGAAATATTCACCAGCCAATGGAGTAAAGTTTGACTTAAATGTGTATATATGCTGCCATCTACAAAATTTGTGAGATATTACATACATTTCTCCAATACTAAAATACCTATCTGCTTAACACACACACACACACACACACACACACAGACACACACACACCGTAATAAAAAAAAGGGGCAGAGGTCTTGAATAAATGTTTTTCAGAGAAGACAGACAGATAGCCAAGACACACATGAAGAGATGCTCAATATCACTCCTCATCAGGAAAATGCAAATCAAAACCACAATGAGATACTACCTCACACCTGTCAGAATGGCTAGTATAAAAAAGACAAGAAATGACAAGTATTGGCAAGGATGTGGGAAAAAAAGGGAACCCTCAGGCACTGTTGTTGAGAATGTAAATTGGTACAGCCACTAGGGACAGAATATAAAGGTTCCTCAAAAAATTAAAAACAGAACTACTATATGATCCAGTAATTCCACTTCTGGGAATCTACCTGAAGAAAACATAACACCAATTCAAGATATATGTATCCCTATGTTTATTGCAGCATTATTTACAATAGCCAAAATATGAAACTCTACGTGTCTAATGATAGACGAATGAATAAAGAAGACATGGTAAATACGTATATACAATGGACTATTATTCAGCCAAAAAGAAAAATGAAATCTTGCCATTAATGACAATCTAGATGGACCTAAGGGTATTAAGCTAAGTGAAATAAGCAGGAGAAAGACAAATACCATACAATTTCACTTACATATGGAACCTGGAAGACAAATGAACAAACACACACAAAGAAACAGACTCATAAATACAAGACAACGAACTGGTGGTTGCCAGAGGGGAAAGGGGTGGGAGGATAGGCAAAATAGGTGAAGAGATTAAACTTTCAGTTTTAAAATAAATACGGCATGGGTATAGAAAGTGCAGCAGAGGGAATACAGTCAATAACACTTTAATAACTTTTTACAGTGACAGACGGTAACTACGCTTATCATGGTGAGTGTTCTGTAATGTATTTGTTATCTCACTATGTTATACACCTGAAACTAATATAATACTGTATGTCAACTATACCTCAATTAAAAATATAAAAATAAAATAAAATACCAGTCCTCAAGTTGTCACCTAATTATTCAACAAATGTCTTGGAGGAGCAGGACACTAGTCTTTTTCATTCAACATTGTATCCCTAGAACCTAGTAAAATATACTTGTCTGTGGTTGATGTTCAATAAGTATCTTTAAAATGGGGGTCCCCAGGTGACTCAGTCGGTTGAGCATCCAACTCTTGATTTCCGCTCAGGTCATGATCCCAGTGTCATGGGATCAAGCCCTGTGCAGAGCTTGGAGCCTACTTGAGGTTCTCTCTTCCTCTGCCCTTCTCCCCCACTTGTGCACACAATCTCTCTCTCTGTCTCTCTCTGTCTCTCTCTCTTAAAATAAAAAAAATTTTTAAGCTCCTCTTTAAAAAATATTTAAAATGAATTCATCTATAACATGAAAGTAACTCTCTTGTGCACATCTGTATTATCCAGATGAGTATCCTAAGTGTATATACGTATGTATATGCATAGGCACATGTGCACACACACACACACACACACACACACACACACAAACCCTAAATTTAAACACATACTAAGAAATGCAAGTGGAGAAAAAGGAAAAATAATATTAAAAAAATAAAACACCAAATACAGAATAAAAATATTACCTGTATTCTAATGCATTTCAAATCTTAATTATTACTCCTTGCCCCAAATTTCAGCAAAAAACTAGAGTCATCAGAATTCTTACTGACCTTTCCAAAGATGACCTTAACTCAAATGGAACTTAAAACTATCAACCATCCAAGTGACAGCCAAATTTTCCTTTGGATGCTAAATTTGGGCCTTGGAATCTTTCTGGAAGGAAAAATCCAATCACTAAGTTGAATGGGTGAGAGAAGAGATAAGACATTTTACTTGTTACCCTGTCTGAAACTCAGCTGAGGAAAAGTAGAACCCTTATCACTGCCCAAATTCTTATTTTATTTGCATATCAAATGCTTTATTGCTCCCACAGCATACCATTTTCTTCTGTCTTTTCTCTTGATTGTCATTGCTCTTTTTAGTAAAGTCACACTTCTACTACTCACTGACGGCTATGAGCTGAGGGCTCATTGTGTGCCCAGCATTATACTGATGCATGAACTACCTCGCACAGCCACTTTAGAAAGCATGTACCTTCTCTTCAAATGTTTCAGTATGATCCCAGCCAGTAGTTCCCAAGCCTGCTCCTGGCTCCTATGACAACCACCTGGGGACTCTTCTCTTCCCACCCCAAAATCAATGCGGGAGCACTTAATGTCACGGATCTTTCCTGAAACAAATGACTGAATGAGACTCTAGCAGGTGAGTTTAGAATTCTGTGTTTTTTAAAAAAATCCTCATTAAAGTCTAATGGGAAGTCAGGCCCAGGAACCACGAATAGAGAGTATATTAGAACATATACAATTATATATAATATATTCTACATAAACTATATAAAAGTGGCAGGAAAATACCCCAGAAGGTAAGCACCCTTTATTTGTTGAAAAAAGAAGTTTCTACTTGTAGAGTTTAATCCTTTAAAACATCCACTTGGAGCACCTGGGTGGCTCAGTCGGTTAAGCGGCCGGCTTCGGCTCAGGTCATGATCTCACAGTTTGTGAGTTCGAGCCCCGCATCGGGCTCTGTGCTGACAGCTAGCTCAGAGCCTGGAGCCTGCTTCAGATTTTGTGTCTCCTTCTCTCTCCGCGCTTCCCCTTCCTGTCTCTCAAAAATAAATAAATGTCAAAAAAATTTTTAAAAAATAAAATAAAATAAAACATCCACTTGGAATTATTATGGACATGCTTTGAATGTTCGGTGAAAGCCTTATTATGAGGTAATTACAGAGTACCGTGGGAGTGATGATGAAATGCAAAAACAACTCTCAGGAGTAACAAACACATGCCCTCCTCTCCCCACATACCATTATGCTCCATTCTGGAAAAAGTCTGACGTGCTGAAAGGCCCTGCAGTGCAAACACTGGCCCAGCACATGAAAGGCGCCTTCTCAGGGCCGCGTGCAAGACAACAGAGAAGAGGCCAGGGGCTCTGTTCTTCAGGGGTTCACACCAGAGAAACCCAAACTCCCATACCCGTGCCCATCGTAGGTCTGGGCTGAGGAGACACAGGCCAGGTGTTTCCTTGGCCTCCTCCAGAGACTCCCCGACAGCCGGCTCCTCCTCACCTTTCAGAGGAGGGCTTTAAGGTGTGACGTTTTTCCCTCAGAGAGGTCTTCCCTGTCACCCCCACCACATCCCCCCCCCAAGTTAGGATCATTTTATTTTTCTAATTGTCTTTCATCCTTGAGGGCAGGGTCCTTTGTATTTATTTTATTCTCCGTGCCTGGCATAGAGTAAGTGTTCAATAAATATTTGCTAGCTGGATGGCTGGATGGGTGAAAAGAAAGAAGGAAGGAAGGAAGAATGGACAGACGAGCAACAATTAAAAAAGATCAGTAAGGAAGGTCCTCCAAAGTACAATCTGAAGCATTTAATTAATTGGGAAGGGAGCGTCAACAGGCATAAATGGGAAGCACAACTATATCCTATGTTTGGAAGCTTTCAGTTGCTGAACACAGCTGACCTTCATGAGTAAGTACTGAGATACAAAGTTACAAGAAAGTGGTCCAGCGTTCTAATATGAAGCCCTCAGAGCCTGACTGAAGGCAATTTTAAATGACCACCTATCTGCAGAAGTAACTGTTCAGTACCATTCAATCACCTTTATCTCTTTCATCCTGTTTCTATTTTCTTCTACTACCAAGAACAGATCTCACTGTAAAAACGATGGTCCAGCATCTTCTGAAAGACGGCTCATTGTACCTAGCACACAAAGAAGCCTTTTAAGGTTGCAACAAGGAAAAGGAGACGAGACCAAGATGACCCCAGGTAAACTTGATTTAGGCTCACTCTGACATTATTAAAGAACCGTTTAAATGCTTATGCAAACATCCAGAAAGAAAAATTAATTCTTTTTAAGACTGTTTAGAAAAATCTGTCCTGAGAATAAAAATATAATCGGCAAAGAGGCATCTCAAATGTTGTCTGAAGTCAATTTTTAAACAATTAATGAAGGGAGAGATCCATGAAATAACAGTTTGGCCTTCCATTGAATATAATAATCAATACAGCAGATTAATTTCCTATCATGAGCTTTCTGAGATTCTCTAAGGGTTCACTTCAAAAGAAACACTGGTTCTTGCACTAAAGGAGATTCAGAGGCTGTTTCTTTGTTATTTGGGGTATTTTGCAATAAGCAGATCACAATCTACAATACAGGCCAAGTTCATGAGACAACAAGGAGCTGGAGAGATAAACACTGATGAGATTATGCCACTTTGATTGGCATTTCTTCAAAAGAGAAATTTAGTAAAACTGCAATTTACTTTCCTTTATCTAAGAAAATAAACAGGAAAAGATAAGGCTGTCATCATTGTGGGGGCCCAAAGTTACTTACAATGTGACTTCATGATAAATAAAATTTTCCACTTCAGGAGTTTAAAACCATGGTATTTTTCTCTCACTGTAGCGTTTAACTCATAACTCATTTAAAAACAAAAATGTGGACTTCTCTTTTATTGTAGTCCCTTTTTGGAAGTAATTAAAGACTGAAGAGCAAAGGAGCACATAGGATGTCTCTGCCATCCTCTTAAGGGTGGTGAGGACTGAAGCAAGAGTGCATACCACCACCACCATCATCTTCAACATCTAAGACTTCAGCTTCTTTCTTCTTCACAGCAAGAATCAAGTCATTAAAATATTTTAAAGCAACATAATATTCAGCTATTAGAAATGGCCTCCACAGACCACCATAGCTGCTGAGGTGGGGGGATCTATCCTTCCCAACCTATCATCTCTGAAAGAGGTATCAGGGCACGAACAACTCAAAGAACACCTACATCCCTTATGGTCCAAAGAGGAGCTGGAAAAGAGCAGGAAGAGAAGGAAGGGATGGATATTTTGTCAGCTAAACTTTCTAACCTCCTCATGTAAATTTAGTGCTTGTATTTCCAACATGAGCTAAAGGTAGAGACAGTTTCTTCTGGACAATCACACTATGGTGGAAGGTGGTATGGAAATCAAGAGTTAGGTACAAAAACTCCAATTTGTACAAGATGTGGTAAGGACCCAGAAAAGTAGTTTCAGTCAGTGGGCAGCAAACCTCTGAGAGGTCACTATTTAATAAATAAATGAGCAGCTGAGATGTCTCTCCTATGGATACAAACAGAACCACTTTTCAGTCAGAGACAACATAGTGTGGTGGTGCATGTAAACCCCACACACACACACACACACACACACACACACACACACACTGTGTTCATCTCATTATTTTACCTTGGGCAAGTCATTCAATTTCTGAGTCTCAAAATCTGCATCTGTAAAATGGGGCATGAATATTACCTATTTGATAGATTAGTGTGATAATTAAATGAAGGCAAATACTTAGCATAGTGCCAAAAAAAAAAACAAAAAACAAAAAACAGCACTCAGGGCACCTGGGTGGCACAGTTGGTTTTGAGTGTCTGAATCTGGATTTTGACTCTGGTCATGATTTCATGGTTTGTGAGATCAAGCCCCGTGTTGGGCTCTGTGCTGAACACCAAGTAGGCTTGGGATTCTCTCTCTCTCTCTCTCTCTGCCCCTCCCACACATGCCTGCTCCCTCCCCCCACCAACGTATGTGTGTGTGTGTGTGTGTGTGTGTGTATCATATATATATATATATATATATATACATATGATTTCAGAATACTATAGGGAATAAAAAGTTAGCCTTGAGAGCCTCAAAACTATGGCAAATAAAAGTTACCATTTGGAGGCAACAGTGAAGATGCTTTTGAAAACTGATATTTGAAGAGGTCCTACAGATCCTAAGTATACATAAGCTCAGGAAAGGTCCAGATGGATATTTGTGAGGAATACATTCGTAATGAATAACCAAAAACGAAGAGTTGATGATCTATAGCTTTTGATACTGGACAACTAACTATCCTTTTCAATGGCTGTCTTAGCTACAGGCAAAAAATTCTAGCCCAGGGAACCCTCTTCTCTGCCTCAGTAGATCATTTATGTTTTTAACCTGTATTTTTACTATATAAATATACCCAGAAGTCAAGCAGGAAGTCATATATTTAAATAAGCAAAACTATAACAAATAGAACTTGTGTTCAATAGATCACCTTATGTTAAATTTGTGTTACTAGTCAAATTTCCCAAACTTTAAAGCATCTCAGCATTGACTCTTATTCTAATGACATCCTGTTTCAGTTATGCTGAGCAAACAGGATTCAAAATGAGAAAAATAATATTTGCACATAAATCCTTCCTGTCTGTTGATTAAATCCAATCAATCATAATAAACTCAATACATATTAGTGTTCTGTACCTAATTTACACCCTAGGGAGTCTTGCCTATAATCAAAGTATATATTTATGTGAATAGTAAAATGTTAAAATAACCAATATTTTAAATTAATGGCCTGAATAATTTCAAGTAACACTGCCATAAACTAACAAAAAGGAAAAATTAAATCTCTGCTTTAAAAAATTAAGCCATGTGTCCTTTAAAAAAGAAAGAGTGCCAGCAAAGCTACATAATTTTAACATTTACTAAGTATTAATTAGCTGTCAGCTATTACAGGCATAATGGCAAAGCAGATACAGATAATAATAACCATTCCTGTTCAGCTTATCTGGCTTCTAATATCAAATAACATTTTTTTTTCATTTTTAAGAGATGCAGACTAAATCAGGAATAAAAAAGTAAGAAAATCAAAATATTCTCATTCAAACTCATTCCTTCTAACAGTTAGGAACAAGCCCCAAGTGAAAAACAAGCACCTGGGACACTTTCTGTGGGCTGTTATTGTTAAACTGTGTCTCTCACAGAGCAGAGCCAGGAGGTGGCCAACAATGTGGGCCCTTATACAAGCCAGACCTAAAACAGAGGACCCAGGCTCCAAAAATCACCAATGAGGGGCCTGAGTTGCCTGCCAATATGGACCAATCAGGACGAGGCCGTTCCAACCAATCAGGAGGAGGCATTACTTTTTTTCCCTTTACCTCCTCAACCTATTGGACCAGAGCGGGAATCTGAGAGGAGCTTTCTCGGTATTAAGGGGCCTACCCTTTCTTTTAGGCCACCCTGACCACTCTTTTTGGTGCTGTGATTGCCTTCAGCTCCAGCTGTAGTCCCAATAAAGCCTTTACTTTTGGATCTGTTATCATTTCTATCGATGGGAGGCCCAGGAACTTGATGGAAATATTTTTTTCAGCACCTACTATGTCCCAGGCACTGCTGGATATTCTTGTCATAAATCACTGATCTCGGGGACGTAGAGCCTGCAGATCAGTGTATTTTCATTAGAAGTGTGCCAGCCAGGAATTTTGAATTATTTGAAAAAAAAAAAAATGACATGATGTTTCTATCTCATTTTTAAAAAGGGTATGATAGAATTCATCGTACTGTCACAATGATAACTATACCTTGTATTTGCATATCATACCTTATGTTTATTTCATCGTTTTTAATTTAAATAGACACAAAGGGACGGGGAGTGAGGTGAGTATCTTGCCCAAAGTAAGGATGTTAAATAACTGGGGTTTGAAACTCCAGGGCCCTCATGTCTTCCTTTACACATCTCTGTTCCAAGTTTATGTGAGCTACCCAACAATCACAAAACCAGACTAATTCTATAATTAGAAGCCTGCACTGCACTGGCCTCTTTAGTTGTCTCTGCCCCACACCCCACACCAGATTCTGAATTCCATGAAGGCATAAAGCAGGTCTGTTTACTTCACCTCCTCATTCTTGAACTAGGCACCATTCCAGATCCTGAGAACATGCCCCAAAACTAGTTGTCAATGGGCTAAATGATTAATTAATTGACCATGGTGCTCTTTTGGACCACTTCTGACCATGATTTACCTTAAAAAAAAAAAAAAAGAAAAGAATGAAGCCTGCTTCTGTGTATATTTATGCCAAGCATGAATTAAATTAATGGTATGCGCTAGAAGGAAGCATAAACACAATTTTTGTCCTCACGTAACTTAATCTAGCTGGAAAAGAGAGTGAGAAAATGTGAGATATCAGCACAATTTATACTTATTAATGGAAGAAGAAAGAAGGAAGCATTCAGAAAAAGAATTAGTAAAAAAAAATTATTTCCCTTTTTAGGGGAAACAAGACCTTTGTGAAATGAGGAGTAAAATGATGAAGTTCCTTTGGCAAAGATGGTAAATCTTGAGCAGTTTGCCAAAGCGTGGGACACAAGATGATCTCAAATGGAGACTCATAGACTCCACAATAAATAACCATGGAATTACACAGTGAGAAAAGCCCTTTCAAATTTGTTTCATCCCAGGAAAACTCCCTGATGTGAATATGTCTTCAAGCTCTCAACACTTGCCCTTTGTAACCAAAAACGCTCAGACCTCAGGCTCAGGCACTTCTAGACAAGACACCTTGTGAGAATCTAACTTTTCTTCCAATTTTATTGCATTTATTTTATATGTACTTCCACTTGTGGTTTCCATTGTATCATTTTCTTTAAAACACGTTTTTAATTTTTGTTAAGTCCCCACATAGTAAATGGGGGCAAAGGTCATGAAATTAACATGAGAATAGCTAAAATTTGGGAAACACTAATTGAAAGAAATGAAGAAATGTGCCGGAATCTTTCAGAGGTAACAAGATCAAACACAACCTAGAAATAGGGACCTACTCTACTGCAGTGAGAAGCTCACAGACAGCTACAAAGAATTTCAGTGTGATAAAGAAAATCACTTAGGGTTCTGAAAGCATTGTAAGTGGGCCTAGCACCAGCCTCTCACCTAACAGTGGAAAATGAGCAGGACTCTCAGATATGATTCCATACAGGAAGAGTGGGGACGTGGCCAAGTAGGACTGAGAATATCACAATGAAAGTGACACACCACACCACTGTTGACAGTGCCTGTAAACAAGACCTCCATCCAGAAAAAAAAAAAAAAAAAAAAAAAAAAAAAAGGCCGGGGGGTGGGGCAGAGGGGGGAGTTAGTGGGCAGGGCAAGGCTGGGTTAGAGCACAACAACAGGCATGCTTCATGTTGATGTTTCAGTACTATAAGGCACTTCTCTCTCACTGTGAAGGTCACTTCTGCCTGTGTTACCTGCTAGGGCACAAAGACAGCTTATCGTCCACTTCTGTTTTAGTTTGGTTTTTTCTTAATTTCTTAATGAGGTGCCAGAGATTTCCAGTACAGCTTTTCCCCCCCTAGCTGTATAATACTTTCACACACTAGGTGGAGCCAACTTTATAATGCTTTGGGATTTATGGACAGGTCTGTGTTGCACTTAAAAAAATCCATGCACAAATGCTGTGTTCCACCAAAATATATTTTCATTTAAATTTCTCAGATTTTAATTTTAAAGATCAAAGGTCCTATCGTTTTACCAATCTGCATATTTTATAATGCCTAAGCCCAAATCAGTATCAAACTATCAATAATGCCATCAATTAAAATATGGGCATCTTACAGTTTGTTGGCACTTTTAAGTTTGATTTATTAACATGTATTCATTATGTTTTTTTAAAAGACAATTTCCAAAATTACATTCTTTTTTGTTTGCTTCGGAGAAATGAAAGCAACTCATAAATGCAATAAGCATGATTCTCTCATCAGGCTCATAAAGACTCCTTCAAGGATCGGAGGGATTCGGGCAAAGAGAGATGCAGGTAGATACAAAGTAGACTTACGGGTCATGGGAAGATGGAAAATAGTCACCAGCACTTGCCAGAGGAAACAGCTGACCTCCAGGACCAGGGAAGGTCCAGCACCAAAACACAAGAATGTACCACTGTCCACAGTCACTAGCCTGGGGCTGGGAAGGGGCAGGATGGAGGTAAGGAGGTTGCATGATGGCTCTCTCCCGTCAATCATGGGAACTCAATGCCATTTCACTGAATCCTAACACTGGAGAGCAGTGGTGCTTAACTGGAGATGATTTTATTGGTCTTTACTAAACCAATAGGTTTTAGACATATTTAACAATTAGACATAGTTAACAATTTAAAAAAAACATTAAAAAGTATGAAGTGTAAGGGAAGTGAAGAAATAGAGACAGCAAATATAGGTCACTCATTAAGAAGGCTAATAGTGAATTTTGTCATAATTAGCTAACATACCACCAGGTCAGAGGTATCTTTTAGTCTTTACCCTCTTAACCCCCCCACTGTCCAGTCACTTACCGCTTCTAACCCATCAGCCACCAAACTGCATCTCCTCTGCCCTCATGGTTATTCTGCCATGAGTCAGTTCTGGCCTGGATTGCTAAGTTATCCTCTCCACTCCCCTCCATGTATCCTACACCAACGTACCTGATAATGCTTCCTAAAGTATGGCTTGCTGTTTTAATGCAACAATTTTAATAAAATTAAAGTGTCATCAACAAAAAATAAATGAAGTTCAATTTTCTAATTTAGACTGGCAATCAAGGCCAACTTACTTACCTTCATAGTCTCAGCTACTATAAGTATTCCAAGCAATAGAAACCTTGCAAACAAATAAAACATACTCACTCTCTAACCCTAGCTACGTACTCTTGCTTGGGTTGTTCCCTTGCCTAGAGTACCCTTCATGTACCCATCATCCCTTTCAATGAAAAATCATATACATTCCTAAATAAAATGAAATAGAGATGCATTACCAAATGTCGGCCAGGAAGGAAGCAAGTGGAACATTCAGAAGGAGTGGTGTACATACACACACACACACATACACACACACACAGACTATTACACGGCCATAAAAAAGGATGAGATCATACCAATTGCAACAACATGGATGGACCTAGAGGGTATTTTGCTAAGTGAAATAAGTCAACTGAGAAAAAAACTACATATTTCATTCATATATGGAATCTAAAAGTAACAAATGAATAAACAAAAAGCAGAATCAAAGCTATAAATATAGCAAACTGATGGTATCTAGTGGGGCTGGGGGTGAGGAGAGTATGCAAATGAGTGGAGAGGAGTGGGAGATACAGGATTTCAGTTATGGAATGGGTAAGTCATGGGAATAAAAGGCACAGCATAGGGAATACAGTCACTGATACTGTGCTAGCGCTATATGGTGACAGATGGTAGCTACACTTGTAGCAAGCCTAGCATAACATAGAGAAGCTGAATCGCTATGTCGTACTGACAGGTGAAACTAACACAACATTGTGTGTCGAATATACTCAAAAAAACTTTAAAAAGACGACTAAACATATGCATACCTTATAACCTAATAATTCCACCTCTTGGTAGCTGCCAAACAGAAATGTATATGTGTGTTCACCAAAACCATATAGCAATAATGTACATGGCAGCACCTCTCATAAGAATGCAAAACTGTAGGCAACCCAAATGCTCATCAACAGAAGAGATTAAAAGTGATGTAATTATATAGGGGAATATTCCATGGGAATGAACTATTGCCACATACAAGAGAGATGAATCTCACATACATAAGGTTGAGGAAAAGAATACAGACATGAGAGTATATACTGTATGATTCCATTTGTATAAAGTTAAAAACACATAGACATTATTATTAGTCAATGGTGTCAGAAGTCAGAATAGTGATTATGTTCCAGGGAAAGGTTGCCTACGAGAAGGCACAATAGTGCTATAATGGTCTCATACACTGGGTGGGAAGTGATCAGGTGGTACACATAAGATGTGTATACTTGTCTGTAGACATGTTATACTTCAATTAAAGGTTTATTGAAACACATTTTCAAAAGCTGCCCGTTCTCCAATTTACTCCTTCACGAGGCTACTTCACTTTCTTAAAAATAATCATCCATGATCCCAACTAGATGTATCTCCCTCCTCTATCTAAATTCCCATAAGATAAGTACAACCCTAAAATGACCTGATTCGTTTTTGTGTGTGTCTATCAAAGTCCAATTGTTACACCACTGAGCACCTGGGCAAGTATTCCTTTTATCATTTCCCATAAAGTACTGCATTATAGTAGCTCATCAATGAATATTTATGGGATTTACATGACATACGTTACCCCTTTCAAAGCAAGTCTACATTTCTGAGGGTTGGGTGAATGCTGGCATTCCCTTTTTGAACTTATTTTACTTTTATATATTAACATTCACCAGTTGGGTGTACAGTTTTGCAAGTTTTGAAATATACAGAATGCTGTAACCACCACCACAACCAAGAAACAGAGCAGTTCTACCACCTCACAACACAGCCCTGGCTGCCCCTCTGGAGTCAAAACATCGCCCACCCCCACCTCCTAGAACCCACCTATTTCTGTTCCTACGGTTTTGTCCTATGCAAAATGTCACATAACGAGAATCAAATACCTGGCTTTTGAGTCTAGCTCCTGCCCGTCAGCAAGAACACTTGAGACCACTGGTTCTGTTGGAGGCATCAGCAGCTCCCTCCTGTTCACTGCTAGTCAGCACTCCACCCTATGGAGGAGCCGTGGCTTGTCTATCTTCCCTCCCTCTAGGGAAACGGCATTCGGGCTGTGTCTAGTTCGTGGTGATCATGAAGAAAGCTGTAATCCACTTTAAAGATTTTTTTAATGGACACTTAGAAGTAACTCACTCAAGGTCATACTGTTACCAGTGGCAAAAAGGAACACTATATGCTTTTTTTAAAAAATGACTGGGAAAAGTAGGAGTCGACAATATTTTCCCCTTATGTCAATGAATCCAGCTCACAATATATTTTCTGTGAGGAGATTTTTGAGCTCCCTTTTCTATATTTAGTGCACGTTAATGGGCCAGAGTTTGTAAGTATCCAACTAAAGCACTTTTCTACAGGCAGCTTCTTGCCAATGTGACCCCATGGCTGTGCTATTAGAAATAATGTGGATGTCTTGATCTGTGTAAAGCTTTTCATTGGTGCTATGTAAATAAGTGACGAAGCCCTGGCGGCCTCTGTCTTTCATCTGACCTACTGGACTCACTTGCGATACACAGAGGGGCTGCTAGTGACAGGCCTGGCACTCAAGGGCTCCAGGAACATGCGAGCAAATGGGCTACTTCAACCATTATGCACAGGGGCGGCTACAGTTGCACTTTTTTCTGTTGATTTAAACACAAAAAGCATATGTCCAAATCCTCTGGGGCAGAGTGTCCACATCACAAAGTTTCCATTAGCTGGCATTTTGAGGTGTCCGTCTGTGGAGCCTGAGCCAGTGCACGACCAGGGTTGAGGCCACAGGGAAAGGAAATGTCCAAGAACGACACTTCTGGTTGGTAGCCGAACTGCATCTGCCACTGTAGCCAGAGAAAGCACGTTAGTTCTAAGCCTTTAAAACTCAAGAGTGACATGATTAACTCTTTTTGTGGTAGCTCCATGATAGTCACTAGAAGAATCATAAGAGCCTCATCCTTGAGCCCTTTGTGAAAGCTCTTATGTAATAATTATAATAGCAGCTAATTATGGAAAGTATGCTATGCACTCTTGTACTAAGCACACTGGTACTTGTACATTTCCAGGCAGTACCTTGGTTTAATCCTCAATAAAAACCTTCTAACTTAAATTCTACC
This sequence comes from Cryptoprocta ferox, assembly GCA_028646485.1. Classification (NCBI taxonomy): domain Eukaryota; kingdom Metazoa; phylum Chordata; class Mammalia; order Carnivora; family Eupleridae; genus Cryptoprocta; species Cryptoprocta ferox. Next base: position 46,620,273 of record CM053574.1, read on the forward strand.
ATGACAGCCCTTTTACCGAGGAGGAGAATGAGGTTCCAAGAGATTTTGTGACTTGCTGAAGGGTTTGCAGAGAAGGGATTTCATTCAAGGCAGTCTGAATCTGATCGCATGTTCTGAACCCAGATGCTACACCACCCCATAGCCCGACCAGAAAATACATTCATTTATTCTGATACTCAAAACATGTATTATTACGTCCATCCAAGGAAATAAATACAAATAAAATATGCTTCTCCCCTCAAAGTGTTCATTACTTGGGAGGAGGGTGGAGAATCCTATAAACAATAATATCTTAACCTTTTTGGTCAAATCCTTTTCTGAGACTCATATGTAACTGCAGCTCTCTAGAAAAAGCCCATATTGGCAGATGCACAAAACTCACTAAATACTTGGGCCATCCCCTAGGAATCCCCAGAACACTTAAAAAAGCTAACTGTTAGCTTCAAGGGGTTTTGGTTAAGACAGAAGCAAAGGGTTGGGTGAACTCAAAAGAGAAAGCCAAGGCACTGGAGTCCTGAAGACTGAGAGGAATCTACCAGACAAAGAAGGAAGGAAGGGGAACTTCTCTGGAGAGGTACTTGCTTCAGAAAGCTGATGCCAGGAAAAAGATCTAAAGACAAAAGAGGAGGAAAGCAGGGAAATTAGGAACAGGATGTGGAAACAGTCCAGGCAAGTTTCCTTTTTCTAGAAAGAAGGTGGTGAGAATAAGCTATGAGCCTAGGCTCTGAGACCAGAAAAAACTAGGGTCAGAAGAAACTGGGTTCAAATCCAAGGTCATTCCTGTCTCATCAGCTGTACACCCAGGGGAAAGTTACTACGACCCGTCTGAGCTTCAGATCCCTTGTCTGTAAAATGGGGAGAAGAACCCCAACATCACAGGCGGTTGTGAGATAACCCACGGAATAAAGCATGACAGGCCCTTGGCACAAAACCTGAAAGGATATGGGCACTCTACAATGCGGCTCCTATTGTTAACAACCTCGTCACCACCACCAGCAGCAGCACCACAGCCTGATACTAACACGGCCCCACAGAAGGAACTCCTCCATATCAGCAACGAAATGAATTTCCTGCTATGTGTCTGGGTCAACCTGCTACATCCTTACATCCAGGAGGGGCTGCAGAAGGATCTTTGCCCAAACAAAATCCCAGTGCCAAAAGCCAGTTCTCAAAATACTCCTCTTGTAAACTTACACGTTATTATTCTTACTAATCCCATAAAGACATGAGAGGCATATTCTAGAAAAGGGAGTTAAAAACCAGGAATTATGGTGACTATTGGAATATCTGTGGTGGGCTTGTTTTCTACTTTTACCATCATCAATGTCTGCTTTTTTCTTAAGTGAGAATAGAGGTCATTATCAGGAGCTAAAGAGATGTTACATGCTGTTGTCATTACTATCATGTCCATAGCAAGAGTCCGAGAACATACATCCTTGCAAAGCCTTTCTGTACCCAATTCATCTGTGTCACTATTCCTGGCATGCCATTACTATGTAAAAAGAAGAAAATGGTACAAATATTCTACCCAGTTCTTCATAGTCAGTATGTGTCCAGTAATACTTTATTTTAAATTCTTCAGGCAGTCTAGGAGCTAACATAAAAGTAATACACTGGAACCCATCCACGAATGCTCGAGGAAATGTAGAGAATATTTTGTTGTGATTCCTCAGCCATGGTAATAGACAGAACATTCATGAAACCCTTGCTCTTAAAAATGTTCCATGGCCAGCCAATATTTGCCAGAGTGACATTGCCATATAGTCAGCACTGGAAAAATAAAGTCATGAGAAACACAACCATTCTCATCTTCCCCAAAAAGCTGGCCAGGGTATCTGCTTCCCTTGGCTGTCTAGGCTGACACCATCCACAAAAATCAGAATGTCCCCCTCACTTCAAAGCACACGAATCAAAGAAAAATGTGGGGATTCCAATGATCCTTCTTGAACCCAACAGACTCTTACAAATCCACAGAGCTTCCTTACAGCTTTAAATTTGTTCTCCTGCCAAAGCACAGTAGTAAATGAGTTCATTCTATCAAAAGTAGAAATAAGCAATAGAAAACCCAATTGTCCTAGAGCAAGCAGAAGAATGTTTTGTTCATGAGTTGGGGACAGAAGGGAAGAATCGAGGCTGACAAGAAGATAGTATGTCTAGCACATCATTAAACATGAATGTGATAGAAAGAGCTGATAGGCTGTGAAGCTTATGGAATGTGATTATGACAGTTAGAAAATACCCAGGTCTTACCAGAATCAAAAGAAGATTCATGTTAGGAAGGGGCTCCCAAATGCCTTTTAGAAAATCTGATAAGTTCTGAGGAAACTGAAACTTGGAGCATAGACAAGAAAACAAGATAAGTGTGATTAACAAAGTAGACCTTTCTTTCTCTCCATCTAAAACCTATCATATGTAAAAGAAAATTCTATCGCAGAAAACATCGTTAGTTACTAATGCCACAACCACAGTCCATCTAGAATAAGTGCATTCTTTCCATACTTCTATTTCTTTTTTTTTTAATTTTTTAATGTTTATTTTATTTTTTAGAGATAGAGAGAGAGAGAGAGAGCGCGCGCAAGTGGGGGAGGGCAGACAGAGAGGAAGACACAGAATCTGAAGCAGGCTCCAGGCTGTCAGCACAGAGCCTGTCGTGGGGCTCAAACTCACAAACCGTGAGATCATGACCTGAGCCAAAGTCGGACACTTAACTGACTGAACCACCCAGACACCCCTCCATATTTGTATTTCTATAGTTGTTAGTTGTACCTTCCTATAAGCAACACACTCTGGGGATTAGGGATACAACCCCTGGACTCAAATCCCCTAGCTTTGCCATTTACTGGCTCTAAGCCTTCATTCCCCACCTGCAAATGGGCTTAGTAACTAAATAAGTTAAAGCAAATAAGACATTAACATTTGACACCCTTGTAGTCTTTTTGATCTTCTCTAATTCCAGTGTATCTTTCTTGGGAAGGAAATAGGCAGAATGCACCATATCTTTCCAGTATGACTCCCACGCTGCTTATAGAAGAGTTGAAAATGTATGCTGGATTTGATGTATTCACTCTTTAACAGATATTTATATTAACCTTCTACAACGAGCCCACAGCTACTATGCTGTAAGTTGGGAGATGCCAACGAGCAACAGATGTAACAACAAAGACACAGTCCCTGCCCTCAAGCTCCCTCCCAGTGCAGGGGGACCAATGTTAAGTTGGATTTGGAGAACTGGCCCCCTACTGAGTAGGCTTGTGCCTTCAAAAGGAAATCTTCAAGGAATCCCAGGTTCCATTCCTGGTTCCTAAGAGTTCCCACCTGTACTGTGTAGATGTGTCTTGCTAAGCATTGAGAATATAGACTCAGCATTGAAGAAAAATTCCTTGCACACATGCCTCCCAGCCGGTCATGTCATTAATCTACCGGACTGCGATATATACTTAGCTAAGACCCTGCTTCTGAAATGCTTTATATGCTTTTAAAACCATTTATGTATCCATCTGTTAATTGAACATATATTTACTGAACACATGCCAAGAGCTGAAGACCAGATGTGACCTTAGGTAGCAACTGGAGAGAGAGGCATGGTCTTTCTCCAATGTAGAATCTTAGCATTTTAGAGGTGAGTTCACAGACATGGTCCAGACATAGATGTGGTCCAGACAGCAAAAGCAACTGACCCTAGCTCACACCATTAGGAGAGGCAGCACTGAAATAAAGGCCGTGTCAAATGTCAAATCCAAGCGTGTTCCCTTCTCAAGAATTTTGCTCTTATTACTACTACCTGCTCAGCCTACAGTGCTCATCCCCACACAGCTGCATGGCCCACTCGTCACTTAGTTAATTCATGTCTCTGTTCAAGAGGAACCTCCAAGGCAAGGTCCAACCTATCAGCCTCAAATGAAATAGGAAGCCCTCCCAGCTTTATTCTTCTTCATAACACTTACCTACGCTTACCAGAAAGGAAACTCCAGTAGGGCTCATATTTTTTGCCTGTTTCATTCACTGCTCTACCACTAGCACAGGAATATGCCTGGCACAGAGTCAGCGCTCCACAAATACTGCTGCATGAATGAGCCCAGTGTGCTTTTTTTCTCCATCTCTATCTTTATGATACTCCTGCTGAGGAAGCTTACAACCCCGAGACTGGGGAGAAGAGGGACAATAAGAATCCAACTCATTAAACGAGAATGTTATGAAAAGAGCTGACAGACCGTGAAGCACATGGAATGCGACTATGGCAGGTAGAAAATATGCCGAAGCAGGGTGCCCGGGTGGCTCAGTTGCATAAGCGTCCGACTTCGGCTCAGGTCATGATCTCACAGTTCGTGGGTTCGAGCCCCGCGTCGGGCTCTGTGCTGACAGCTCAGAGCCTCAATCCTCCTTCGGATTCTGTCTCTCTCTCTCTCTCTGCCCCTCTCCTGCTCATACTCTATCTTTCTCTCTCTCTCAAAAATAAATAAACATTAAAAATTTAAAAAGAAAAGAAAAGAAAATATGCCAAAGTATAAGATATACCTAACCAGCAAAATGAATTGGGGTGGTGTACCAACAGGGCATTAGTAGGAACAATGGGTTACACATAGAGGAAATGTAGAGATTCAGAGCGATGGCATTCAGCATTAGTGTCATGGAGAGAACAGAGATGGGAGGATGTGGTGAACGAGACACAAACCTGTCCCAGGGTGGATGCTGGCTCATTCTTAGTGGGTCATCAGCTTTCTCAAAGGAAAATAGACACCTGAATTGTATGAAAAATCATGTTTCTACATTAATTCAAAGCTATTTTCAACACTACTCTGGCTACCCTAACATCTAACAGCAAGATTCAGACCAGTGGAACCTATGGTCTTCTCTGGCCACGTCCCCAGGTGCCACGGCAGGGCCAAATGTAGGGCACTGAATGATGACTTCTCATGGTCTTTGCAGTTGGCAAGTAATCTCCAAGGAGGTTCATGGTGTCTTAATCCTCCCTCTTTGAACTGAATGAACAACTATTCTGACATACTTAGCTTTTTAGCTCTTAATCCAAGATCATGGAAAGTCAACCAATCTTCACTACAAAACCATGTTTCTCAGAGTCTCTGTGAAGTATTACAAACAAATGCCAAATACTTGCAGAGATCCTGATGGTAGAATCAGGTAGACACTAAAGTAAGTCAGAGAAAGAACTGAAATAATTTTAATTTTTTTTAAAGTGTTTGTTTTTGAGAGAGACAGACAGAGTGCGAGCAAGGGAGGGGCAAAGAGAAAGGGAGACACAGAATCTGAAGCGGGCTCCAGGCTCTGAGCAGTCAGCACAGAGCCCGACGTGGGACTTAAACTCATGAACCGCAAGATCATGACCTGAGCTGAAGTCAGACGCTTAACCGACCGAGCCACCCAGGTATCCCAGAACTAAAATCATTTTAAACTCCTGTCAGACAAAAAATTAAAAACAGAAGAGTAACTTCTTTTTCCTCTGATCATTTCATTTTTCATGTTTCTTCCCAAAAGGGCTTAAAGCAGCTTATGTAAAAGCACACAGCATGGAAATGAAACAACAGAAAATTAAGGTGTGTAGATGAAGGAAGTAAGATGAAGGAAAGAGAATTCAAGAAAAAAATAAAACGAACTTAATAAAATTAGCATATAAAATGCAAATAGAGTCTGCATGCTTTTTAGAGGTGGGTCACAAATTGCTTTCTAAGCTGGGGACAGAGAGTCCAATGTCTATGGGGGCCAAGGAGTTAGAGTAAAGGAATAAAAGCAACTGAAGTGTGCCTGTTTTATTTTAAGGAAAATGCCATAATATTGTTGGCTCCCATGGTTGTCATGGAGACATGTGAGCCCAATGTGATCAGATCTGATTTTTCAATAGATGCTGGAAATTCAAACACACTTGTATGAAATCTTCCCATTTTCCAATGTTGGCAAACTAGTTTTGATTTTGGTTTTAAAAAAAATATGTGTGAGTTAAAGAAAACATGCGTGTGACCGTAAAGAGGAAGAAGACATGATCAGTTACATGACTAACTATACCCATAAACTAACCGAAAGCTGCAAAAGAGTACAGTCATCTGTGGTATCGAAACCAGAGAGACAGTTCTCCCGAGAGTGCGGAAGACACGGTAACACCCACAAGATAAGCACTCCATACATTCAAGATTTATAGGGCTCTATCTCATAATGACCTTCAACAGAGGCCAAGGGCATAATACTAAGTCTAATTTAGTAGATCTAATTGCCAGTGTAGACAGGTGGCAAATTCTCAGATATAGAGATTTCTGCTGGTCTGGTTTATTTCAAGTACTGATTTTACAGATTTCCCTTAACTAATTTTTAACCAATTACCCTTTTGATAAATGTAAAATTCTTATGCCTTTCTTTAATGTTATTTCACAAATCAAAGCAAAAGCCACCTTGGAAAATAATTTTCCAAACTACATTCTCTTCTTCTCCCATTGTTTTAGAGTATATAAAAGAATGGATGAACCTCCATCCTTCAAACTGTAATTCATAAACCTTGGTTTTTCACAGCAGCATTAAAAAAAATTTTTTTTTAATGTTTATTCATTTTTGAGAGACAGAAAGAGACAGAGTGTGAGTGGGGGTTGGGAGGCCAGAGAGAGAGGGAGACACAAAATCCAAAGCAGGGTCCAGGTTCTGAGCTATCAGCACAGAGCCCAACATGGAGCTGGAACTCACGGACTGAGAGATTATGACCTGAGCTAAAGTCGGATGCTTAACCGAATGAGCCACCCAAGTGCCCCTCACAGCAGCATTTGATTAAGTACTGAGTTGCCCCATGTTCAAGATTAGATTCCCTGACTAGGTCCCAGATGGAGGTATTCTATGGGGCCAATAAGTTCAAGGCCATTCACTTTAATAGACAGTCCATCTGGCAGTGGGTATGAACTTTGTGAATGCTCAAGATTCTGGCACACCTCCAGTCACTGGCCAAGGAAGGATACACACATAGGACCAAATGTCTCAAAAGAGCATCGTCCTATATCTGTTCCAGCTCACAAACAAAAGGACAATCAAGTTCTATACTGCACAGCAATGCTTCATGGAACCCCTGGGGTGATGGTGATAGTGAGGGTGGATTCCAACCTGGGCTCTTGACATACGTAGAACTAGTACAGCTTTATTTCATCTATCTCATGTACATTCAGTTCTGATGTTAACGCTTGTTTCTAAAATGCAATTTTGTTCAAGACTGATACATGGATTGACACACAAGAGACCAAACTGCACATAACTCAAATGAATTTTGGTTTGCTATGCATTATGCTGTTGGCAAGGACAGTGGGTGAACAAAGAAAATGCACCCAGCTGAATCGAGCCATGTAGGAATACACAAAATGCATATACCTCAAACATCTACCAGCTTTCACAGTTCACCATGTAGATTATGCACCACCCTGATCCACTTCTAGAGCTACAACTTTCCTCTATTTCAGATAAGCTTCCTTCCAACCCCCTCACTGTAATTTTACAAGCTGCAGTCCTTCTAATACCCAAGTCCACAAGCAAACACCAGGTCTTTTCAATTGAGGCAAACTACCAAGTTTATTGCTGTATTTATATATTGCTTAACCATTTAACAAGTGTAACACTGTCTCCTCTTTTTACTAGGTTCCTATCTTTTCATCTCTTAATATGTCAGTGATAAAGTTTTTGAGTATAGTACCCCAACCCAATTATTCCTATAGACTCCATAGTACCTACTACATGATTTTGCCTAGACTGGTGATTTTTTTTGGAAATGCATACGTTGTGTTATAGCAGAAATGACTCTCATAGGACTCTACATAAAATATTTGAAAAAATGAATTTTGCTACAGTGTAAGTTCTACTCAAAGCTACCATCCTCTGTACTCCAGAGGACACCATTCACAGCATATTTGATGTGTATCCTTTTTATTATAAATTAATTAACCTGGCATCTAACAAATAATTATGTGAAGCCTAATATGTTCCATGTAAGTACTAAGTTCCAAAGAATGTACTTGCTAAGGTTAGAAAACTAAAAGAAAGCCAAAAGATGCATAAAAATAAAAATCATCCATAATCTTAAAATGCAAACATTTTGATGTTTTCATTTTCAGTCTTTTTTCTTGCATATGTAATACTACCATCCCTGCTATGCATGCTACCTCATCTGACCTATGTATCTTAACTTGGTTTAAAAATTGACCTGCCATTGCCAAATCAAATATGCTCATTTTGGGGTGTGGGGAGGGAGTGTTGCCAAACCGATTCAATCATTTAACATTAATGAGCACACACTATCTGCTTAGCGCTATGCTCTGTGACATACAAATTACAATACTCAATAGACTGTGCTTAACCACCAAGAAAATTTCTTTAACTTTCCAAATTTGGCAAAGTTACAACATTTCTTGCCCTTAAGATTAATCACTATTTTCATTCTAGTTCTAAGATTTGTTAAAAATATAAATTATATAAATAGCACATTTGGAAAAGAAAATGGACTTGTACTATTAGTTTCCTGCAAATTACAGCTTCTAGGACTGCATTCTGCCCTTTTATCTGTCACTTTTTCAAATATTGTACCACCAAAATTACCTATAGGAAACAAAGCTCCATTTGAATATTTCTAAGTAGCAAACACACACATTAAAGTCTCATGAAGACTGCCTACTAATTTTTCCTCTTTATTTTTTCCAGCAGGATTATTTTAAGATTTGATTTTTTTGTGTGAATACAGATTTAGAATTTTAGTAAATTACATGTATGATATAAATAAAGATACATACACAGATATACACATGTATATGTGTGTGGGATCAAATATATGTGTGTGTATATATATATTACATGGAAGATATAGATATAAATATATGCATGTATTACATGGAAGATACATATATACATATTAAGCGCAAGATATAGTCACATATAGATATATATATACATGCATATGTATGTATGTATGTATCAATCAATGATTGGACTCAAATATATTCTTTTTTTATTTTTTAATGTTAATTTTTGAGAGAGAGAGAGAGAGAGAGAGAAAGCAAGCACATGAGTGGGACAGAGGCAGAGAGAAAGACATACACACAGAATTGGAAGCAGGCTCCAGGCTCCAAGCTGTCAGCACAGAGCCCGATGTGGGGCTCGAACCCATGAACCGTGAGATCATGACCTGAGCCAAAGTCAGAAGCTTAACCAACTGAGCCACCCAGGTGCCCCTCAAATATATATATTTTTAAATTTTCCTTCCTACTAAATGTGAAATATGTTCTCCATTCTATCTGTTTAAGCTAAATTCCCTAACTAGCGGCAAACAACTAGGAATAAAACGCTATTTGGTATTTCATCCACTCTTGCCATTTGATGAGATGCTGAGAAAAACCAAGAATTGAGGGCAATAGAACAAAATCGAAAGAGGCTAGATAATCCATAATACACATAATAATCTTTTCAGAAATCCACTGATAATTGATTTTACTCTTCCCTTTACAGGGGAAAAAAAATGTGCTTGGCTTAGTCATTGTGCAAGTTCCAAACCAAGGGAGAGAAAGAACACTGGAAAAGGTCACAAGGTATCTTCAGGTACCAATCTCCACCACAGTTTACTCTTCTTTCTCTCTCATTGAAAGAAGACAATTGTCTCATTATTATAACAACTTCCAGAGGGGGAGGGGAAGTGGTAGTTAAGCCTTCAATCCAGATTCCTCTCTGTGCGCACGACATGATGGATTAAGTGTTCCAGCTCACCCTGGGCTCTAACTTTTCTCAAACCTCACAACAATTCACCTTGTTTTACAAACTCCTGGGAAGGCTGTGTTTAGAAGGGGTGAGAGTGAACCCCCTAACTTTTCCACCACTATGTATCTCGCTGCACAGGACGCTCACATCCTTGCCCGGAGGGCTGTAAACAAGGCCTGGGAGCAGGGTCCAAATCCACCATCAGTAAAGGAGACATCTCTTTGCAACCTCAGATTTTATCTCGCTTCTACTCCATGATATACTCTTGCTTTTATCAGCAGGGAAAAGTTCCTAAATAATTGACCAATTGGATTACTGCAACTTTTGCTCCCCTTCTCCAAATATTCAAGAATGACCGAAGCTCTAGACAGAGGGGCCCCCATTAACCACCTCCAACTTCAGGGAGCCCTTAGGCAGAAGGCTTCAGACAGTGTGGGCTACAGATACTTCTAGGTAACACATACCGCACTAAGGCCATGGGTGCTTTAATGTGAATGTTTTCACTTTTTAGAAAAAATCAACGGATATTCCCTTACCCAGTCCTTCCTGAGGTGGGACTACATATAGAGCAAGATCAATGTTCTCCTTCTGAAGTACTGAACACTAATGAACAGAAATCTTGAGGCAAGGTCCCTCTGAGCCCACAGAGATACCAGTGCCATTCAGAAAGGCTATCAGCCACCGACATGGCCCGGCCCCCACATCACAGTGACCTCCATCAGCCTGAGAGCTGGAGGGGAAAGGGGGAAGGGCAGTATCCCCAACCCATGGCTGGTGGAGGATGCAACTGGGCTCTTCCAAACCCTCCAGCCCGGGCTCCTCCGTACACTCTTCCGTTTAGAGAGAACTAGTCAGACCCCATTATTCATCAGAGTGTCCTAAAAAGATACAAGAAGATAAAGTCCTTGACTGTGCTAGATACCGGAAGAAAAAAAGCAGCCACAAAATGAAAACTGCCTTTTTTAGCTATGGTTAAACATTTTTTTAAAAATCACATGCTTTTGCTCCGCATACTATAGCTAATGAAAGGGGCATTTAACATCCAGTGGGAAAAGCAGGGGTTTTATAATTTCATCAGCAATTACTACAAAGCTCATTTGTAAGAGCTTGGCGAATCCTCACTTATTCTGACCTCGAGAACCAACATTCTCTGAGGTTAGAACCCAGGGACTTATTCTAATGTTGAATGTTCTCCCGAATCCCTTTAAGAGAGAAAAAAAAAAAAATGAACTTCACATCGACTGATGCATGACATTGTTTCAATCCAAATAAAAAAAAAAGTGTGCAGGTTGAAACCATTATAACATGTCATAAAGCATCAGTAATGGCCACTCAGCAATAGCAAAACCATTTTTAAGGTCATAAACAAGCACATAAAGTGTGCTACACTAATTTATTGGAAACATCCTCTTTAAAAGAAAGGGTCATGGAGGGCTCCGGCTCAATCACATTGCTCTCCTCACGCCAGCCACAGAGCTTACATATGACCTTTGCAATTCCCCTTGTAAATTCTTTCGGCACTTGGGCATTCCACTTTCAAACTTAGGGGGAGGTGAGGCAAAGCTATAAAAATCAGCAGCAGGAACAATAGAAAATGCTGCAATAAGATAAATGTTTTTCTAATGGAAGAAATGCAGGCACTATTAATTTAGGGAATCCAGTACAAAAAAAGGCGACTAGTCAGACCTCCCTTCACCACTTATAGTTTAAACCCAGAAAAGCAAAATCAGACTTACCCTGGGAAGCCATCCTATAGGCTGACTCAGAAAAGCAGCCTGTTGACAAGCCAAAAACAGCTACAAACCAATGCTCCAAAAACTCGCTGGGTTTAATCCTCTCATCCACCTACTAACCCCTGCTACTACGTATGCATCTGGCTTTTGTTAAAGAACTTCTGCAAACGTACAGTGGATGAGTAATCGTTCAGACTTCGTAAAACATGCCAAACCCATCACTAATAACAGTAGTTTCATTTACTCATCACATTTTTGAGTGCCTTTATTTTATTTTCTAAGCAAAATTAGTGTGTTTTTTTTTGCTGATGCAAATTTCCTGCCACTAGAGCATTCACTTATTGTCCAAAAGGCAGTAGGCTGCCTGATGTGTCCCTAATTTTCTGGGGGTCCTTGTCAGCAGTCGGTAATGTTGAACTAATACGTAAAGGCACAGCCTGCTTGCCAAACTATCTTTTAAAATTCATATTACCAAAAAATAATATTACCACTGTTTTCCCAAATAAATAAAGCCTCCAGCCAATTCTACTTTCTTTTTTTTTTTGCATTGAAATAGGCAATTGTTTTATTATAAAAGTTTTTAGAAATACTGAAGAACAGGAAGCATACATTGATCCCTCATTGTCTTCCCATCCAATCCCTGCTCTTAGAGGTAATCACGGGTCCAAAGCTTTTAATGTATCACTCCACAAATTTCTATTTACATATTATGCATGTGTATTCACACACACACACATTTCAAAGAAACCCTTGGGGACTGATGAGTCTTGGACATCAGTATTTTCCAGCTTTTATAAAGAGAACAGTACATATACAGTATAATATTCCCAGTGGGATGAGGTAATAGCTCATAATCAAGTACATTAATATTTCTGCTGGAAACATATAAATATTAAACTGAGATAATAAAGACTATAAATAACCTCATGTCATTTCAGGTCAGGTAATTCTGCCAAATGAAGCAAAAAAGAAAAAAGAAAAAACCTTCCATATTCAGAGATATTTGGATTTCAGAATTGTGGATAAGGGAGTTCAAGGGATTTTTCCCAGTTACCCAATTTTGAAGACTTTCCTTTTTTTTTAATTTTTTTAATGTTTTTATTTATTTTTGAGAGAGAGAGAGAGACAGCGTGAGCAGGGGAGGGTCAGAGAGAGAGGGAGACACAGAATCTGAAGACAGTCTCCAGGCTCTGAGCTGTCAGCACAGAGCCTGATACGGGGCTTGAACCCACGAACCGTGAGATCATGACCTGAGCCGAAGTCGGACACTTAACCGACTGAGCAACCCAGGCGCCCCAAGACTTTCCTTTTTATTACAAATGTTCGTGATAGGAAATTTAGACAAAAATACATTAATAAAATTAAACTCACCTGTAAAATCCCACCACCCGGAGAACTGAGTTTTATTTAGTAATGTATCAAGTGCCTCCAGGAAGTATAGACTCAGTATGTTGTTGGGCAGATTAAATAATTAAAGCAAATGTAATTCCTGTTTTCATACCAGGTAGAAAGTAATGTCTGTTTTAAAAAATTAGAAAGCAATGTACTAACAAAGTTCGAAGGAGGTATTAGTTAGGTGGACGTGTATTCTTTTAGGCTACGTAGCACCTTTTAAGACACTTCCTGTGTTTGGGGGAATTCCCCTTTTATGAGTTCAGAGGGAGACAGAGATGGCTTCCCCGGTGGAAGCCAAGTGCTCACTTTCCCAGACTCCCTTGCAGCTTGGGTAAGACATGTTTCCATTCCACCAATCAGATGTACCTGGGCCAGACTGTGCAGACCCGTGCTCTGGCAAGGAAAGAAATAGCTACATCTGGAAGGCGCAGGGAAATAAGGTTTGGCTGTATGGTTTAATGGTCTGCCTCAGTTAGGTCAATGTGGCAAGCTGTAATGTCTGAACCAACATCCTTGTTCTATAGTGTGCTGGGGCCTGGTTCCTTACCAGTCAGCCTCAGGCTGCTTCACTGGCCTCCCAGGGGTCCCAGGTTCCTGAATATTCTGTGTAATAAACTCTTTCTACTTAAACTGAACCAAGCTTAGTTGTCTGTTGATACAGTGAAGAAATATGACTGCTACAAGGAGGAAATCTCTTTCAACAAGGCAAGGCAGCATGATGTAGTGAAAAGAAAACAAAGCTAACTAAAAGCCAAAGATAGCAGCTTTCAAAAGTGGACTCCTAACCCCTTCCTATACCAACTATCTCTGGAAGCATGGGCAAGCTTACTATTTTATTCGAACATCAATTTCCCTATCCGCAAAATAATAATACCCACCTTGCAAAACTGTTCAGGAGAAAGAAAGGAGCTCTTTCATTTATTCACTCATTCATTCATTCAAACACTGCATTGAGCTTCTATTATGTGATCTACACTGTGCTAAAATATCAGGTACTAGGGTGGCCAGATGCAGCAAATAAGACTACCAGACATCAAATTGAATTTGAGTTTCAAATTAACCGCAAATAACATCTAGTATAAGCAAGTCCCACATATGAGATATACTTATACTTTAAAATGTCCAATACTGGGGATACACTTATATTAAAATATTATTTGTTTTGCTCTGAAATTCAAATTTCTCTGGTGTCCTCTATTTCATCTGTCCTATATTTCATCTCAGTAAAGACTAGTGTACCCAAGAGGCAAAGCCCTTGTTGTCATGGGCCCTCAGTCTGCTACTATGGGGTAGGGGAAGGCAAGCAGACAAGAAACAAACAGGCCAACGACCACACGGTACAAACAGAGAAAAGACTTACAAAGGTGAAAAACTAAATAGTAAGACAGAAATAAAGAGGGAAATATATATTTAATTAGTAGGGTTGTTAAGGAAAGGTTTGTCTAGGAAGCTAACTCTGAAGGAAGGATCATGCTGAAGGAAATTAAAAACCTGATATAATAGTAGAACATCCTGCACAAGGCCTAGGACATGGTAGATGCTCAATAAATGCTTATTTCGATCCCTGGGAGAACCTGGATTTCCACCTCTATTGCTTACCCTACATTGGCCCTGGCCCTTCAAGGCGCAGAAAGATGATAAGAAGGGGTACAAACTGACCACCAAAGTCTTCCTCCTTCAGAAGGTATGGAACCCACCATCTGTCTGTAACGTCGTGAAAGACCCCAAGCCAGAACTTCCCAGTCCTCCCAAAGGCCTGACTCACAGACAGGACAGATAATAAAATGAAAGTTATGTTTTCTAGTCACTGTATTTTAACAGGATTTGTTATACAGCAATAGTAACCAAGTGTCGGCCAGAATGGGGAGCTCCCAGAACATTCAGACACTGCCGGTGGAAGTGTAAACTACAACAACTGCTTTGGGAGACTGTCTGGCAGTGCTTAAGAAATCTGAATGTACATGTACCCCATGTACCACTCGGGCTCCCACGGCCACTGGCACCATTGCAATTCTGATTCTTACCAGTTCCTATAATATATCCCTCTCTCCCTTCTCTACTGGATTTGCAACACCCCTTCCACCAACTATATACACAGTCCCCAGGTTAATCTTTCTTAAACTTCCTTTCATCATACCATGCTGCTGCTCAAAAAAATAAAAAGGTTTATTATATATACTTAATAAACCTTTGCTGATTGATTGATTGTAAGATTCAAATCTGGGGAGTTTTACTAACCCATCACTGAGGGAAAAAAAGGAAAAACAACCCATGCATTCAGAGATTTACAGGGCAGCTCCTTGAAATGCCCTCCAAAAAAATAAACCCTTTGCCAGAAATCATGATTGTTGTTAAATACATGTGTGGAAATATGTCTCAAGGAACCATGCAAGTTTTCTACAGCTATCTATTCAAAGAGAATGTTGCCCAAAAGGCTGAGGGCAGTATCATGGTGACAAGCACCGTCACAACACATAGTGCAGAATGAGTTTCAAACCTAAAAGGACTTCCGTGGCTTGGCGAGGGAGCGAGCATGGAAGAGGAAGAGGTAGAGGAAGAGGTGGAGGTCAAGGTCAAGGAAGAGATGCAAAGGGAAAGGAAGACAACCCTTAATCTCTAGAGTTTTCTGCAAATGCCCCACTCTCTGATGACTGTCTGGAACTGTATCGTTGGCAGTAGTAATACAGGGTAGGGAAAAGCATAATAACTCCAACAAGTGCCATTTACTCTGTGTCTGCCACATGCTACACATTAATGCTGGGCCGTGACAGACTTGTGTCTTCATCAGCATTACTGCAACCATTATTTATGTCAGGTCGTGTCTCATTTCTTAGCAAGCCTCATCTCATTCCACCCTCACAGCAACGTTGCAAGGTCATATATGTTATCATTCCCATTTTATAGATGAGGAAGCCAGGTGATAGAGAGGTCAGCTAACTTGCCTAAGGTACTGTCCATAAACACTTAGAGAGTCTAGGGTCCAGTAATACGGAAAAAAAAAAACAGCAAAAATCAGCAGGACAAAGATGAAAGTACCTCATGGGAATATTTGAAACTTGGAAAGAAAAATAAAGAGATGCACCAAAAGCCAATTTACGGCAACATAAGAACTAAGATTCACGAAACCATAACGTACGGGATGGAGTGCACACAGAGGAACGTGAGGAATCTCAGCTGAACCGGCCACACTTAAGGTCCATGTTGTACACTCTGAAGGGGAGAGTCAGATCCCATATTCATTCATTTAGTCATCAAATATTTAACGGACACCTACTTTGTTCATTTCAATCCTTGGGAGAATCAGGATTTCCGCCTCTCTTGTTTACCCTACCCTACACTGGCCCTGTCCCTTTCGGGTGCAGAAAGATGATGAAGAAGGGGTATAAATCGCCCACCAAAGTCTACCTCCTTCAGAAGGTATGGATGGAAGCCACCATCAGTCTCCTATGTGCCAGACACGGTGCAAGGTGCTAAGGATATAGCAGTGAACAGAGGGGCAAAAATCCTGTAGAGCGTCCAAGAACAATAAATCCAATAAATAATTAAGCCAAAAATATGTTAAAGGAGTACAAATAAAGCAGGCAAGAAGCATCAAAAGGACCAAGTCAGGGCCAAGACAGGGATGCAATTGTACACACGGTAGTCAGGGTAAGCCCAGAGGATGACCTGTGGGCAAAGGCTTAAAGGGGGTGAGGAGATGAATTCTGTGGATGGTTGGAGATGGTGCATTCCAGATGGGACTGTTCCTGGCACACTGGAGCAGCAGAGAGGAGGCCAGTCTAGCTACTGAAGAAAAGACCAAGGGGGGCTTCTAAGTGGCTCAGTCGGTTGAGCGTCCAGCTTTGGCTCAGGTCATGATCTCATGGTTCATGGGTTCGAGCCCCACATCGGGCTCTGTGCTGACAGCTAGCTCAGAGCCTGGAGCCTGTCTTCAGATTCTGTGTCTCCCTCTCTCTCTGACCCTCCCCTGCTCATGCTGTCTCTCTCTCTCTCTCAAAAATAAAAAAAAATATTAAAAAAAAGAAAAGAAAAGAAAAGAAAAAAGAAAATACCAAGGGAGAAAATAAGAGGAGGTAAAATCACATTAAATAATAGGGGCCAAACTACAAAGAGCATTAGAGGCCAATGCTGTTCACCAATGATTCTTTCTTTAGTTTTGGGGGGTCATAAATCACTTGCAGAACCTGATGAAAGTTGGGACACTTACCCCAGAAAAGTACACATACACAAAATGCTGTCCTAATTTCAGAGGGCTAATGCCTCCCCAGTGCTACACCCTAGACTGCCAGGATTGGAACATGATCCTGCAGAATACCATAGACCCTCCCGCTGAACCAAAGAAATGCTCTCAACTGAACTCTCCATTGAATGGCATCCCAAAAGGGGACAGCGATCCATTACAGTGAACACCAAGTTCCTCCAGTCTCTGAGACTTTATTTGTTCCACCGTCCTCACCAATCTGGGGAGGCCATGCTCAAGCATCAGTAGCCCTAGGGGAAGCCACCTGTATCTGTCACCTGGGGACCCTTACTTTGTCAACCATAGTGTTCAGACACAAAACCACATCAATAGTGATCTTAATATCCAAGGAGAGGGAAATATGCATCAAAAGAGCGTAAGTGGGACTGGATGACACTTGGGACCCACCAACCACCTCACAGTTCATATGTGTGATGCATATTTGTGCATGTATATATACACATATTTATATGTTTTAATTCTTTTCATATAAGCTAAGAGAGCAGGAATGTATATCTGTTTTGTTACTGCTGAACTCCCAATGCTTAGAACAGTACCTGGCACACAAGAGAAGTTCAGTAAATAATGGCTGAATGAATGAATAAATCCAAAGAATCACTTCTTTGCAAATCACTCCAGGAAATATGAGGAGCAAAATGACACCATTAAATGGAAAGGATAGTTATGCTGGAAAGGTTAGGGAATACGGCTAAATTGGGGATTAGAAAAGTCCATGCAACATAAGCCACACTAGTCCATGTCATATAGAATGTCACATGAAACATTAGAACTTATACTCCCTTTCTGCCACTTACTAATGCAGGTTTTTCACCAAAGCTTCTCAAACCAATCGTGTTACCAGTTTGTTTGTTTTCCCAAATCCATCACAGACCAAAACTTTTGTAAAAAGTAAAATAAAAATGAATTCTTAGACGAATGAAGAGAAAAAACACACACACACACAAATATGCAAGCCCAAGTTTGTATCGGATTCAAGAGACCTAAAATTACTCTGTTCAGTTGCTATAAACATCTCTAAACACTCTAAATTTCTGCTCTTATCTCACTGCAGACCAGTAACACACAGCTCATGAACTAGTCCAACTCATGCGTCATACTTAGAATAGCACAAGTCTTAGATCATACACACACACACACACACACACACGCACACTGAAAAGTCCACTATGCAATGCAGATGCAAATATTTTTCTCTCCAGCCGATAATAAAAAAATAAAATTCTTCTGCCTATTAAAATTCGGTCAAACACTTATTTCAACTTTCAAGTCCATCCATGCTGTTCATAATTTCATACTTCAAAAATATATTAATATATTGATTATGACTTCCTCCAAATCATCCCAAGATTTATAAAGAGAAATCAGGATCGCATTGTTTATTAATAGGTCCTACATTTAGTAAAATAATTATCGCAGGATTGGTTTTATGAAGTTAAATACCATGGTGACTTTCATCCATTTCCAAATGTAATATTTATATATTTATCTTCATTATTTATGTATCTGTACCTCTACAGAAACATATTTATTGTATAAGCTAGTATGATGGGGTTTTAAAAATGCTATTAAAACGATGTTCCCTTGAACCACAGTGTTTTGCTTTACTTATTCTAGGTTAGTTAACATTCTATACTTGAAAATTATCCTATACAACCTAAATAAAATTTGATTAAATATAGTTTATAAATTAAATATACAACTTTCTAAGAAGAAAACAGGTGGCCCTTTTTTCCATTAAAATAGCTCTAGATTAATGAGGGATGCTAGTTAATCTTCTTAAATTATCTTTCATCTAAAAAAAAACACACAACCTTTGAAACTATATAAACGCAATCCTGAAAGCTCTAATCATTCACAAAGCTTTCTTAAGTTGGAATAAGTTCATGATTTTACTCCAAGTCCAACTAAACATGCATTCTGGAGAAAAGCATGCTTGAAGCTGTACAAGCAGTCCATATGGACTGACTGACTTGTTAGCGAGTACTCATGCGAGTAATCCTAGTTTTAGGTTAGCTGTAAATAAAAATGAGAACATTCTTTTTTTAATGGTTTTATTTATTTTTGAGAGACAGACAGAGTGCAAGCTGGGAAGGGACAGAGAGAGAGGGAGACACAGAATCAGAAGCAGGCTCCAGGTTCTGAGCTGTCAGCACAGAGCCCGACACGGGACTCGAACTTGTGACCCATGAGATCACGTGGGCCAAGGTCAGTTGCACAACCAACTAAGCCACACAGGCACCCCAAAAATGAGGATATTCTTGATCATATTTGTAACATGAGTTCTAAAAGTAGGAGTCAAGACCATGGCCTTCAAGCTTCATCGAGCTTCTAGCACATCATCTGGCAGAAGCAGTAGATATTTACTAAATGCAAGAGTGAAACTGCAATTCCTCCTTTTTTACAGGCTGCTGAGGTCATTGATGCTCAGGCAGACTTTTATAAGAAAACTGAAAGTCACCGGGGCACCTGGACCATTGACTTGCAGCGTATGTCTTTGGTACTTCTGAATATCTTGGGCATTGCCTGTTTGCTGGTATAGAAGTACATAAACTCATGGGAAGCCCCCCCCCCCAAAAAAAAGAATAAAGCTGTTTAATAAAGCTAACAATGGAAAAATATTGGGAGCTATATCCCAGAGACCCTATCTATTAAAGCAATGAGATATTTAAAACCTGACTCCACTGCCCCTTCTTGCCAAGTCCCTTCCTACTGACTGCTCCTTCCAGGAGGAGGAGATTTCCCTCTGACTAGTACCATGCCTGGCCTCTGACGTGTTATAGCCAATGAGACATGCGTACAAGTGCCATGTGCCACTTCCCAGGGGAAGTTCTAAGAGCCAGCATGTGATTCCACCATTTCCCTTTTCCTTCTTTCGGAGACAAACATGTTCTAAATAGGTGCTGCTCTTCGCGTCTTAGTTTGAGAAAGAAGGAGACACCAAGCACAGCCACTGCCAAGCTGAGATTGTTTTTAAGTCCCTAAAATTTTGCAGTCCTTTGTCAATGTGGCAAAACTTGGCATCCACTGACTGATACAATGACCTTCTCCTGGTGTGTATCTATGTCTTTAAAAGAAAAGCCCATGCACAGTGTTTGTTCAAGACTTAATGGTTCAGCTGAGTTTTCTTAAGTTCTTACTATAGGAACAACTGACAGTAGCAGGGCTGGAGAAGGACCAACCCATCAACCACAGGTAGCATAGGTTAATTCTAGAGAGAGGCTGAAGAGGAGCGATATTGGCATTCAGCGGCTGGTGCTCAGTTGTCTACCTCTATTCACATACCATGAATTCCAATAAGGGAGGACCCTACGTAGTAGAATATTTTCAAAGGTGTAACATGCAGTGATGGCACAGGAAATGTTTTTGATGGTAAAGAACAAACTCTCAAAATATAGCTATAAACCCAAGGATTTCACATCTTTAGACAAAATAAAGTAAAAGAAAGTGACCCAATTAAATGCAAAATAAGAAAAAAACATAAGCAAATAGCACTATAATGGTGAACCTATATGGCAAAAACTGAGAAGATAACTTAAAAACGAGTAAAGTCTGGTAAAAATTCTGTTCTTCAATCTCTGCCCCTATACCTGGATTATAACAGGCAAGTAACAAGTGTAGAATGGAGGATGGGAGAGGGAACAGAAAAAAATTCAAACAAAGCCTGTGCAAGTTCTGAAAGAGAGAGAGAGAGAGAGAGAGAAGAAAAAAACACTACGCAAAGGCAATAGAATACAAAGAGTAAATTACATGGATGCTTTGCTATAATTTACAAAAGTTTAATTTAAAAAAATAATAGCAACTTCCATTCTGTGAGTACTTATTTTATGTCAAGCACTATACAGACCATTCATCATTTTATTCATTTCTTTCCAAATCATACAAGACTGGAATTCATATGCCCATTACAAAGGAGGAGACATGCTCAAGAAGGTAAAAAAAAAAAAAAAAAAAAAAAAAAAAAAAAAACCTTGCCAAGATCACACACAATTAATGGTTTATCCAATTCCAAGCTTGTGCCCTTAACCTCACACTTGGCAGTCTTCTAATACCCAAACAATTAAAAAATAGTAACAACAATGACAAATGTTGATAGCTACACTACTTGCAAATGGCCCAAACTAGAAAATGCCCATCAACAGGAGAATGGATAAGTAAGTCCCAACAGATTCATACAATCAAATACTTTATAGCACTGAAAATGATTGCACTACAACCAACCATGACAACACAGATGAATTTCACAAACATAACCATGATTAATAAAGGCCAGGCACAGGTGAGTAGCTACTGTCTAACTATATGATATTCCGTTTCTAAAAGGTCTAAAGCAGGCAGAATTAACCAATGCTGTTAAGAGCTAGGATGGTAGCTACCCTTGGAAGAGTTAGCGACAAAAGGGCACAAGAAGGGAATATCAGGCGTTCGAGGTAACCTTCTGTTAAGTGGACAGAATGCTGTAAAAAGAAGGCCAACTTATAAAAAATTCATCATGCCATACACTTATAGTAAGTGCACTTTACATATGTTACACTTCAATAAAGTATTTTTTATTTTTTTGGTAATTATTTTTTGAAAGAGAGAAAGAGAGAGACAGTATGAGCAGGGGAGGGGCAAAAAGAGAAGGAGACACAGAATCTGAAGAGGCTCCAGGATCTGAGCTGTCAGCACAGAGCCGGACACAAGGCTTGAACCCACGAACTGCGAGATCATGACCCGAGCTGAAGTCGGACACTTAACCAAATGAGCCACCCAGGCACCCCAATAAAATATTATTTAATTAAAAAAATGATTCACTAACTCAAGGCACTTTCTGGTTTGCCCTTTTAATGTATTTAGACTCAAATATTCTTTAATAGAGTGCATACTATATTTTCTCAAGCTTTTTAAATCTTCAGTAGGAAGAAAAAATACAACAGTAGAGATTTAAAAGGTAATGGATGGAAGTCGGGGAAAAAAACTGATTAGGGATCAAAAAGTCTGTCTTAGGGTATTTTATTCTCTAACTAGGTGCATACTCTAGAGCAAGGCATTCAGCCTCACCTGTGGTCAGTTTCCCCATTATAAAGTTGAAGGGATCAGACTAGGTAATCTTCAAGGCACCTCACTCTGGTCTTTTCTTTTTTTCTGAGTCCTACACTTGCCATTATCACATTGCTGCAGCATTCACACAGAAAAGGGGAACAAAAGAGCAACCGCTTGCAAGCTTATCACATGATTCTAGGGTAGAAGGAAACAAACTTGACATGTACCTCTATCTAATCAACACTGGATTATCAACATAGATATTAAGCTCTGCAGACAATCCCCAAAAACAGAATTACCACTCACCAACTGAGTCCTATCAGCAGTCTTGTTCACATATTCTTCTTTTTTTATCTTAAAGTAACGACTTTTTTTCAACATTTATTTATTATGAGAGAGAAGGAGAGAGACAGAGAGAGAGGCTGAGAAGGAGAGAGAGAATGTCAAGCAGACTGCACACTGGGGCCCAACGTGGGGCTTCAACTCATGAACTGTAAGATCATGACCTGAGCCAAAACCAACAGTTGGGCACTTAACCTATTAAGCCACCCAGGCGCCCCTTAATTAATTTATTTTTTTAAGTTTATTTGTTTTGAGAGAGAGAAAGTTTGTTCACCTATTCTAAAGCTCCCATGAAAAACAGAATGGCCAATTTATCAGACAACATCTTTCGTGGGTTATTTTATTCTAGGATCATGAGAACCACTAACCTCCTCCCGTATAATAGATAATTGCAAATTTTCAGAATTTTGTAAGATTTGCTCATTTGATCAAAAGAATGCAGAGAAATATACAGTAGCTTATGCACTCTTATTTCATCCTCCTTTATACAAATCCATTAGGCTGTCTTACCTACTTGTTTCTTGCAATGCAAGCGCAGAACCTAACACTACTGATGGGACCCTGTATTAGACAGGGTCCAAACAGGAGAGAGAAATGACACAGTAATTTACACAGGGAAAGTTTAATGTAAAGAATTATTAGCTATAATAAGGAATTAACTAATAGGACTAGAACCTTAAGAATATAAGAATGGCAGATACAAGGAGCAGCCACACCTCTAGGGCTGAGACTCAGTGCCCAAGGGAGAGCCTTCCTCCCCAGGGCTGAGATCCAGGTCCACTGTGCTCATGGCATGGGGGGAAATTCACTGTGGTGTTGCATGTGTGGAACTCACTGGAATCCATCCTCCAGGGTGCCAGGGAAAGCTGTTCCCTGGCGAGGTGGCTCACTGAGGCACACTGCTCCAAAACTGCCCAAGTAGGGATGCCAGAGGAAGCGGCAGTCTACTCGATGCAGCTCTGGCCACTAGACACTACAGGAGCCTGACACTGGAGAAGCACCCCACCGCAGGGGCTGGGGGACAGTAGAGGCATATGCACTGCAGGAAACAAGCACTAGAGATGCCTCTTATGCTGCAGGAGCCAGGGGCTGGAAAAGCCAGGAAGGAAAACGCCTTCCTCCTACGGTCTCTCTCCAGAACGCTCTCCTAACAGTGCTCCACATCATACCAGTTGGCAAAGGAAGATGTTCACAGTCCATATTTATTGTCACGGAAAAGGCAATGGAAGGTGAATCTGGACCTGAGAGACAATAAACTGATAACCAGAACAGACCCTACAGCAAGCAGTTACAGTAAGTTCTAATATACGCCAATACCCCGCAGGCCTGCCACAGATGTTAACTTAATCCTGTGAGCACTACCCCGGCTACAGATGACACAACTGATTAACAGGGAGGAAAATTCTCATGTCAAGAGGCAAACAAGTCCGATAGCAGCACAGAGAATAGTACTACTTCTGGGTCAGGTGTGGGGTTTTGGTTTCCTGGGATACATCTAAATTGTCCCCCCCCCTTACTGTATTCTCATTTATACCGAGTCACTGTGTACACGGTCCTCAGCCTGGCACCGACGTTGATAATACCAGTCTTCTAACGAAAGATGATAGACTTTGAACAACAAATCGCTCACTGAGCCATAAATAATGTTGCTCATATTTTGACCTTTGCTTAGCCATTTACATGAATGTGGTCACTGTTTTGTAACAACATAATTTCAGGCCTGTGTATGTGTCAGCCATGGCCTTTGGTCCAAGCTCTAGTCATTCTGTGACCAAAAATGCAGGCTAGAGGGCATATTTTAAACCAGAGAAGAAATCACACTCAACTACTCATATGCTCAGGAGAGTGGGATTAATGATCAGGTAGAGTCCACAAAGGACTCCAATAACAGGAATGACCCAAAATGATGGGAATACACATTTGCCAAAACTCACTTTGGCAAAGATCATAGATGCAGGAGGGGGTGGGGGTGAAGCCTAGTATTTCTAAAATTCAAAACCCAACTGTATGCTACATATAAGCAGCAAACCTGAGGTAGAAGGATAAAGAAAAGCTGACTGAAAAAGAGAAGGATGGAAATAAATAGACCTTGTGAGCACCCATCTAAAGTGTTGATTAAGCCCAGGCTGAATCATGAATTTCAGTTGGGGCCAAAAAAGCAACTTTGGGAAAGAACTATGACAGAAAATAAGGAAATCACAGGGAAAAGCAAATAAGTGTTTCTTGTGTTTGTGTGTGGGCGTATGTGGGGGGGTGAATTCAAAATCCGGGAAATAACTTAGTCACCACTTCATAGCACAGTCCACAGAAGGAATAACAGAGGCCAAGACACACAGAACTGCCTCTGGGACTTTTCTCTATCTCACATTTGGCTGCTTTGCATTCCCAGGACTTCATTTTCAGTTTCTTATTTCTACTGGATCTGGTCAGGTTTGGTCTTTTTTTTTTTTTCCCTTTACAAGAAGGTAAAGCTCTTTTTTTTAACTTTATTTCCCCAATATCTAGAAAATGCTAGGAACAGAACAGTCATGAAATTTTTGTTGGGTGAATTAAAAAAAAAAAACGAGAAAAGAACTTTTTATTCAACTATATATCTAATATCATGTGTCATAGCAGCAAGCACATTCTAAATCAAGGGTCAGCAAAGTATTTAGGTAAAGGGCCAGGTAATGTTTTTGGCTTCATGGGCCACATATGGGCTGTATGGCATGTTTCTTGTCTTGTTTAAGTGATTGAAAACAATCATTAATTATAAAACCATATTGAGTTCTATGTCTATATGTGGAACAGGTGGCAAGATGGATGCCAATTATGGCTAAGTCCTACTACACACTATTATATATAAACTCAGAATACACACAAACACACACACACACACACACACACACACACATACACACACATACACACACAATCAGGAAAAGCTGGCTTGTACTTTTGTCCTCATGGATAGATTTTTTTTTTCCCCTATTTTAAGTGGGGAATTCAGAATCTAAAATTAGCTTCAACGACGATCTCCTTAGGTTTTGTTTTAAATTTTTCCACCTAAATCTAAACGGATGCTATCAAAGGAAAAAAAGGGATGCAGGGTCCTGAAACTGGAAAATGCACAGTCAGCAGGTTGCAGGACTGCACCCAAAAGCTGCCACGGATCCAAGCTTCTGCAGGGTCTGCACCATCTCTCATGGTTTCCCATACATCTTACCAATTAGAGTTTAAGTTTCAGTAGCCTCATTAGTTTTTCAGGCTTTATGACTCAAGCTTAGGGGTGGGGGAGAGGGCAGCGACCCACAAAACAAAGACTTCAATGTCTCCAGAAGCTGAGAAAATTCCAGCATTGTCAGGGCAGATACTATTTATAACCCGTGTAATGTGTACGCTCCTGAATGCATTTTCTACGGAGAATATCCGACCCACACTTCTGAATTCCTGGCTTTAGTGATGGTGAAGAAGTCAAGCAACTAAGAGTCTGACAATTGAAGGGGGCGGGGGTGGGGGGAGAACTCCTTGCGATTGTTATTTTCTGACATCCGGCATCATGTGACAGAATTAAAAGGTTCCTGTTTTTGACTCACCTTTGACAAGACTCACTGCTATGAGTTTTGAGCTTAAGTTACTGGAAAAATGTGGGGTCGGAAAATATCCTACAACAAGGCTGATAGAAAAAAAAGTTGTGGAAAACTCCATTTAACTTTTTTCCAGAAACACACATACACACACACACACACACAAGAATCAATGCCAAGCAAACATACACACACACACATGCACAAGAATCAATGCCAAGCAATGTTACTGAATGTATAGATACGTGTCCTATAATTATGCACTATTCTATGGATATGTTTACACTTTTCTCTTTTACACAAGAATGGGGTTCTCTAGGAAAGGATCTTGACATGATGCTGCCCACAGTGCAGGGTGCTGGGCAGCCCAGCATCGCAGCACAACTCGGCAATGATTGATTACAATGGACTCTGCAAGCTTTGCTCATTGCCTCCATTCCACTCATGGATCCCAACCAAATTAATTTTCTCCTGTGCCAATTCTATCACATCCCCTGGGTTTACAAAGAAGTTTTACCAGGCCATCAGAACCCAGAAGGGACTGAACATTTTTGTTCTGGAAGAAACTTAAAATAGAGCTTAAAAAGAAAACAATGAGAATGAATTTTTAGCTCGGCAAAGCTCTTAGTTTCTAGAAATTTCTTTTACAACTAAACAAAAAAAACCTCCTACTCTGGCTTGTGTTGCTACATTTAACCTTCCTATTACTAAGAAACTAACTTAGAAATTCCAAGGGTTTAATTCCGTATTTGACCTGACATATTTCAGAGTAAACAGTCACATCAAAGTGTAAGTCGGACAAAGTTTATAAGGACATCCCCGGTAAAGACACTCCCTCAAACAGCAACGTCCAATAGAAATATAAAGTGAGTCACATACATAAGTTTAAATTTTCTCATAACTGTTTCTAAGAAGAAAAACAAAATAAAACAGATGAAATTAATTCCATCTTATTTAACCTCGTGTGCCCAACATACTCTTTCAAGAGTAACCAAAAGTAAAAACTAGTAACTAGTAACCAGATATTTTACATTCTTTTTTTTTCCTATATTAAACCTATGAAATCTGATGTGCACGTTACACTCACAGTGCATCACAATTTGGACTCATCACATTTAAGTGCTGAACAGCCACATGTGGCTGGTGCTACCATATTGGATGACAAAGCTCTAAAGGCTTCTTTTAAGCTTCTTTGAGTTTGCTCTTCCAACTCAGTTGCAATGACATGGCTATCATCAGGAGAAGATATTCTGAGAAGTGTTTCAACGTCTTGGACAAGTTCACACTTGGGCTTCACTCTCTGGCACGTCCACACTTGGGGCCATCTGTTATAATGGAACAATGCCCGCCCGAAAGAAGTTACCAGCTTCCAAAACCGGACATGCAATGACAGCAAGAAGATTCTCCTAGCTTAAGCAGTTTCAAATTCTGAACTTCTGAACTTCACTTTTCCCAGGTGCTGCATCTGGACATTTTAGCAGGGCTTAAATTAGTACCATTTTTGAGATAGTGTCTTTGAAAGAGAAGAAAAAAAAACAAACCAAGGCTGAACCTTTTTTAAGATGGGCCTTTGAGGAAGAAGGTTACAGGAAACACAAGCTAACACTGGAAGAGACACTGCACTCTTTATATGGCATTTTTTTAAAAACAAATTGTGACTTAAAAAGTCTCTTCAGTATGAACCTTTATTCCGATCCTACCTACAGCTGAACAGCTACAGCTGCACTTCTTGAGCCACTATAATGTTCTGATATATAAACGTCTATTTTTTTTTCTTCTTGAAGGTGAATCTTCTTATTGAAATTTCAACCTATTAATCAGATAGGATTAAGGAAAAGTGGAGCTGAGAACTGCTGCTTTTTATTAGAAATACTCATCCTCCTTTGATATTTTTCCAAACCATGTGCTACTTGTAAGAAACATTTTAATTAATTTATTTGAAGAAAATTAGCCTATTAATGGATTCTAACAATGCTTCCCTTATGAGTAAATACTTTACTTCTCTGACTTTAGAATATACCTCTGACCCCAAATCCTTTTGTTTTATGAAAATATTCATAAAAATATTCATAAATGATTCATTTAAATCCAGCACTTTCTATTAAAAATTATGAAATAGCTAATGAGAATATGTTAACTCAAAAGCCCAAACTGTACTTCATTCATGTATTCATTTGATGGATATTTACTTACTGCCTAAGTTATACTAAACACTAGACAGCTGCTACAGAGGTGCTGGGGAAACAGAGACAAATATAGTCTCTCCTTGGTGAAGCTCCAAATCTAAACTGAAAATATGGCCAAGTAAATAATATTGGTAAGGATATGACCATTAATATGGGGGAACTGTACAATGTAAATGCATGAATGGATGGATAGACAGACAGACGGGGATAATGAAGCTAAGATCTAATGGATGTACAACCCGGAAAATTGAGGGAAGGGGGAGGGAGTTCCAGATAACAGGAGAAATCAATTGCAAATGCAGGCAACACAAGCCAGGGAATGAACAAGAAACCCGAGAGGGAATGAACAAGAAACACGAGAGGAAATGAAAGAAGAAAAAGAAAGTAAGTCGAAGATGGTTGGGTGACAAAAAGCAAGAAGAGAGGATACTGGGGCGGGGGTGAGGCTTCACGGGTGCCCTGCTTCTACTCTTGTTCTGCCTCCTCTTGTCGCCATGTAGTGTCCTTGCCACAGGCAGGGGGTGGCCCTTTACCCTGGCCTCCTCCCCCTTTCTGTCCTCTCCTGCTGACTCCTCTTGCTCCAGGCCCCACCCTCCCTGAGTTGGGTCTCTGACTTCTTTCCCCAGGACCAAGCCTCAGAGGGTGGGAGGGAAGGACCTTCCCTGAGAGGGAGCCACCGGCCCAGTGTGTCAGGTCCTGTGAGGGGTGCTGGAGTGGAGCCCCTCTGTCCCGTGCAGCCTGTGCCCTCCCATCTGCACCATGAGACTGTGTGGCCTGTGGTGTGACTAGTGTGCATGCCTCCCCGACTCTGGCGGTCAGCAGGGAGGCCCAGCCCTCACAGGAAAGTGGGGTTTCCTCTCCAGGTTCTCTGCTTCTGAGCTGCCATCTCATCCAGCGCCCTGAGTAGATGGAACGGAACACTGAAAATAAAACATCTTGCAACAAGGGGGAAAAAAAAGGGAGGACTTTGTCTTCCCAATGAGAAGCCATCCCGGAATTTTAAGATTTGAAAGGCTCAGAGGAGGGAAGATGAGGCATAGAATACCATCCGGCCCAGGGAAAAAGTTCCTGCGGTCTGGATTCCCAAAACCCAAACTTAGGTAGACCACACACCAAGTTTCACAGCTACTGCAGATACATACGTGGGAGGAGAGGTGTTCTTGACCTCTGGTTTAACTTTGTACTGTGAAGTTGTCCCAGGGTAAAACAGAAAGCAGACTGTTTTCATCGCGTCCATGCCAACGTCCCAAAAAGCCTTGATAAAACATGAACCAAGGTACTGATCCAGAGAGTTTTAGTTCCAACTTGAACACTAAAGTTACTATAGTTCTTTCACCATGCTTTTTTAATATTATATACTTCTATGTATCTATATATGTATCTCAAGCATACAAACAACTTAACAAACACCCACGTAAGTACCATCCAGGTCTTAAGATGCTACTCTGAATATCTGATTCCATTTTTTTTCCCAGAAATAAAGCATTGTGGATTCAATTTAAGACCTTCTTGCATTCTTGCCTGCTCTTTCTCCCATCCATTTCTCTCCTCACAAAGAAATGGCTTTCCTGAAGCTGATGTTTCTTTCCAAACCACGTTTTTCCTGCACACATACACACACTTTTCATTAAGACTATCTGGTAATGTTCTATATAAATTTTAAGTGCAACTTATCCTACCCATCATACTGCAACCTGTTTCCTTCATTCAATACTTTTTTAAACACATGCATCAGGGGGTGTCTGCATGGCTCAGTCAGTTGAGCATCTGACTTCGGCTCAGGTCATGATCTCGCGGTTTGTGGGTTCAAGCCCCGCGTTGGGCTCTGTGCTGACAGCTCAGAGCCCGGAGCCTGTTTCGGATTCTGTGTCTCCCTCTCTCTCTGCCCCTCCCCTGCTAGTACTCTGTCTCTCTCTGTCTCTCAAAAATGAATGTTAAAAAACATTTCTTTTAATATATACATCAGGACTACATGAGAGGCTGGCAGTTTTTTTTTTTTTAACTATAGAACATTTCAGGTGTACCCGCCAAAGAAATGAAGACAAATATAATAAGCACACCCATCACAGAGCTTAAGAAATCAAACATTAAAGATATAATCAAGTTGATTTTTAAAGGCATTCTGCACACACTGTTCAAGAGTTGTGTACCCTTAAAGGCTATATGAGTACTTTCAAAACAAGGATCAACTCTTATGGCAACCACGCCTAGAAGACATCAGTGAATTTTTGTGTAACTTCTCTGACAGTTCTGCAGGCAGAGAAAAGGAAAAGTGTCTATGGTCTCCTTTATCCTATCCCACTTTGGTGACAATTAATAGTCACAGATTTGCAGCACCCTGACTTTCAAACATTACAAATAGCATTTGTGGGGGGCGCCTTGGTGGTTCAGTTGGTTCAGCATCTGACTTTGGCTCAGGTCATGATCTCGCAGTTCGTGGGTTCAAGCCCCGCGCTGGGTTCTGTGCTGACAGCTTGGAGCCTGGAGGTTGTTTCGGATTCTGTGTCTCCCTCTCTCTCTACCCCTCCCCGTTCGCATTCTGTCTCTCTCAAAAATAATAAATAAAAAAACATTTAAAAATTAAAAAAAGAATAGCATTTTTTCCATGTAATATCCTCACTTAGGTATAAATACAGCCAAATACCACCAAAGTACATATCACTATCATCATCATCATCAAAAATGAGCTCCAATATGTGACAGGAGCTATACTAAGCAATTTACTTGGACTTTCACAAATAATGCTCATAAAACTCCATGAAGACAGAGGAAGTCAGTCAGTCAGAGAGATGTTAACAAAATGCCAAACCTCAAGAGATGCTAATGCTGGAGTGTCAATTTGAACCACACATGTCTGATTCCCAATTCCTGCTCTTAACCCTTACATAAAAATTATGTTGGGGGGGTATTCCACTTCCAGCGATGCAGAGTAACTGATATCAGATGATCTCTCCTGCTGTAATTAACTAGAAAAAATTAATTAGACAAAATATATGAAACAACAGTCTTCAGTCATTAAAACAACAGGCATGTCATGACCGTGGTCTCTGAAAGAATAGAAATGAATGAAATAAGCATTATGACCAACTAAGCTTTCTGCCTAGAAGTACTTTCCAGAGTGTGAAGCAGAGAGGGGTCACCTGAGCGGCGCACAGGAATCGCAACAAGTTGAGAGGAAAGGGGCTGGAAAACAGGGAGAATGAGAAGGTTGGGATACAGAGGCCAGAGTGTGAGAAAGAAAGCAACGATGCAAAACAAAATAAAAAAAAAAATCTAAACATTTTCACAGGAGCCTCTTGAGTCTTAGGTAAATAGCAAGATGTATATGCAGAGGGTGAGACTCTACAAGGCTGAGCAAAGACCAAGTGTCAGAGAAACAATGACCACCAACAAAAATAGCTACTGGGAAGCTATTAAGCTGAACAACTTTCAGAGCCCATCAAGGTCTGGGAGACATTCACAGTCCCTTCTGCCACAGCATGGAGACTTCATTAAACACCTGCAGCATTCAACAGAGGCTCCAGAAAGTCCGTGACTTGGGAGTAAGGATAAAGTAGGCCTACAATAAGGCTACTCTGGTTTTAATCTCACAAAGATTAAAAACAACCTTTTAAAAAAAAATCAAGCTTATCCAGGGTAAATTAACCACCCTGCCAGAACAAAATTCAACACACAACAAAATCCAGAGACACAAAGGCATGACATTCACAATGACTGACAATAAAATACTGCTAGACATGTGGGCAGTTAGGACTTAACTCGGCAGGCCTGGGTTGCTCAAACCCTGCACATTCCAAAGAAAAGTCTGTCTTCAGGACTGGCCTTCGTTGGCTCTGAGGAGATAACCTTTGAGCCCCTGGAATATTCTGCGTGATCAGAGCGTTTTTGTATGCCTGAGGCCACGGGCCATGCTGTACCAGTTTACCAGAAAAGTTTTCCTAACAATGTGATTCAGGGTGAATGTCTGTTTTTGCAGAATTTTATCTATAAATCCTTCAGTATTTTTGCATTTTGTTCAAAACGCCCATCAAAAACACTGACAATAACAACAACCAAAAAAACCCAAGGACAAAGGCACCCTCTGAAAACTACTGGTTGTCCCCTGAATTTAATTCTATAAACTTCAATCAACTTGTCAGTAAGTTTTAAAAAGAACGGCACTGCATACTCCATTCATACTTGACTGGAAATAATAAACTTCACACCTTTTAAAGAAATCTTAAATATCTGGCAGCTAGGTAATTCCAAAAAAGCGGCCGACGAAGAAACGTGCGTTTCAACATCAGACCTATGAGCAGCATTTGATGAACATCCTTTTCCACTAAAATAATAGAAAACAATTTGAAATGCAAGGAAAATGGCCTAAATCTTTCCAGCAGTATAATCTATCGAAATTCCTATACTTTTGACTCTTACATTACCTGAATGTGTAAACGGCTCTGAGCAAGGGAATGATTTGAATGCCCAAGTATACCGGGAAATGTAACAGCACTTCCAAAAGGGAAAATGATTCCACTTGGTGTAAATAAATGCATAAATGATTGGAAAGATTTTGTACACATTCTACCTACTGACTGATCCAATCTTCCTTTTTATTTTACCTTATCTGTCTTAGTTAACCAAATATGCCAATGAAAAGTTTTATCTTCCAGAATAATGCAGAAGGATGAGAAAATCTTGTCTGAGTCAGGCTTACCGGTGTCCAAATACTAAGAATGTTCACTGACAGCCAATTTCCCTCAGTCCTGAACTCTTGACACCCTTACTATTCCAATTATAAACCTTTCCCATTGTCTGCCCAACCCACTGAGTGGGAGACAACAAAATGATTTTACGATGTGCCAACTGAGGACAAGAAGGAAATCAACCAACTACATCGTTTGCATGAATGACCCAATTTCTGCTCTTCACTGAACCCAAAAAAAGAAAAATAATAACTTTATCGTTAACTTGTAACACAAAAAAACCCTGCTACCCATATCTGCAGAACTTCATGGGAAAAAAATGAACTATACCTAAAAATGTATATTACAAAGAATCCAAGAAACAATTTAGGCAACAAATAATTAGAAGCTCTGAGAAGAAAGTAATAACCATTGGGAGGAAAATCAAGCTATGGAAATTAAAAATGGACAGAAGTAAAGAAATATTCCATTTAGAGTTAAATTAACACTTAATAACTTGTTCCTTTAAGCATATTTTTATAACTCAGCATCTGTTTTCTACTATCTCTGTCACTGAAAGCAAACATCTCAAAACACATTCTCCAAATACCTGTTAACAAGGCAGTCCCCTTTCTGACATGCCCCTTTACCTTTTCAAAGCATTTCTCTAACGGTATCCAAT
The DNA here is from genome assembly GCA_028646485.1 of Cryptoprocta ferox. Classification (NCBI taxonomy): domain Eukaryota; kingdom Metazoa; phylum Chordata; class Mammalia; order Carnivora; family Eupleridae; genus Cryptoprocta; species Cryptoprocta ferox. The sequence goes on from CM053574.1 coordinate 46,653,844, forward strand.
AGTTCACTACACCATCCCTAGGAGATTGTACCGTTCCATTTCAGACAAACCTGGGAGTGTCAAGCACCTTGGATAAGGTCACTGTGCTATTCTGGGACAGAGCTAAGACTATAACTTACTATCCTCATTCTTTCCACAACAGTGCACGATTTTGCTTATTCTTCTTACCCCGTTTTCTATTTTTATTATTGCCCCATTTGTTTCTCAAAAGTGTCTACCAACCTCATGTCCCGCTCAAAGTACACGGGGTTGTAAAGGACAGAAACCCACTGAAGGGAGTACAAGGAAGGAAAAATGCGAAGGGAACAGCAGATGATAACACAGCTGCCCAAGGTCAAGAATTACATATGGCTGGGGCCCTGGGGATGAAGTCAAAGGCAAAGCTCTCCTTGGTATCACTCTCAGGGATCATCAAGAGGCACTCTTGTGAAATCTGTGCCTCTCCTCACACACCTACTCTATGGAGTCTCCCTTTGCACACTTGGCCTCAGTTCACACATGGTGCAGAGTGAACATCAAGGTCCCCCATCCTTTCCTCATGCTTCTATGTTTCACAGACTAAAACAACATTGTAGCTTTACTCGAACTCTCTCCAGACTGAATTAGCTGCCTGTTGGCCCAATCAATGATGGTTGGCAGGTTCTGGTTAGGTGTCTACCATTGGTTTCGTTAGCTATGGGGAAGGGAGGGAACAAGTCAGCAGGCCAGGAAACCATTCTGGTAGCAGGTAATCTATACACTGGAGCATTAAACCATTAAACCAATACATTATTGCACAGCAAAATCCTAGCACTGCCAGGCACCCTCACTGTATTCAACTAAACCCCTCATTTTAAAGAGGAAAATACTGAGGTCTGAATGCTACAATGACTTACCTAATGTAACAGGTGCACTGTGGCAGTCAATGTCAACAGTCCACATATCCAACAGTCAATGTCAACAGTTCTCTGAAGCCACGGATTTTATTCTGGAACCCAGCACTGAAATTGTTCAATCCATAGCTAGTCGTATAGTTCCTCTCTCGTATCAAGCTATCATCTTGATATATAAATAGTAAATCCATGATTACCTGCAATATGTAAATACGCCTAAGATTTCCTACCTGTAAAGCAGTAACTCTCTACCACAGCTACCCATCAGAATCACCTTAGGAGTGTTTTAAAAAGTACCACTCCCTGTGCCCCGCCCTAGACCAATTATGTCAGAATCGCTGAGGACAGCCTTCTGACACTGGTATTTTAGTTTTTTAAAAGCCCCCCATTTCATTCTAATGTGCAATCAGAGTAAAAAAATCCCTACTTCAAAACCTTAAAATTAATGTGCAAACATACAGAAATTCTTCAATGATCCTACTTTAATTCAAATTCAAAATAAAGTTCTCAAGTTATTTACCAACATGTTTTAGTTCATAACTTTTAGAAAAGTCTGCTATAGCAACAGTTAGAGCTACCATTTATTGATCACCTATGATGTGTTTTATAAAGATAAAGCAGAATATAAGCTCCATGAGGGCAAAACTTTGGTTTGTTTCTCTGTCATATTCCCAATGTCTACCACGGTCCCTTGCACATTGTAGATGCTTAAGAAATATTTCTTGAATGAACAAATGAATGGTCTTACTTATCTCTCACAGTGGCCCTTATCACTAATGCATATTTTTCAAACTGAGAAAGACTCTAATAAATTTAAAGCAACATATATGTTCCACTTATCATACACGTAATGTTGAAATTACATGTCTTTTCAGGGAGTTCATCAGAACTGATCTTTTGATCAAAGATCAAAAGTGCCATGTTAAAAAAGTTATTTTGAATATTAGCTCAGTTTTTTTTCATTTCAAAAGCTGAGCATATTGTCATCAAATAAACCTTTGGACTGTTCAAGTTCATAGTGAACAATAATCCAGGAAGAGAGTTTAAACTCAAGCCATACAGCTAACTCAGTGTGTAAGATTTTTAAGAACTGAATGGAAAAAATAACCATATTTAATCTAAAATATGACTCCATGCTTAGTAAAGTAATGAGTTGGCAAGCAGGAATCAAAGCCACCTGAATTATCCCTGAACACTGGCCTTGGTCATTCTCAGTGTGAAATGCTGCAGTGAGGTATTAAAATCTGGAAAAAATAAAATGAAACTGAAAAAGGGAAGAGACCAAAATTTAAAAGAAAATTAGAATTTTTAACAACATCCTTCCTAACCTCCAGTCACACAAAAATGACTTCTGAGGTAAACTATATCTCTGTGTCTCAACTGGGGTAGAAATGTCATAATTTTCCAAGATAAAAGAACTCAGCAAAAGAAATGAAGAGGAACCTCTTCCTCTTATATAACTGAAACAATATTTTGGGAAGAACATTTAACATGCCATATTAAGAATCTTAGAATGCCATAAAACTGATATTTAATATCCAAGGAGTAAACAGAATTTTTCTTACGTTTGCATAAATCTTTAAGTTCCTAGCATAGCATATGAACTAAGAGTGCAGGAAGGCCCCAGAGATAGACCTGGTTTAACTGTCACTAAAAAAGTATGCACACCACATCAGCAATAAAGGCAGAATGAATGAAACAGGAATCTAGAATCTAGGAGAGAGGCAGCTTACAATATTTCATCATTTGGCAAATATTTAAATACTAAGGTTAGCTTGATGCTATGCCACTTGCAAAAGCAAAAGTCTTGTACCCACAGCATTATGTCCTACAAAGAAAGATATACTTAGTTCACTGGTGTTAATACCACTCACGTGACCCTGTGGGTTTTTATTTTTAATTCATAAGCTCTATTACATCATACTTCAAGATGAGCAACAGTCTTATAAAAGAACCATGTGATAAACCAGTTGGCCCAAAGTCTAAGATGCACCCGGATGGCAGATGAAGCATCTGGAAATCCTTCCCTTAACCCCTTCAATGTACCAAGGTATTATTTAGAAAATTACTGTCCTGACCTCCTAAATGATACCTTAGTCACACTGCCCTACAGGCTAGTTGAGAAGAGATCAGGGTAAGAAATCAATGACACAGCAATGCTGGTTGGGATCATACTATAGTTCAGCTCTTGCACAAGAATGTACAAAACAACACTCTCCTCCTCACACCCAACTCATTCCTTTTGCTATTCTTCCACTCACGCAACATGGCAGGCATCCTGGTGATACTGAAGAGTTAAGAGATCTCTGAGTTTCCAGGGGTGGGTGCAGAGTCCCACAAAGGGACTTTTTAAATACAAAGGGGCTTTGAAGGCATTTCTTACCTGCAACGTCCCTGGCAGACATTTGCCAAACCCTGTGCTTTAACCTCACGCTAATACTTGCTTTAACGATCACCTCAGTTATCCAAATGGAGCCCTCAATATTTCAATAGCAGATTTTTGTCTATTGCATGGAAAAATGTTTATGGCACACTGTAAAACTTAAAAAGTTTGATGAACCATTAAGGAAAAATAAAGATATTTCTGCATTTCAAACTTCGATCTCCAATCACTCAGGGACTATCTGAGAATCTGAGAAGGCAGTGAAGCCAGCTCTATCTATTCTGTGGTTTCTGCTCAGTGCTCCCATTTTTAATTTACACATCAGGATAACAAGACACACACAGAACAATTTTAAACACCTTTCATTCCCCATAACACTCTGTTTCTAAATCCTTTTGTGTTTTGCTCCTAAATACCTCTGAAATCCATCCACTTGCTCCAATTCCATTGTTCGTTACCACCCTGGTTGAAGTCACCACAGTTCGGACAACCACCCTCCCCAGATTTACCCCTGTCCCTAGCCCTGCTTCCCTCCAGCCATCCCTGCTCAATCTCTTCTTCATTCTGCAGACCAAATGATCCTCTCAAAAACCAAATCTGACTCTGCAACCTACCCACCTACCTATATAATCGCCCACCCACTTTTTAATTCAATAATAGCTTCCTATTTCAGTTAGGGTAAAGACCTCAATCCTGCCAGAGCAGTCAAAGCCCTGCATGGTGTAGGCTCCACCAAGCTCCCCAGCCTCATCCCACTCCATGCTCTGCTTGAGATCTATGCGTGAGTCACTATGGTCTTCTCGTTGGGTCCTACACACACATATTCCCTTCCGACCCCAAAGACTTTTGCATATTGCTTTTCCTTCTGAAATACTCTACCCCTGACTTCTTCCAGATCCCAACACATAATTTACCTCCTTAAAGAGGTCTTCCTTAACTCCAAGACCAGGTCAAATTCCCTCATTATATGGTATTTTATAATGTTTTTACAGCTGTAAATTGGTATTTATTATCTGATTATTGAATTAATCTCCATCTCTTCCACTGTCTGCAGCTCCATGGACCTAGAGTTCATGTCTATTTTACCGAGGGTGACCATTTGTCCCAGTTTCCCTGGAACACCTGTTGTCCTTAACTATTAAGGGTGCCACCTTTGCCTCGTGAAGATATTCAACAGGACTAAAACTTATATCATTATCCTGGTTTTAGTTCACCCCTCAAGCCCCAGTAACTACTGCTATAGCAACTATAGAGTCAGTAAATAGTGACTGAATTATTAGTCAGTATCAAGTCTAATTTTATATACAGATCTATTCCTATTTTTAAAAAAATATCTACCAAGTAGCTCTCCAACACAGGCAATTGCTAAACAGAGAGAACCATCCAATATATAGCTAACTCTTAAGTCTCTGACATTCAAAATAGCTAAATTGAGTTACTAAATACACAATACTTTAGATCAACTCTAGAGAAGCACCTTTGTGTCCATAGTACTCCAAAATAGGTCACTGGAAGATTAACTGCTTCGATGAGGTCAGTACCTCAAAGGCTGTGTAAAGAACACTTTGACACAAATAAAGGTATCAAAGTGGTTTATCTACTGCAGAAGGGCAATAAAAAGTGTTCTGCCTTAATTACTGTACCTAGTAAACAAAGGTGTTGTCATATATATATATATATATATATATATATATATATATGTCATTGAGACTCACCAAATTCAACCATAGGTGCAAAAGATATTAGATTACCTTTCCATTTATTAATTGGCTTTAATCAATATAAAAGGCCTTTGTTGAACAACTGCCTTTAGAGCAGAGCAATATAAAATTAGGCACAGTTCATATATTTGCTTTGGGCACTCGCCAGTGTCTGATCATTAATTCCATCAATGCAATAATAGTTCGGGTGAACCACCTCCTAATACAGTTCTGAATTTCCCATTAATCAGAATGAAGAAATAAGAGATCACAGACTGCCCAAGGCAATAAAATAACATCCAAGCGTTCCTCAGGTCTGAGGTGTACTGTGGCATCCCTAACATAGCTCCAATGAGAGCTATCATGTACCACAGGAATTTTAAATAAAAGAGAAGTCAGGCAATAAGACCACCAACCAACATGCTTGGGGGAAACCACGTACAAGAGAATCTGGCCCAGCCAGGATTACTTTCTTGGGGGGGCTCCACCGAGAAAAGGCAGACCACTTTGTTTTCCTTCATGTTGAAAATTCTGAACAATCTATGCAGCCAAGATAAGAATCTTCAACAAAGAACTGGACGGGGATGAGTGTGTAAAACCCTCTTCAAAAGGAAGCTGTGCATCAGAATTTCCTCGCATTACTCATTTTACTGGCTTGTGTTTTTTCCTGTCTTAATTACACATGGAACCAATCTAACAATAATTGTGGTTTTGATTACAAGTCTATAGGCTCACAGAGTTTTAAGTAAAAGAGCTCCATCTTTAATCTATCAGAGTTTAGTGTTTCTTACACAAAGCTTCAGAGAGAAGAGTCTAAGTTCTCAACATATGGGTTCAAGGATCCACATATAAAGGTCCATAAGCCTTATTGTACATGTACATATTTATAATAGCCTAACTATATTTTTCTAGGGAAAGAATTCTTAGCTCCAAATTTATAAACTGGGTCTTGAGTTAGAGTTTTTTCATTATTACATGAATTCCCCATTTAAAAAAAAAATCTCTCAGAATAGTAAAATGAATCCCTCAGTTAAAAATAATAATAATAATTAGTACTGCAAATAGATAGCCAGCACCCAAAAATTCCTTTGCAAGGCAGATGTTCACATAGCTCATAGGCATTAAATGGACTAAATTATAACTCTATATGTCGTTCCTCTAAAAATGCATTTCTTTACTTATCAAATATTATCTATTATAAATAGTGACTATTTTAGGTACTGAGTACAGTAAATAAAATTGACATTCTTCCTGACCTTATAGCATGCATAGTCTAATGGAAGAGATGGCATTAAACAAGCAAACAAGTAAATGACTAAAATACATAATCAGTTATGTTCGTAATCATTATGAAAGGAATCAATAGGCAGCTGTGATTAAGTATAACATCAAGTGGTCAGGGAAGGTCTCACTCTTTTTCCCTTCACCCCAAGAAAAAAAATCTTTAAATAATTGGAGCTAGAGAAGACCACAAAGAGCTTCTTGTTTTTAAATATCAAATAACAAAAAAAGTTTAATTAAATTAAAAATAAGTAAGCAAATAAAATATCAAGTAACCATTAAAATTTTAAATAGTGAATGGTTGTTAAAATATCCATTAAAGTCCTAGCTAACTAAGAACAAAAATTACAAATGGGCAAGAAATGGAGAGGAGGTTAAGAAACATGTGGCAACAGATGAATTGTTTTTCTAATTTGAACTGGCTAGCTAAGAAAGCAAAGTTGGAAATTATAAGGCCATAAAAAGTTGCAAGACAAAATTACATCATCTTATAGACTCAGTTTCTTGTTTAAATAGAACATGCATGAAAAGTCAGAGGATGATTCCTGTAACATCCGGCTCTATAATACATCCAGAAAATGACAAGCTTTCTTTGAAAACAAAATGTAGAATCATGAACACTACATGTGTCCTAGAGATTGTGAGCTCCGTGCATACCCTAACGTGGCCTCATTCCAATGAACAGAACAAAGTTGTCTCACAGCTTTTCAAAATCAAGGGACAAAATCCCACATGGCAAGGTCTCAGGACTGCATCACACTGGCCTTCCACACGAAAGCCAACACTCCATGCCTTCCCTGCACTCACAATTCCCTCACTGTAGACGGTCTCTGCCTCTTCAGGGTCCCTCTGAAAGCCCTCAGAGGCTCTTGAAAAGCAGAACAAAAAGAAGCTGAAAGTATACACATTAGGGCCAAATAAAAAATCATGTCCTCATAGGTCACAGAAGCAAATGACATTTTCAAACTATCAACTCTTAGTTGCACTTATGTACACAAGCTGTCCAAACTTCTCGTAACAAAAATAAACACAAGAATAATAACAGTGCTAGTGTATATATTTTTTAAGAGATCTGACCATAAAAACTTAGTAAGCGGTGGACATGGAAGAATCATAGGGAAAAAAAAGAACTAGGCAATTAAGAACAGGAAAAGGGGAGGAAAAGCAGAATAGAAAGGAGACCTCGACCCCAGAAGTTGTGCAGAGGGTTCAAGGGAGATTAACTGTTGACAGGAGGAGAGGGGAGACAAACCAAACAGGCAAAAATTGATCAACCAACAAAACATTATACCATCTATCATGAGAAATGGTTATGCATTTGTACAACTTCAGAAAGATCATACAGGGAAAAAATCCAATTATTCAGACAGTGTGTGTTCGTGTAAATGGTTTAAATGGTGCAGACTAGGCAGGAATGACCAGAGAAACCAAGCTCTGTGGCACTGACTCAGTTCTTCCTTACATACACCACTGGGCACATCTGCCTCTCAGATTCTTTCTTCTCTTTAGTCAAGAACAGAAATGCGCACACACACACACACACACATGCATACACACACACACACACAAAATATACATATATCAGCCCAGCTCATCCATGATGCACATATTTCTAAAAAAGGGACTTCCCAACACGAAGTAAACTGTTCACCTCTTCCTTACTATGGGAAAATTTGTGGTTAATAAAAAAATTTTTTAAAAGAACGCTGAGGTCTTGGGTCAATGGAGTTCATAATAATAATAACAGCAGTAATTCTTGCTTTGTCACGGGATAAAAGTCCACACTGCTGAGAATCGAGGCCTTTGATTTACCTTTCTGAGGAATGTGTGCACATACTTGCTTTCCATTAGTAAGGAAATTTCTATTCGAATAGGCACACTGTAAAAAATAGAATTGCTTTGTTCCAATTCCATTCTCTTTTCTTTTTTATATAAGTCAAGCATTTACTTTTGTGAGGGAAATTAGGTATTTTATGATTCTGCCCACAAAACCCAGCAAAGTACTCATACTAAAATACTTATTAAAAGTAAACCACAGGGCTCAGTAAATATCCAAGGAAGATTCTTCCTTCCCCACGTATTAACCTCAATTCCAGAAGTCATCTGAAATCCAGACCAGACATCTCCTGTTTCTGAAAAGCGTTTTACTGGTAATGAGAATGATAAAACTGCAAATTCTTTCTGAGGGCTATCTGAGGGTTTCTGGAAAGAGAAATAGAAGACAGATTCCCTTGAGTATACAGTGTCAGAACCTAACACGGTTCCTGGCAAGAAGACACCAGTGCATCAATGTGTTTGAGGTGTCAATGAAGAAACAAAGAGTAATGTGAGCATTCCAACCAGGCGACTTCATACACTGGATCTTTGCATGCTGAATAATTTTTTTCTCTTATGTTACATTTCAGAAATGTTCTCTCCCATTTTGGGGTGATGTCTGGCTAGCAGAAGAGAAGTGGCATGAGAACAGAGACCATCAACTAGCACGGAGTCGATGTTCTCTAAGTGTTCAGAGAATTAATGATCAACGCGTGAATCAATCCATGACTATCCAACCAATACAGGACTGAATGGTCAAGGAATAAATGAATGGCATTTCCCTCCAGTTTCACCTTGGTTTCTCTGGACTTGGCTTGTCACCCTTCCCATGAAGACATATTTGAGTCTCAAGCCATGAGACTATCTTAAAGGGACATGCCAAAAACTAAATTTATTTTACCTCTTAGACTCTCATGAAGAAATGGAATGCTTTCAAGGGGAAAGTATTGGTTTCAAGGGGAAAGTATAAACATATGATTCAGAAAAGTTGGTTCAAATCCCATTCCTCTACCTAGAAGGCCCATGATTCTTGGCCAGGGTTTCTCAACCTTGGCATTACTGACATCTTAGGCCGGATTATTCTTTGTTAGTGGACGCTATACTGTGGTTGCAGAATGTTCAGCAGAGTCCCTGGCCTCTACTCACTAGGTGATGTTATCACAGTGTACCCTCAGTGTGACAACCAAAAGTGTTGCTGCAGACATAACCAGATGTTTCTTGGGGGTCAAAATCATCCCCTGACGAGAGCCACTCTGTAGGCAAATTTCTTGATTATTTAATCCTGATTTTCTCATATGAAAAATGAGTGTAAAACTACTGTCCTCAAGTAACCATGGAAATAATTCAATTGTAAAATAACAGTAATTACAAACAATTCTGACGACAACAAGGCTAATATTAATTAGGTACTCGTTATGTGTCAGGCCCCGAACAGAGGAGTTACCTACAGTGATCCCTCCAGTCCTCACAATGACCATATAGACTGTGAACACTCTTGTCTTTACCTTAATCACACAAATAGGAGTTGTCACAGCCGAGATTCAATTAGAAGCCATGTGACTCCAAGACTCGTAGCTCTTACCCACCATATTCCTCCAACATGGCCTGTCAGTCATAGGCCTTCAACAAATATTTGTCTCCGTCCAATATTTTTCTTAAGTTTCTCTTCCCAAACAATCAGAGTTCAGTATGTTTCCCTACTGCAGGAAATCTGGGAGTGAGGTCGTAAACTCCTGTGTCAAATATATCATACTTGACTCTTCCATCCTCATCCTCACTGGCTTCCTCTTGTCTCGTTTATGCTGCAAATCCTTCACATCCCTGTATCTACTGGCATCGATGCCCTCTGTATTCAACTCTAAGTTCCTAGAGATCAGAGACCAGTTTCCCCACACAAATGAAGTACTTATTACATATTTTTTATGGGTGATGGTGGTGATCTTAGGTATTGATCAGACATCGTCTAGGTTTACAATCAAAAAGCCACATACTGAATTTTAGGAGAGGTGAACTTCAGTGGAAGCTGAGGAAATATTTTTTAACACTAAACTATATCTAATGAGTGTGAGGAAAAGGAATCTGTAATTGTTTCAGCTTCCTAATGCTGGGCCCTTGGCCATGATGTTTTATCTACTTAAAACAACAAAATAAAAAAACTGTAGAAACCCCTTTTCCACAGGTTTAACAGACCTTATAAGATTCATATTCAAATGAATAATCATGGTAAGAGCATATGAATAATAAGCATTTAAAGTTAAAAAAAACATTAAACAAGGGGGAAAAGGCAAACCATAGAATAGACAGACATAAATTTTTATTATGCAAACTTCTTTTTTGACTTTTTTTTCCCTATAATGATAGGCTTCTATAATTTATACATGAGAATATCTGCTTGAGGCTTATTTTGGTGAAATAAATCCTAATTTGTACGCCATAACTGCCATTTTCCGATTCAGTTATTTTCTCTGAGCATGTCCTTCCCAATCATAAAGTAGTATTTCAAACACTGCTCAAGATTCCCTCAGTCCTAGAAAAGGCCCATTTCTAAATCCAGGTATAATAAAAATGGCAAAAACAATATCGTTTGTTTTAAAGTTTATTTGTTTTGAAAGAGAGAGAGAGAGAGACCGCACACACATACGGGCGAGGGGCAGAAGAGAGGAAGAGAATCCCAAGCAGGCTCTGTGCTGTCAGCTCAGAACCCAACATGGGGCTAGACCCCAAGAACCGTGAGATCATGACCTGAGCAGAAATGAAGAATCAGACACTTAACCCACAGAGCCACCCAGGTTCCCCCTAAGCAAAAGGAGTCAGGGAGAGGGACTAATCACGGCCCACTAGAAACCATCATTTAAAGAGTAAGACACAATGACCACTCCACACACATTATTACAACATTAATCAAAAAAGTGAAAAGAACAAGTATTGGCAAGAAATGGGAAAACTGGAACTGGAACCAGTACACAGCTGGTGGAGATGTAAAATGGCACAGCTGTTGTCAAAATCGATCTCAAAGTTCCTCAAAAGGTGAACACAGAGTTTCCATAGGACCCAGCAACTCCACTCCCAGGTATATGCTCAAGAAGACCAAAAACACGTTCACAAAGAAGCTTGTCCATGAATCTTCACAGCAGCACTATTCATAATGCCAAAAAGCAGAAGGAACTCAAAGGTCCATCAACTGAGGCCTGGATAAACAAAATGTGGCACATCCCTACAATGGAACATTCCTTGGCCGTATCAAGGAATGAAGAAGTGACCCATGCTACAGCAAGGAGGAAACTGGAAAATACGATGCTCAGAGAAACCAGACATAGAAGGCCCCAGGTTGCATGATGCCATTTATATGAAATATCCAGTTAGCAAATTCATCAAGGCAGAAAGTAGACCGGTGGTTGCCAGGGGATGGGGGGAGGAGGAAGTTGGGACTAACTGCTAATCATTTCAGGCCTTCTTTTCAGAGGGATGGCGATGCTCTAGAATTAGATAGTGGTGAATGGTGACACAGGACAGTGGACGATGCTGAAACCACTGACATGAACACTTCAAAATGTTGAATTTTATGTTAGGGAATTATACCTTAATTTAACATAACATCCAAAGGAAAGGTCAGAGACGATAAAAGAAGAACACTAAACTTACAGACGTAGAGTTGGTTCCTCACGCTCTGCAACCAACAGCACCTGGCAGTGGTCTCTTCCCTGAAAATGAAAGTCTCCCTGTCCACGTAAGTGACATGGACAACTGAGATGAGAAGCAAATGCTAAGGCCTTGAACAATTAGAAATGGTAAGGAGAGTGTGGTAAGGGGATTTAAGTCCATTTTGCTGTAGAGAACATAAATAAATTTATGATTGGTTTTGTGCGTTTTTGACAGAAGTAATAAGACAGTGAAAGAAACTGATGGGGGGGGAGGTTGTCCTAGGAAATCAGAACAAAATTAAAGGCTACGCTGCTATTGTTTCTTTGCTCATTTTTGGTATATAAGCCTGTCTGTGTAAATAAGTGGACATGACATCCTAGGGCACGAAAGTAAATATTGTAAAAACAGGCTTAAAAATAAATAAATAAAGGTGACAAATGTGTAACCCAGAAAAATAAGAACTACAGCAGAGGAAATCAATGCACGATTTTCTATCAAGTCACTTCTCAGTTATTTCCCCTTTCCAATACTCCACCACTCTTTCCTGCTAAGCTATTTCCTTCCTCTCCACATTCCTTCATTTCCAGGTTTTCCCTCCTGCATAAACACATCGCTCTTCCTCCACGGTGGGCCAGACCTTTAGCTAATCTGCTTCTCTGGATGCATTCTCCCAGGGATGAACCTCACACCCCACAACCTCCTCGCTTCCCTCAAATGCTGCCCAGATATTTTCTATTACCATGTCAGTCATTCATCCACTTATTCACCCTCTGCCCCAGCAAATGAGTGTGATAGGGAACTATATGAAGATACAATGGTAATCCAAGGCTGACATTATCTCCGTTCCATCAGAAACTACAGTCTAGGGTGGGACAGAGAGTTCATTAAACGAGCACACAAAAAGTATAAAATGATACTTGATTTATATAACGCAATACAAGGCAAAGATTAAGTACAATGACCTGGGAGGATAAAGGAGTGGGCAACTAGGTATTTTATCCAAGGGATACAGGTATGCTGTTTCAAAGGGACACCTGAACCCTAATGTTTATAGCCACACTATCAACAACAGCCAAAGTATGGAAAGCGCCCAAATGTCCATCGACAGATGAATGGATAAAGAAGAGGAAGATATATACAGTGGAGTATTACTCAGCCATCAAAAAGAATGAAATCTTGACATTCGCAACTACGTGGATGGAACTTGAGAGAATCATGCTAAGTGACACTAGTCAGAGAAAGACAAATATCTTATGACTTCACTCATATGAGGACTTTAAGATACAAAACAGATGAACATAAGGGAAGGGAAGTAAAAATAATATAAAAACAGGGAGGGGGACAAAAACATAAGAGACTCTTAAATATGGAGAACAAACAGAGGGTTACTGGAGGGGTTGTGGGAGGAGGGATAAGGGGCATTAAGGAATCTACTCTTGAAATCATTGTTGCACTATATGCTAACTAACTACTCTTGAAATCATTGTTGCACTATATGTAAATTTTTTTAAAAATTAATAAAAATAAATAAATAAAGGAGTGGGCAAGGGATATGGCAAGCTGGAGGGGGAAAGAGGTCAGAACTATTCCAAGGAGAAAAAGCAGCATATGCAAAGACTCCCCCTCCCCAACTGCAGAGAAGCAGCATAACACATTTGAAGAAATAAATGAAGTCCATGACTGCAGGGAAGCGATGTGGGAGGACTGGGCAGAGCGATAGGCAAAGGCCAGATTATGCAGGCTCTTTTTACCAACAGAAGGACAAGGGTTAGAAAACCATGGCCACAATACAGGGAGAGATGGTAGTAACTGGGCTATGGAAATGGCAACAAACCTTTTACGATCTGGATATATAGTTAAATAATAATAAAAATGGTAACAGCAATCATAATAACAGGCCGCAACTGTCGTTTGCTGAATGCTCACTTCATGCCTAGACCCATGCTGTGTATTTTAAATATATTATCATTTTTCCTCACAACTCTAAATGGTAAATATTGTGATTCCCAGTTTCAATCAAGGAAACTGAGACCCAGAGACAGGCAAGTGACTTAAAGCACCTGGCCCAGACCCCAGGCTTTTGGTATGTGATACACTAGGAATTGAATGAAGTCTACTTGCCAGGCTTCCACTAACACAACATAGTTTCCTTATCATATAAAGAATAAAAATATCAACCACTGTAGGGCCAGGAACTGTGCTGTGAGGTTTAAAAGCAGTTAGGTTTTCAATTGTCCCAAGAACTGTGCCACATGGACAGCAGCATCCCCACTGTACAGACAGGGAAACTGAGGCAGCGCCAGGTCAGTTGCGGGTAACATAAACATTTCCAGGTCAGAGAATCATAGAACAGGGAATTGGATGCTTTCAAGCCAATAAAATTCTGGAGGGTTTTTCCTTCTCCATTAGGAATGGTGATTAATTAAAAACTAAAACTCTGAGGCAGCATTTCATCTGTAATTGGGGTAAAGCCATCTGTAAAATCTAAAATGAGGCTGCTTCTGAAATCAACATTCCTGTTTTCATTGTAATCTCTGGCCCACAGCATTGGGAGTCCCAGATTTGTATCACTGCATGTGTCACCTCACCACTGACAGCTCGTACAGAGAAAGATAATCGCGGTTATAGATGAAAAACATGGAGTCTTTCCACCAAAATGGGCAGAAGAAATGACTGTGACAATCAAGTCATCTATGGGGAATCATATGATTGTCACCAAATGTGTAGTGTAGTATCAACACTACAAAATCAAGACTGAAAACAAATGTTGCTTACCACCAAAGAAGAATTTAGACTATGAGAAGTCAAGAAAACAGAAAAGAGTGAAAAAGGCTTCCTGAATTCCTAATTACTCCATCATAATCTGCACCCCCTCAAGCCTCTAATGTACGGGAGGATATTTATTTATTTACTTACTTATCTCTGAGGCAACAAAATAGAAAATCCCTAAATGATCTCTAGTATAAGAATAGATATTGGAATAAATGTTCACTTATATGACTTGCAGATATTGCCATCCAGGCAACAAACACCTCTGTGAATACATATAAAGTGAGAACATGGGTTCGAAAAAACAAAAACAAGAAAACAAGTGCTTAGAGAGATTGCTATTTCATGTTTCCCTGAATCACCCTAACCTTCAGCTGTGACAGGTGTAATCCAGTTTTCTATTCACATGCAGCACCGAACTGGTTTGGTAAAAGCCAAATAATTAGAGGTATACCTTTTGGACTAAAATACAATTCAAATTACTGCATATTGCTATAAAAATATAATTTGTAAACTTAGAGCAGAAGGCTTTCCCCTTTGCTAATGCATTTAGCTTATATTAGAGTCAGAAAACCTACAGTAAAAATCTCCTATTAAATGGGTACGGTTTCTGCAGCCTTTATCATCTAAATGAGGTCTTGGTGCATCTGCTTAAACAATGTAACCCCTAGGCATCATTTGTTTGTGGCATTTGCCCAAGTATTTTGAAATGTTTACTTTATTGCCAAGGCAACAGATGAGGAATAAGTAACAAGTCAGTCCCTCCCAGTGTGGTTTCACAACTATCCTAAAGAGATGGTGCTTGTCAGCCTCTCAAACCACTGCGAATCCAAAAGGCATTAACGGTTTTACTACCTGGAAAACTATTTCAAAAGATACCTCATAAGCACTGAAAGAAAAATTCCTGCCAGACCAGATCCCCTTTTTCCACCAAGAAGTATAATTGCCATATTTCTCAAAGGAATAACAAATAAACACAATCCTCAAAAACTGACAACAGCAAATTAAAATTGTGCATCCTAACCAAAGATTTTACAATGGAAAACTGATTTTTAAATGATGAAAGAAAACTCTTTTTTAAACCAAAGGTGATCTTTGTCTCATATGAAGAGTGATTACATAACTTGCTGTATTTTTTTTTAGTGGAAGTGTTTTTTATCAGACTTTCTTAAAAAGAGGCAAAGGAACAAATACTGGTTTATTACATGTACATGAAGTTCAAGAATAGGTAAAACTAAGAGTGATAAGTCAGACAAGTGAGAGTTCTTTGGGACGGTGCTTACTGGCAGAGAAGGGCACCCAAGAACCTTCTACAGTGCTGGAAACTAATTCTTTTTTTTTAATGTTTACTTATTTATTTTGAAAGAGTGAGATAATATGCAGGGGAGGGGCAGAGAGAGGGAGACAGGATCCCAAGCAGGCTTCGCTGTCCGCACAGAGACCGATCGATCGGGGCTCAAACTCAAGAACCCTGAGATCATAACCTGAGCCGAAAACCAAGAATTGGATGCTTAAGAGACTGATCCACCCCATCCTTCGAAAACTGTCGAATTTTGGGGGGAGGGGTGGTATAAGTAAATAAGTCACAAACACAAAGCAAGCTCAGGTAACATTCCATTTCTTAAATGCATGTAAATTGTAATGTTTGCCTATTACCTTAACAATAAAGCTATCAGAGCTAAAAAGTCAACCAAACACAGGACAGCTGAGTCCCAACCATCTAAGCTCTCAATTAAAGCCAAAGAAGGGACAGGCGCATGGCTTATTTCCCAGCCCATAGACACATGAGTAATCTTCACAGCCACCTATTTTAAAAAGGCATTAAGTCAAACCAACACAAGGCCATCTGACTTTCTGTAATAAACAAACAAACAATGCTTCGATCAGGGATCACATTTCTGATTAAGCGCTTGATGCCCAGTTTTGTTCAGATATAGTAACACATACCCTATTAATTAAGCATATCATGCAAAAACTGTCATTTGCAAAATGTAAAGCTACTTATATCATCACACAATGCAGCTCTTTCCAGAAAAAAGACATCGCTGAAAGGAAAAAGCCACCCAATGATACTCCCAAGTGGGACTATTTCGCCCAAGGCCAGAAGCTGGGGAGATCCGGTAGAAGACAGAGTAGTGGTAGCAGGTGACTGGCTACCTGCGTGGCACTGCTTCCTACACACTGGAAATATCTGGAGTGCCATGGGCAGGTCTACATGGACCACATGAAGGGCCTGAACCCTAGTCAAATAAAGCCATGTACAGCTCAATTTGCATTCCCATCTCCTTCCGACAGTTCCACACTTTGAACAGGTATTGCCCAAACACAGACAAATAATACTCAAACTGATGAATACAGCATAGCTTACAAGCGAGGATCTGTTATATACATTATATGTTCTCAACCAGGGGGATTTTGCCAGGAACACTGGCAGTGTCTAGCAAAACTTTTGGTCATTACGGCTCTGACGTGGGGACTGGCAAATTACCAGAATCTAGTGGGTAAAGACCGGGGATGCTGTTAAATATTACAGCACACAGGACAGCCCCCAATACAACAAACTATCTGGCCCCAAATGACAATAGCGCCTAGGTTGAGAAGCCCTGTATTGCAGCATACATAAGCCAGTTTGCAAAGATTACATGAGGCAAATTAGCAAATTAGAAAATCTAAAGACTTATAAAACCAGATCAAAACATAAATAAATAAAACCAAAATGAGGGAAAAAAAGCCCACTAACTTTCCTCTTCAAATGTCACACAGGTTAATGGGTTTTCAAAAAAAACATGAAAAATAAGCAGTACTATTTGTTTTTGGAGGGGGAGGGGGAGGGAATCTGTAAACAATCTGAATCAATGAAGAGGGAGAAGATTATGTGAATATATTATGATAAAATCATACCATGAAATTTTCTGTAGCCATTAAAAATAATGGTTTTTGGGGCACCTGGGTGGCTCAGTCCATTAAGCGTCTGACTTCAGCTCAGGTCATTATCTCACAGTTCGGTTCGAGCCCTGCATCAGGTTCTGTGCTGACAGCTCAGAGCCTGGAGCCTGCTTCAGATTCTGTGTCTCGCGCTCTCTCTGTCCCTCCCTTGTTCTCACTCGGTCTCTCTCTGTTTCATAAATAAACATTAAAAAAAATTTAAGGGGCGCCTGGGTGGCTCAGTCGGTTGAGCATCCGGCTTCGGCTCAGGCCATGATCTCACGGTTTGTGGGTTCGAGCCCTGCGTCAGGCTCTGTGAGGACAGCTAGCTCAGAGCCTGGAGCCTGTCTTTGGATTCCATGTCTCCCTCTCTCTCTGACCCTCCCCTGCTCATGCTGTCTCTCTCTCTCTCTCAAAAATAAATAAAACATTAAAAACTATTTTTTAAAAAATTTAAAAGAAAATAATAATGGTTTGGAGATTATTTGGAGAGACACCCATGAAACGGTGTCAGGAAAATAAAGAAAGTTACAGAACACCATAGACACCATGAGTCTCCTTTTGTAAAAAATTAAATAAATCTATATATTTATATATATATACACAGTATAACATATATAAACATAAAATATACAAATACAATATAAATCTATAAAATAATATATAGTATGCATTATAAATAAATAAAATATAAAATACATAAACATAAAATATATAAATATATAGTTCTGCATGAGCAGGGAAAGGATTGTTAATACAAACCAAACTGTTCATAATGATGTCTTTAGAAGGGCAGAATTAAAGATGGTGAGAAGGAAAACTGACACGTTTTTCTTCAGATGTATTATTCCTTTGGGATAAAAAAAGCCCTATCAACAAGTCAACTGAGCTTAGGGAAGGAGAGGCGGAACACATAAAGGAAAGAGGAGAGGAGCAGGGAAAGGAAAAGAGAGCATCACTAGAGCAGCTGATACAGAAACCTGAATCTGCTGTTCCTGTTTTTACCAGTGAGTGCTGCTGTTGACTGACAAAATGGCCACAAGCAGTGAAATAAAAATGGGGAAAGCAACTCCAAACATCTGTCCCTTTGTTCGCTATCGGGCCCCTGCAGCCTGCAATGCACAGTATGGTTCAACTGGGTTGTTTGGTCTGGTTTCTCAGATCCACTGCCCATCTTCAAAAATTCTGTACCGCATAGTGATGGAATCAGCCATGGTCATATCTCTTCTCAAAAAGAGACACCGACTGTGCTAGATGACAGCCTCACTTCTGGCGACCACAGATAAGGATTCAGCACATCGGTCTCCTTTGAGGAGTGACTCAGGGCACAGGAACTTAATTACCCAAGTCTCATTACCACAAAGTTCTTTGAATACCTCTATTCTACCAGTACTCAAAACTAAGGGCTCCTTTACTGCTGGGTCACTGTTATTCAAAGCATCAAACTGTATTGTTCAAGTTCTACTGCACAAGTAAAACAGACCCAGCATGAGCCACAGAGGCATTTCTAATAACGCCTCACACGCACATACCTACACGCACATATAAATGCCAAGTAACGTATAACCTTGAAAAATGTACGACTGACACTTCTCCAGTATTCTGTTCCCACTTGCAAGGGACATCACTAGCCCCATCTTGAAAGATAACATAATAAGATCTAAAAATACAAGGTAGGGAGCCTGGGTGACCCAGGTTAACATCCAACTCCTGATTTGGGCTCAGGTCGTGATCTCATAGTTTGTAGGTTTAAGCCCTGCATCAGGCTCAGTGCTGACAGTGCAGAGCCTACTTGGATTCTCTCTCTCCTCTCTCTCTGCTGCTCCCTCAACCTCTCTGATAAATA
The DNA here is from genome assembly GCA_028646485.1 of Cryptoprocta ferox. Classification (NCBI taxonomy): domain Eukaryota; kingdom Metazoa; phylum Chordata; class Mammalia; order Carnivora; family Eupleridae; genus Cryptoprocta; species Cryptoprocta ferox. The sequence continues at coordinate 46,673,077 of CM053574.1, forward strand.
AACATTAAAAAAAAATTAAAAAAGATACAGGATGAAAAATTGGACCAGTCTGAACTTCTTATATTTTGCACAAGTAACCATTCTTGTTCCCATGACAAGTAGGCCCCTGAGTCTCTGTATTTCTTCCTACTTACAGGAAGCACATAAAGAATCAGAAAACGTGATTTGTTTTTGCTTCCAGAAATGATTTATTACTGTACTATTAATCCAATACTAGTAAAAAGAACCAAGGAACAAGTATTTATCTTCTCGAAGTTATGACATTCAAAGAACCACCACACTGTTAAGAAGAAAAACAACTTGGAAAACTCTTGAGCGGTCGCTGAGCTTTCTTTCAACTCCAGAGTTGAATCACAGTTGTGGCCGGATTTCACAATCCCCGCAGGGTCTGTGAAGACACTGGCGCCAATCATAGCATTTCCCCTGATTAGCAAACTGGCTTTAGACCCATCAAAAACCTTCACATTTGAAATTTAACACATCTATATTTAGAACATGAGTTGTAGGGCAACATTTGCTGCAAGCAAAACAGCAAAGGAGAAGAAAAAAAAAATCACACACACACACACTGAGGGTGTATTTGTTCCTATGGAAAGACAGATCATAACTCTTGGACCTAAATACAGAATAGGCTACTTTAGAGATGAGGCCCCCTCAGCACAGAGCATCCACAGTATATTATTAGGAGGGGCACCTGGCATTTAGGAGGTTAGTATGTTAAACCTACAAATACCATGACCAGGAAGTTAGTATACATCTATGAGGACTTGGGTCTGCTATGAGAAATTACGGAACAAGAGAAAGACAGTCTGAATTTCCTGCCCAGTCTTAAAAGAGGTTGGACTACTCCTCAGCTCCAGCCACTTGATTAGACAGACTTGTGGATCCAGACTTTCCAGATTTTCCCGTCTTCCAAGAGAAGTTATTTTTATGTGAAATTTCTTAATTTTTTAAAATGTTGACCACTAATTCATATTTTGTCAAAGACAGATTTATGGCTCCATCCGAATGTGTCTGCAGGCCACACTCAGCCTGTAAGCTTGGGGTTTGCAACTCTGAGCAAAATGTTCACATAACTCGATTAAGCAGTTAAATTAGCAGCAAGAGACAAATGCAATTTTTTTTTAATTCTGGCTAAAAAAAAAAAAAAAAAACCACATAGAAAATTTATCATCTTTTAAGTGTACAGTCCAGTCTCCAAAACCTAATCATCTTGCAAAACAGAAACAACACCCACTTCAAAAATCCCCTTTTCTCCTTCTCCAAACCCCTACCAACAACTCTTCTCCTTTCTGTTTCGATAAATTTTTATGATTCTAGGTAACTTGCATTAAGTGGAATCATTCTGTATTTGTCTTTTTGTGACTGGCTTATTTCACATACTCTCATGTCCTCAAGGTTCATCTATGTTGGAGCATTTAACAGATTCCCTTCCTTTTTAAGGCTAAATAATAGTCCAGACACATTTGGGACACTTCTACCTCTTGGCTATTGTAAACACTGTTGTTGAAAACAAAAGTATAAAAACATCTCCTTGAGACCCTGCTTTCAATTCTTTGGGGTATATGCCCAGCAGGAATTGCTGGATCATATGGTAGTTCTATTTTTAGTTTTTTTGAGGAACCGCCATAGGTTTTCCATAGTGTGGGCACCCTCTTACAATCCCTCTAATAGCACGCACACTTCCAGTTTCTCCGCATCCACGCCAACACTTGAGACTCTGTTATTTTAATAATAGCCATTCTAAAAATGTGAGGTTTTACCTCACTGTGGTTTTCATTTGCATTTCCCTCATGATTTGTGATGTAGAGCATCTGCTCATATCCCTGTTGGTCATTTGTCATCTTCAGAGAAAGGTCTTTTGCCCGTTGTTAAATTGGGTTACTTGACTTTCTGTTGTTAAGTTATAGGAGTTCTTTAGATATTGTGAAATTAACTTCTTATCAGATATATGATCTCCAAGAATTTTCTATCCCTCCAGAGGTCACCTCTTCGTTCTGCTGATTATGACCCTTGAGACACAAAAGTTTTTTGAAGTTTGATGTAGTCTCACTTTTAGATCATTTCCTTTTGTTGCCTGTGTTTTTGTTGTCCCATCGAAGAAATCATCACTAAGTCCAATGTCCTAAAACTTTTCCCTTAGGAGTTTTACAGTTTGGGATCCTGTGTTTAGATCATGAATCCATTTTGAGTTAATTTTTTACAGTGTACTACAAGGGTACAACTTCATTTTTGGTAGGTGAATATACTGTTCTCCCAACACCATTGGTTAAAGAGACTATCCTTTTCCCATTCTGTGGTCTTCGCTCCCCTGTTAAAGATTATTTGGCCGTTTATAGGTGCGTTTATTTCTGAGCTCTTTATTCTATCCCGTTGGCCTATTTGTGTGTCTTGATGTCAATACCACACCGTTTTGATTACTGTGGCTTTGTAATATGCTTTCAAATCAGAAGAACCTTGTTCTTTTCTTTTTCAAAACTCTTTTGGCTACTGGGGCAAATGCAAATTTTTCATGAAACACTCCTGGCTCCAGTTTTTCCAAGGCTCACGCTGGTAAAAGCTCTCTTCCAGTCCTGTACCACTACTAATATATAGAAGTGTTATAACTTCAGAAGGACTTAAAGACATAACAGAACTTCCTAGGAATTCCAAACCTAACACGAGATGCAGCATACTGGAAGTATCCTGCCTTTGCTGGTGGAAGGAACAGTGAGTAAGAGCACAGGGCCCAGAGTCAAAGAGATCTGTGTTTTGGCTCCACCATTTCCTGTCCAGGTGGCCTTGTCCATATTATTTAACCTCACTTTCTCCATCTGTAAAATGGAAGTAATGACAGCACCTCCTTTCCCAGGACTGCTGTGATAAACAAACAGAACAAGTCAAATAAAGCACTTAGTTTAGTACTTTGCTGGCACACAGTGAACACTCTGTCCACTTCTGGCTACTACCAGTTTTCTTGGAATTTAGGACTCTCAATATTAAATATTCTATTTTTATTCAGTGCCATAATTTTTGTAGAATAAGATATAAAGTCAGGCACCTACAAGACCCATATGGAAACATACCTTTTACTTATTAAAGGCAAAAAGTTCAATGTCAGAAGCAAGGAGATCAATAGAAAGAAAAAAAACAAAGTTAAGATAATTTATACTACCTTAAGGAAACCTCAGATTCATTCATCCAAAAGGCATTTGGCACAAAGAACCACAGGGCAGACACAGACTCAAAAGTAATGCTTTACAAATCAATACCAAACAACAAGACTTGTCAACAACCTCAGTTTGGTCTGGTGTAGCCTAGACTGTACTACTAAGAATGTGAAACTAAATCCTTTAAAAGTTAAATCTCAGGGCGCCTGGGTGGCTCAGTCGGTTGACTGTCCGGCTTCGGTTCAGGTCATGATCTCGTGGTTTGTGGGTTCGAGTCCCACATCAGGCTCTGGGAGGACAGCTAGCTCAGAGCCTGGAGGCTGTCTTCAGATTCTGTGTCTCCCTCTCTCTCTGATCCTCCCCTGCTCACGCTGTCACTGTCTCTGTCTCTGTCTCTCTCTCTCTCAAAAAAAAAATTAAAAACATTAAATAAATAAATAAAAATTTTTAATAAAAATAAATAAATAAAAGTTAAATTTCAGTCTAGGTCTTTTATTCATTAAAAGGGCAGTTTCACAAGTAACTGTTAAAATTAGCATATAAGAGAAAACTATCAGATAAATTGTGTCTTGAGTCCGAACTGTTTATATCTACATCCATTCCTTACTTTGCAAAGTACCCTAATTTTCCTACAGGATCCATAGCTCCTTCAGTAAAGTTCACTTCACTGTGGAACCTAGGAGTGGTATATGGTACCACCATCTTTTCTAGTCAGACTAAACCCATTCTCTCATCAAAGGCATTGGTTGACAAATGGGAACACGATGTGATTATGGCCAGTAAGAAAGGTTTAATCTTCTTCCTTGCTATTCTGAAAAAGCTTCCAGAAATGTCTCTCTTTCTCTCTCTTATTTGTGTTCTCTCTCTCTCTCTCTCTCTCTCTCTCCCCTCCCTCTCTTTCTCTCTCTCTCACTCTTTCTCTCTCTGGATATGGAGAATAAGCAGGACCAGGAGTACTTAGTAGTTTCCTGACATGAAGTAGAACCAACAATTCACTAAAAGTGACATCACACCATAAAGGCAGAGTAGACTGGATCAGAAACCAGACCCATGATAGTAATGCTAGGCCTCTTAGTCAAACCAACCTTGAAGTTCAAACCAAATCTGAAACGACCTGGACTTTTCATCTAAATGAGCCAATAAATCTTCTTCCTTAAGTTGGATTTAATGCCATTTACAACTACATGAATTTTTACCTATACAAACTCTGATCAAACTCTAATTCTAAAACAAAACTTGTAAAATAACACACTTCCAAGAATATATGCCCCAGTTGTGTATTGGATCTCTGCCCTCAAATATTTGGACTTCAGAAGGATAAGACCATACAAACCCATAAGGCTGGCTCTCACAGCCTTATGGGAAACTCAGTATTAACGTTACTCAATTGACTGTCACCCATCATCTCACTGCCGCCCTTAAGTACTTGAAGATTTAAATCATGGGAGCTGTAAACATTTTCCAGATATATTTCCATTCCCTTCCTCTGAGTAATCTAAGGCTATTTACTCTGCCCTGCTAGGATATACATTCATTTTCCAATATTAAACAAAGTGAAAGAACTCTGGAGATCTGGTAGGACATTATGAAGACCTTAGACATCAACAACTTCTTTCTTCTAAGGAGCCCAAAGAGCTTTATGCTCATTTATTGTCAACATTCCCATAAAAGAGATAGAAACAGGTATTCATGCCCCTGGGGGCAGTAAGTGGCTGATGAAGGCCACCAAGCACCAGGTAGTTACAGAAAGAAGCCAGACTCTCAGGGAGTCCCTACTCTACCTTGAAAATAAATCACGTTCCAAACATGTGCTCGAAGGGACAGAATAAAGCGATTCCCTTGTTTGGGATTTCCTAAAGCACACACTGGCAGATATTCTCCTTTCAACTCTCCTCCCTCTCCAAAAAAGAGGCAGGAGAATTCTGTCATCAAGTAAATCTGAGAAACACCAGGAAAAGATACACCAGTTTGTTGATTACTGCACATTTCAGAACCTTTAATATGCTGATGCACATTATGATACTTGAGAAGGTTAAGTGAGTAAACACAAATACATGTAAGAACTTAGAAAAGACCTGACGCATATATATGCACTCAGCAGGCATCACCAGAAGAGGCAACAGTAGACGGAAGTCCAGTATCTAAAACCAGACTGCCCTGGTTAGGATCCCAGCTCTACTACACAAAAACAGAACGACCTTTCTTCATCTGTGAAATGGGGATTAAAATACATTTGACCCTGGACAACATGGGTTTGGACTAGGCCGGTTCACTTACACATGGATTTCTTTACATTACAATGCTGTAAATTTTATATTTTACATTACAGTACTGTGGGTGTACTTTCTCTTCTTTATGATTTTCTGAAAAATGCTTGCTTTCCTCTAGCTTACTTTATTGTAAGAATTCAGTATGGAATACAAATAAACACACAAAATATGTGTTAGCCAATTGTTTATATTATTGGTAAGGCTTCCATTCAATGGGAGGCTATTAGTAGTTAGGTGGATTTTCATATGTGCAAGGGGTGGGTGCCCCTTGCCCCCATGTCATTCAAGAGCCATCTGCAACACCTACTTTTCAGGGCTGGTGCACATAAAGTGCTTAAAAGGCACACAGAAAGCAATAAGTGTTAGCTGCTGTGGGTACTGTTGTTGTTGTTTTTGTTCCCCAAATGGATGTTAAAGTGTATGGTTTCCCAAACTTACTTAATCACAGAACCTTTTGTTTTTGTTTTGTTTCTCATAAAACCTCCTTTGCCATTAATAATTATATGGCTGATTTTTTTTAAGTAGTTGCTTTTCAATGTGTTTTGTTTTTTGTTTTTTGAGAGAGTGCGCATGCAACCACGGCAGGGGCAGAGAGACAGAGAATTCCAAGCAGGCTCTGCGCTGCAGGGCCTAACCCAATGGGGGGCTTGAACTCAAGAACCATGAGATCATGACCTAAGCTGAAACCAAGAGATCGATGCTTAATTGACTAAGCCAGGCACCCCTTTGGCTGACTTTTCAAGTCTAGTTCTTTTTTTTTATTTTTTTCTAATGTTTATTTATTCTTTGAGAGAGAGAAAGAGAGAGGGGGAGAACACGAGCAGGGGAGGGGAGAATCTGAAGCAGGCTCCAGGCTCCGAGCTGTCAGCACAGAGCCGATGCAGGGCTTAAACTCACGAACCACGAGATCATGAACTGAGCCAAAGTCGGATGCTTACCCAACTGAGCCACTACCCAGGCACCCCTCAAGCCTAGTCCTTAAATTACATTTACTATCCCTCCTTCTTATCTCTGAAGGGAGAAATCACCCCATATGTGTCCACCTGCCTATCTCCTTCTCTCTTACCAACCCACCCCCCACCAATCCTTCACCCTGTAACATTCCTTTCTTCCCTTGACCATTCAGTACATGGACACGGTCCCAGGCAGAAGGTCATGCTCCATTTCCCAAGGTTAAACTTTCTCAAGTCATATTGCCTCTCACTCAAAACCTAAACTCAATGAAAAACAAGAAGAGAGTATATCCAGGTCCTTGGATCACTAAGTAAAAATTACCAAGTCAACACTGATGATGATGTGATTTAAGAGGAGGTGGGGGGAAGCCAGTAACAACAACGTGTAGTTCAGTAAAAGAGAGTATAGTGCTGTTGTGAAAGGCATGAGTTTGGGCATCCAAAAGATCAGGGTTCAAGTCCCACTTCTACTCCTTACTAGTCTATGTAACTTTGAGATGCTTATTTGTAACATGGAGATGAGAGATGGTACTCGGCTCAAGGGATTGTTGCTGATGTAAATGAGATAATGTATGTGAGGCACTTAGCAGAGTGCCTGGCACACTGGAAGCATCAATAAATGCTACACTGGCTACTGCTATTAAAATGCCACCACTGCTGTTGTTATTTCAGGACACAACTGCCCCAGCACGCCGTGACTCACTGCTCCACTCAGCTTGCCCTGCCTCAGCCCTCAGGAGGAATGTTTGAGCCCCTCTCAGGATAACCCGAATTATATTCAGCACCATGACCGTCAGCCTGGCTCTGCAGCCAAGAGTTCTCTGCCAGTACAAAGCTTTCATGGAAGAGACACAGCAGGAACATAATAGATTTGTACCATTAAAAAAAAAAAAAATCCAACCACAGCACTTTGACAAAGATAACAGGCTCTCACTTGTATTAACCAGCCCGAACGAACAAGAGCCAAACAGTTAGCTGCCGGAGCCCACAATCCAGGCCAATCTTTCCAGACTGGGATACAGGACACTTGAGATTTACCTGGGGGTCTCCAATGGAAAAACGTACCTCGGACCTGATACTTGAGAAAAAAATCACCACAACAGTTTCTTAACTTTGCAACACTTACATTATGATTGTCCTACATTATGAAGTCTTTAGGAAAGAAAGACCTGTCTCTGGAATCATCGTCTAGATTAATATACCTTTAAGAGTATCCATTCAAATCACCTGAAAAATTCCTAACCTCTAGTTATCCAGTCAGTTATATGCTACGGATTAAAGTAGAGACTGATTTGCTAATTCAGCTTCTCAACAAAGGAACTTCTCTAATATGAGGGAAGGAGGGGAGGAAATTCACTTGTCTGTAATACTTCTAGTTCAAAACTTCATATTTTAAAAAATCCACTAAAAACTCTAGTTTTACAACTATTTCCAATACTTAGAAATCCTAAAATCCTTAACACTAAACCCTGTGAGAATGCTTATGACCTATTGTGAGATCCCAAAAAAACCTTCAAAATGATTTCTCAAAGAATTCTGATTCCCTTTTATAGACTTCAGAAATGTCTATAATAAATTCTGGGATTTATAAAAAGGAGGAATCATAAATTGCTGAAAAGCATTGATTATAACACCCACTAGCAAAGAAAGCCATGGTTCATCCTGAGGAAAGAACAAATAGCATGTTGTTCCTTCCTGGAGATCTGCAATAGAGAATAGTGGGTATTTAAAAAAAAAAAAAAAAAAAAAAAAAACTCTTCCCCAATGGCTCCTTTTATACAGATCACAAAGGAAAAGATGGAATTTTGATATTGCTAAAATTAACAAAAGCCTTGCATGAACAGTAAAAAACATAAACCATTGGAATAACTCTTAAAATAGTTTTCTTTAATGTATTTGAGGGAAGGAGAAGAGAAGAAGAGATAGGCAAGAGGAAAGTAAACCAAAAAAAGATAAAACTAACTTGAACCTATATCCTCATGCTGATACATTTCAGACTCTGGTTCTCAAACAGTGGTGGGGCAAAGAATCACAGAGGGGCTGAGCAAAATACAGGGCTCCTGAAACCCTCGCATTAGTAGGACTGGAGTCCCAGGTATTCATATTTTTGATGCATTCCCAGATGATTTTGACACAGGTGACCTTCAAACTACATTTAGTGAAACACTGCTCTCAGACACAGAAAAAATTGTATTTATTCTGGGTAATTTAAAACATTTGTTATCAAACCGTTGCAAAGAAGTATAATCAAGGGTCCCATAGCTCCTGGTAAATACTTTAGTTAGAATAGGATAAGTCAATATCCGTGGTGCTGAAAGCAACATATCCTGGCCTGGCATTTTAACAAAGGTGATATACATATACACACAGATACATGCACTTACATATATGTATCTGTGTGTACATGTATGCATCTGTGTGTATATGTATATTCTGGGCTAAGTCTACCATAGTCAAGTAAAGCACCTGTCTTTCCTTTCTACTTGCTCAACATAGACTGGTAGTCAAAAATAACCTGAACTTTAGGAAAGATGACTCTATCATATTGTTTGCAATTTAATACTATACAGATGGGCAAGTGAGACAAGAAGCATCCAGGCAAAACAAAATTTCTGGTATCTGAACTCCCCCATAATCCGTCAGAGGATACCTAGGTCTCTGCTTCCAAATCAGCATTGTTCTAACACCTGGAAAAGAGCCCGTTAGCCTGTTTTTTCCTATGCGTAAGTTTAATTGACAGTCACTCTGATAGAGAATTCTAGCTGCTATGGGGGGTGGGGGAGAGAAACAGAACATAAAGATATTTATCAAGGGAATGGTCTTCCCCTCTCACCGCAGAGCACATTATACCAAAAGCAGTATAAATTAGATGAGACTAATTTTCCTTATCACTAGTAGGAAATTCTCTGGTGATGTGTAGGGGCTCTATTCTCATCTGTGTCAAGGAAATGAGTTAATTTTTATGTTCTCTTAAGGATCTGTAAAACACACAGCTCGAATGTAATCCCACTCACCATTTACCATTTGTAATTTCAATTAATTCAGATTGCATACTCCTAGATTTACTTAAGCAGATACCAATAAAACCAACAGAAGTCCCAGTGGTTACTTTGAAAAGAATTAATAATCCTGAGAGACATAAACATAGATGGAAAATATTTAATCAAAGAATGATCTGGAACGAAAGAGAAGGCCCCTGATAGAACAGGTTTTGAATGGTGAAGTGTCAGATGTAAGCATTCCTCTAAAAGTATAGTGCACACCCCACATAATGATGCTTGGGTTTGGAAATCAGACAGAATTGGGATCAAATCACAGCTTGTCACTTAATTACCTATGTGACTAGGGGCAAGTCACACAACCACCCATAATCTCAGTGTCCTCATCTATTAAATGGAAGAATAACAGTAACTATCTAATAGAGTTGTTGTGAAGATAAAATTAGATAATGCATGCAGAGTTCTTAGCACATAATAAGCATTCAATAAATGTTAGCTTATTATTACTCTATTATGAGGGTCAGATGTGTGGGTGTGAGGGTAATTTGACCTTGGCATCCACTGATTGACAGGGAAGATAAAAAAAAAACAAAAAACAAAAAACAAAAAAAACCTTAAGAGCTTATGATGCTGCAAATCAGGAGCCCAAACAAGTAAATCAAAGTGGCTCATGTATTATAAAAACTCAGCTGCACAAACACCTCTTTAAATGGTTATATTAGGGGCCCCTGGGTGGCTCAGTCAGTTAAACGTCTGACTTGGGCTCAGGTCATGATCTCGCGGTTCGTGGATTAGAGCCCCACACAGGACTCCGTGCTGATGGATGTGGAGCCTACTTGGGATTCTCTCTCCCTCTCCCTCTCTCTCTCTGCCTCTCCCCACATACTTACTCTCTCTCTCTCTCTCTCCCTCCCTCAAAATTAATTAATTAATTAATTAATTAAAACTATTTTTTAAATGGTTATAGGAGACTAAGATTCTTACAGGGCATGGCCACAACACGCTCCTGCTATGGGTTGAATTATGTGCCCCCAAAATTCATATGATCAAGTCACAACCACCAATACCTCACGATTTGACCTTATTTGGAAACTGGGTTATTGCAGATTGAATTGGTTAAGATGAAGTCATATTGGAACACAGTGAGCCCCAAATGAGTATGACTGATGTCCTTATAAAGTGGGGATATTTGGACACAGGCACACACTCAAAGAGAAGCCATGTGAAGACTTGGAGTTATGTTACCACATGCGAAGAACCATCCAAAGACAGGAAAGAGACCTAGAACATATCTCTTCCTAGCACTCACAGAGGGAGCATGTCCCTGCTGATACCTTGATACTGGACTCGCAACCTCCAGAACCGGGAGACAATAAATGGAATGCAGCAGCCCTGTCTACAATCTACCAACTACCTTCCAGAAATGTTGACCCCGAAACCTGTAACACAATGAACTGTGCTAGTGTCTGTTCCAAATGAACGTCCATGCCCACAGGTGAGACAGGCAATCTATTCTGTATCCTTCACAAACAGAGCTCAGTGCACAGAGAGAAAGTACTTGCAGGCAACAACCTGTCAAACACTAAACAACATGTGCTGTCCCTACTGCACTGTCACCACTGGAATTCCAGAAGGCTTGGTAGGAAGCTCAGTCTAATACCTGCCAAGCCCAGCTGCTGTGGCCAGAAGGTATGTTGTCTGCTTGGGAGAGAGGACTGTTCAAACACAACGCTTCTACCTTTTCTGATTTGTCTAAGCAGTGCTTCGGAAACTTTTTGGGGTGTCAAAATCAACTGAGAATTTCATCAGAGCCAAAAACCCTCCATTGGAAAAATAGACTTTACCCCAACATTTGCCCACAGGTTCAAGAGTCTAAGCAGGGCCAGCCAGAGGGGCAGTCACATATGTAATTGCATAGGGCCTGAGTTTGGTTCAATGCCCTGCTGCTACTGTCTTAAAATTATTAATTTTTAAATAAGGGGTCCCACATTTCCGTTTTGTACTGGGCCCTACAAGTTATGTAGCTGGTTCTAGGTTTGGGGAATATAAAAGCACCAGGATAATGGAGCTTTGAGCTGTACCCACTCAGAGTGAGGAAAGATTTACAATTCTTCTTCAATAAATTTTATTTGAGAGCCCCTTTTCAGAAGGGCTACATGGTTAGGGATGAAACATTAACAAGCTGGTCACATATGTGAAAAACACACCCTCATCAAAACCAGAATAGATCTGTCGAGTCACTTAATTCTATCATTTTTTTAAAGGACTGGAATCCAAATTATTACAAATGATTTACGCATTCAAAAAAGTCATTATATCAAAAACCAAATTTTCTGGAATCACAGTCACCAAAAAAAAATTTTTTTTAAACTAAAAATTATGTTTTTTCCAAAAACTTTAGAGTAACACGAGCCAGCAAACAGAAGAATTTGCCTTGTCTTCCCAACTTATCCTAATACACAATGTCACCACCATGTGGCCATCTTGACTTCAGTTGCAGGTAGTCTTGAGCAAGAGCTGTAGGTAGTTTCCAATGGTGGCTTTCAATCAACTGAACCAGGCTGTGCAGTGTTTATAGCCTTTTGCAGTTCCCTCCCACGGTGAATCTGGGCTGGCCCCTTACTTGGGTAACCAAGGGAATGTGGCAAGGGTGATGCTTTGGCAATTTTGGACCTACCCATAAGGAGACTGGTAGCTTCCATTTACTTTCTCTTGGAGCATTGACTGTGGAGAGAAGCCCGAGGCACCAGGCAAGGAATTCAGTGATCCTACAAGAGAGATCACACAGAGAGGCCACAAGAGACTCTAAAACTATATGAGGAAAAGAAAGTTTCAATTGTCTCAGGGCCCAAGGCAGATCTCCATATTTCTCCAGCCCTGACCATCACCTAACTACAACTATAGGAAAGACCCCAAGCAAGACCAGTAGAAAAACTGCACAGTTGAGCCCAGTTAACCTTCAAAACTGTGAAAGATAATAAAAACATTATTGTTTTGAGCCACGTAGTTTGGGTCATTTGTTACACAAGAGTAGGTAATTGAAATAAGCTCTAAACATTCCACTGAGAAAACAGAGGGTAGGAACTGGGCATCCACGAGGTGAATCCAGCCCACAAATGAGTGCTAGTTAGCACGCATCTTTCCCTTTTTTTTTTTTTTTGATTTATATTAGGTAACACTTAACATTGCAAGATGTCAGATAAAAATCTACATTTCTGGTTTCTGAGAAATCGGAATAGCAGTCACACTGGACCTCCAGTCTACCATTGTAATAACCAGCAGCAGCAGAGAATAGTAGTTGCCCCTCTACTAAGGGTTCATGGTCTGGTTTGGTCTGAGTTTCTGCCTGGCCTAGTCTCTGTTAGATCATCTCTTTACTCCCACTGTCCTTAGCAGAGTGACTGGCACACTAGTTGATCCACACTTGGTTGAGCGATTGCACTAAGTATCAACTCATCTTATTGTCTATCCCACGTGATTGCCAAATCCTGTTGTTCCTACCTCAGTTATCCCCTCCTTTCCAATCTTACCACCACTACCTTCATGCCCTCTCTTAGATCACTGCAACAACCTCCTAAGGGTCTCCTAGCCCCCATGCTGTACCTCCAGTCCATTCCAGTCCATCCCCACTAGGACCACCCACTTAAAACATAGATCCGGTATATCACGGGCGCCCCCCAAGAGCCTTCAGTAGGTTGCCTGATTGTGATATTGTACTAGATGTTACCAGTGGGGGGAAATGGGCAAGCACACAGGCTCTCTGAGGATAATTTCTTCAAACAATGTGTTTTGGGAATCTATAATTATCTCAAAATAAAAAGTTTAATTTTTAAATCCATGAATATGTTCAATGTACATATATTCTTTGACCCATATGTTTTACTTCTATCAAAATTAAATGTGTATGACATTTTTAAATGTCTTTGGTCACTCCTCATCACCTATAGAACAAAGTCCAAACTCGATCAGCCAGACTTTCAAGGCTTTCCTCATTTTGTCCTTTATTGAAAACAATAAATCTCTGGAATCCTCAAACATATCCTGCATGCTGTGTGCATTTGCCCAGCCTAGAGCCATCCTCCATCATCCTGTAAACCCTCTGCATTCTCCAACGCAGAGTTTAAATTCCCTCTGCTGCAAAGCCTTTTTAAAGTCTCCCAGAAGAAATTAATCTCTCCCTATCCTACGCCACTGTGTTTTGCTTTCACCTAGAGTGTGCCCAGCCATCCTTGTGTCTGAGCTATTTCTGCATATGTATATGGTATGGACTGTAACACTATCTCCTGCTCTCAATGCAATCCCTAGAATAAACCAGTTCAGAGAGGTAAAACAACAAAATCTCTGCTTTTCTGCTATACCTCAAAAAGTGGAAAATAATTTCTCCTCTGTTGGCTGAAACAGTCACTAACAGAATTCTGCATATATTAGGTGGGAAGACTTGCTTGAATTAAAAGAGAAGACAAATATTTGCATCTTATGATCCCTGAATAATGTTACCTTCAAAAAAAGCAAACAAACATTTCCCCTCTCGACTCATAAACATGGAATAATTGTATCCTTCACAGACACCGAAGTCATAGAAAAGGGTATGACATTTTCCATCCTGCAATCCCTGCTTCTACTTGTACATCACAAATGAACGTCAAATGGAATTGTCCTCATTTGCTCTAAACCCAAAGAGGTCCACTTAGAGATTAGGGATAAGGAAAATTTGGAAGAAATTTGAGAAAAAATGTCTTTATGTAGGTTGAGAATTCTAATCAAACATGAAGCAAGGTGTGTTTCATATACTTTAAAGACAATTCAGAGCTCTATGTGTTTGAAGATAATTAACAAATACACAGAACTTCAGAGTTTACAGGCTAATGAGAAATCACAGCTTGGGGCTGACTGCAGAGTTGAGAGAAAAGTACCTGTGGATGGCTGCCACCATGTGATTGAACTCCTCTAGGTCCTCAAACATTTCATATCCTTCCACTCCTTACCAGAAACCTGGGTGAGGCAAACGCGGCAGCTATTTGCAGATCTAAGTTCCACTTCCTTTGTTTCCTACTAACATAACTAGAACTTGCTCAGGGAGGCAACATGCCATGTAAGACTGTTCCAGACACTGAGATGCAAGGAGACATCTACAGGGGGGTTCTGGGAAAGCTCGTGTTTTTCCCTTGGTAGAGCCGCTATTCCTCACTTTCCCTTCTTCTTAAAGCAGATGTGACCCCTGAAGGGGCAGCGGCCATTCTGCCAACAGAGAGTGAAAAACATTAGGAAAAGGCCAAGACAAATCACTGTGAGGATGGTTCTGAAATCAGGGAGCCACTAAAAGAATGGCCGTGGTCACGGACATCTGACTTCTTAAATGGGAGATAAATGAATCCCTATTTGGTTGAACAAATGTTAACTGGCTACTGAGTTTCATGCATGAAAATGTAAACCTGATTGAAAGCCATTCTTCCTTCCTCACTCTCTTCCCATTTAAGTCCAACCAATCACCCAAGCCTGTGCTTCTTCATCCCCCAGCATCTCCTATTTCCACCCCCTTCACTCCAACTCTCCAACCTCCAGACAAGTCCCAGATAGCACCATCTCCTGCCTGTGCTGCTCTTCATTGGTCTTCTTTGTCACCACCCTCTGTAATCCATTCTCTGTGGCACTGCCACAATGATCTTCCAGAAACATAAACAGAATCCCATAGCTCCTACTTAAAATTCTTCCATGCCTCCCTATTAACCTGTGAATAAAGCCCATCCTCCTAACAGTGGATTAAAAGGTCATTCTATGGTCCCTATGAGACTGAACTTAAATTAATTTCTTCTCCAGGTTCCAGCCTTCAAACCATTCCCATACTCTCAAGCAGTATTTGCACATGTCCCAAGGATGCTCTACCATGTACTTTTGACTAAATAACTTTACCCATCCTTCCAGAACATATAATCCCGGAATTTTATCAGCACTTCCAGATTTTGACTTAAGAGTATCTAACCACCTAGGCCGAGTACAACAATTTGCACTTCTTTGTACATCCAACTGCCCAGTGCAAGCTTCCGCCTTCCATTAAAACATATGGGACTTTGGGTCCAAATGCTAGTCAAAGCCCTGCTTTTCTCAAATGCCATTTATAGCCCCGTATTATAATCACTGCTTTTCCTTCCCTACCTTATTTAAAAAAAAAAAAAAAAGGAAGTTGAACTTAAAGATATATTGCAAAACAACACAAAAGTTCAAATACAGATACTGTAAGAAACAGTGACCTAAATGACTACAGTGGAAAATGTTACCAACACTGGAATCAGTGTTTATTCATTTCTAGTGATGCATGGTTATGATGATGCATGCTTATCAGTCACAAGTGAGCTGTACCATCAGAACTTAATGTCAAAACTTTACTCTATGAACACAATCTCAGTAAAGATATGAAATACAGACTTGACTTCAACATGGTTTATGTAATGGCTTCTTATTTCTTTGTTTTGGCAATTTTAGTTCCTAGCATTTCCTATGAGTCATTTTCCATGAATATAAAACTGTCCACCTAACACTGACCCTGACTAACTTCGATCTTTAGTGATCTATAAAATCATAAATTCATAATTGTAAGACTTCCACTATTTTCAGTTTCCTGGAATAACTCCATTTATATAAATACACCAACAGTAACAACAAACCTCAACATTATTTCCTACATAGGAAGCATGTTGATTTCCATAGAGGATCTGAGGCATACACTACATCTTAGAATATAAGTTTGACAGAAGCCAGAGATATACTAGCAATAGAATTAAAAATAATAGGAACATATAATAGTGGTGGTAGTAACAATTATAAGAAAAGTCTTCACTGTAATTATGATTTATTGAGTATTTTCCATGTTTCAATCCCTATTCTAAGCACTTTACATATGCATTATCTCATTGATTTCTCATAAAACTTGGCACTACAACTAGCATCAGCCTCATATGACAAAAAGAGGTAACCTAGGCTCAAAGAAGTTGACAACTTCATGTTGGTACATCTGGTACATAATGGAACCTGACTTATGACAGGAAGAAACAGGACAAGGCTTCTTAATCACAACCGCAAACATGTACATAGCACTTAGCATGTACCAGGAGTTGACAAACAGGGTATTTTCATAACAACCCTATGTAGCAGGTATTATTACTATCCTCATTTTACATATGAGAAAATTCAAACATGGAAAGGTCAGGTTACTAGGTTATGATGATCCAGCCAATAAGCTGCAGATCCAGGATTCAAACCCAGGCCAGGATCTCCAGAGTCTGTGCCCTTAACTACCACCCTATTCACTGCACTACCTTCCAAGGAATAACTGAATTTCTAGGGCATTTATAATGTCCTGGGCATTGTGACACTTTCCATATATTATCTTATGAAATTCTCTAACAACTCTGAGGTAGATGGTATTTTTATCTCCACTTTACAGATGGAGGTTCTGGGGCTCAGAGAAGTTAATTCAGTTGTCCAGGGTCACACAACCAGCAAGTGCCACATTGGGAAATAACAAGTAGCAATGTTTGGGTTTCACTCCCCACCTCCCCAAATTTTTTCCTGAGGCATGTGTGTCTGGGAAGCAGTATGCATCAGATTTTCCACCTCTTTAAAACTGTTCGGTTCGTGCAATTTAGGGTGTGACTATTCATAGACACCTTTGAGCTAATCTTATGGGAGCCAGTGTAACCACAATGCATACTGCAGAACAATGCATGCTTTCTCTATAAATTAAACATACCAACCTGGCTTGGGAAAAGCCCATCCTTGTGATATGAACACTTAAGACAGTTCAGTTTTAGAAATAAAGGAAGCCCACTGCTGCTGTTGTGTTTCTTCTCCACACATAGTAGGAAACTTTGCTCTTTCTTCTAGAGAAAGTACTACTCAGTTTTCTACCCCTACCGTCTTAAAAGTTCCATTATGTAAGCCAACATAATTCCCTCCAAAAAAGCATTATGAATCCTATTAAGAAAAAGCAATAGTTTCTCCATTCATTTTCAACAATTGGATGGAGGAGGATTTAAACAGAATGAAAGCTCATTTCTGGAAACAGAATTAAGGAATAAAAATGCAACTACAACAAAATAAACTGATAACTCACAGCCCAACATGTCAAGCCTATACCAGTTACAGAATGCTGATTTGTATGTGTTGCTGAGTTTTAGGTTCTGCAGAGACAACTTTAATAAAATTCCACAAGGCCACAGAGTTATGCTGGAGACAAAAATCACATCTTCAATATCCTCAATAAAATGCAAAGTCAATAACAGTTGTTACCCTTCGCCGGGATAGACAGAGACACTTAATATGAATAGACAAGACAAAGTGCAGAATCTGCCTTTTAATCTTTGTATTCTTTCACTTATGGACTCACTTGACAAATATTTGCACAGTGCCTATCTGTGCAAGCCCTGAGCTAACCTCTGGAAATACAATAGTGAACCAAATCGCCCTGCTCGCTGGCCTTATGAAGTTGGGAAGCAGATACTGAACACACAGATAAATACAGGATAATCGCAAAAGTAATTACGTATGTAAGTAAGTGGTAGGAAGGAAAAGATCAGGAAATCAAAATGGAACAGCACAGCTAACGCAGGTGAGGGGGTAAGAAGGCAACCTTTAAGTTAAGAATGAAATATGGGGAAGAAAGCAGACTGATAGAAAAGTATTCCAGATGGCAGGAGGAATGTGAAAAGGCCTGAGGTAGAAAAAAAATGAAGGAAGCAGTGTGACATCAGAGTCAAGAGTTCTTGGCTCTGTTTCCAGCTTAGGTGCCAAAGGCCTGGCCTCATCCCTCTGAGAGTCTGGGGGCTCACAACCATGGTAGTTTGTCCTCAGCATCAAGGCCTCCAGTGCCCCAGCAGATGCCAGGAGACAACTGAAGGGCCAGTCTGGGTGAGCAGCAGCCCTCTTATCTCCTGGGGAGTTATTTCCAAAATCAACCTGGAAACTTACAACATTTCTTAACTGCCCAAGATGAAGCTAGTTAATATAACATGAGGCATAGATTGTCAGTGGGAGATATGAGTGGGGGTCATCCGAGTCCCGACAGAACGCACACTGAAGACCTGAAGACAAGGCAAGGCTAGGGCAGTATTTCTCCACAGGGGAGATAAGTGAACTAACCAGCCATTGCCTACCAGAAGCACCAGTCTATAGGGGAATTAAACTCTCACAGGAAGTGGAAGAAATATTTTGTTAGGAGGCAGCGAGTTAAGATGCCCAAAATCTTGAGTAACAAAAGATGGTCCCTAAACTGCCTTAGAGACAGCTAACTATACAACCTTGATGTGCTAAACAGTGAGATGCAAGTTTGGGGCAGAGCTAAATTGCTCAAAGCTGCAGAAGAGAAGCTACTGGGTCCCTGGCACCTCCCGCCCTCCATGGTACTAGGTCTAAATGGATGATGTAATACCAATGTGAAGGTGCATCTGAATATTAGTCTATGTGGGACCCCCACAGGCCTTTGGCTGGCCATGCTTCCTGCCCTATTTTTTGCCGTAAAGGCTGCTTTGTGGGATACTCCCTTACCCAGGATGGTCTCCCCCTACTCAACTTCCTGAGGGGAAGAATCTGTGTTTTGTTTATCACTCTATCTCAATTGATAGCTCACTGAAACACTCGATAAATTAGTTCTATTTTCTGTAACAAAAATAATAACAATAATAATGATAGTATTAAGGCTATATGATAAAGCTTCTCATCTGGGTTTACCCACACCATTTAACTAGCAAGCAATCTGTAACATCAAGATACAATATACTTCATAGTTTGCAAGGTTTTCAATGTGAGATGTTTATGGAAATTTTCAAGAAATAAAGTAAAGTGCAGTAAGATATTTCACACATTTGAGGTCCAGCTGTGCATACTCAAAGAGAACTGTAATGAGTTACAAACACGAAATGCTCACACACACAGAGATGGAGGCGGGGATCGATAAATGCAGAGAGAGTATCAAAATCTGCAAGGTCAGTAAAAACTATCTAATACACCAGCTCTGCTCTATAAGGAGGGAAAACAAGGGAAGCTCAGAATGCTGAACAAATCTGTCCCTGCATAATAACAAAACCACGACCTAAAGCGATCTCCAAATTCTCAGACCACTGGGTTCCTCGCCATACTGAGGGGCCACCTGAACTAATCAGGTCATGTTACTCCTCTAGCTGGAAATCTGAAATAGCTCCCCATTCTCAGGAGGTAAAAGGCCAAGTCTTTTCAAATCCCTGTAGTGTCTGCCTCCATTTGGATCCTATTTCATCCTTGACCTCATGCCCTGACATTCCTACCACTCTTCCCTTTGCTCAGCCTGTCCCAGCCACTGTGGCCCTCATGCTTCCCTGAATGGGGAACAGCCCTATCCAGGGCCTACGTACTTACACTTCCCTCTGTCTAGGCTGCTCCCCCAAATGCTGGCATGACCCACTCTCTAACCCCCTCAAGACCTTTCTTCAAATGTCATTTTCTCAGGAGGGCCTTCCTTGCCTACTCAGTGTTAAACTGCAAGTCGCCCCAAGCCCATCCATGCTTTATCTCCTGTAGAGGACTTACCATCCTTTACCATACATACATTATACTATTTATGTATGTATTTATTTCTACAGCCCTCCCTTCCCCTACATATAAGCCCCATGAGTAGAAGCATTTTCAGAAGTGTGGTTCATTGCTCTACTCCTCAAACTGAGATGGGTGCCTGGCACATGATATAACCTCAGTAAATATTAGTTGAATAACTGGTTATGTGGATTGATGGATGGAGTTCAAAAGTGGCCCAAATCCAGAGAATTCAAGTGCTGTGAAATGTCTGATAGTGTCTGGCAGCCCCTGGGAAGCAGCCTGTGGCCTGGGCGTCATCTACCATCACTATGTGCCCACTCTAGAACTGGCATTCACTGATACCCTGTGTGAACGTCGGTAAACTAAGAAATGAAGTGATATAAAGACTTGTCAAAGCAGTCCCTCTGAGGCCGCAGGACTCTGGGTTGAAGAGGGAACTAGCCAGCTAATTTTTTTTTTTTTTTAATCAGAAACAAGATGCTCTTACACGTACAGATATGGCAATCTCTTCTGAATTGCTTCCCCATGGCCTTCAGCTTAAGAGTAGAAAGGGGTGATCTGCTTAGATTGGACATCCCAAAGAGACCAGATTTCAAAAACTTTCTGGCATGAGCCAACATTTGCTATTAAGACTGAATGGCTGGCACAGCTAAACCTCCATGCATCATTCTAAATATAAAACACCAAGCTTCAATTATAATTTAATGACAGATACATCAAGGAAGATATTAAGAGAGGCCAAAAATAAGGTGGTAGGAACCAAGGGTAGATACTAAAACTTCAAAATAGTTGGCCCAGCCATCAAGGAAAAAAAAAATAATAACATTCAGACAGACTCACACTGACATAAGCAGTTTATGCTTTTTCATGGTTAAGAACCCCGTAAAGGTTTACATCCAGGCTTTATCTCACTCCACCAGCACCTGAAATAGCATAACATCCACAAAGCACTACCTGTCAAAACTTGAAAGACACAGGCTAATCCTAATTTACAAAAATAAAATACCAGGGATCATTGAATGCCTTGCGAATTTCCAGCCTAATTCAGAGCCTTATAGCCCAACACACGTACTAACTGAAGACTGGAGTTTTCCATTCCAAAGTCTGAGCAGTCTGTCTCAGGCACTGGGCATGCTACCAACCCACTGCTCTTCAGGACATGCCTTATTATCCCTTGACAACATGGACACCCTATCATAGTTCAATTCATTCACTGGAGAAGCTGGGTGATCTGAACAAGTTCCAAATGCTGGGGCCATTTTCAAATGGTATTCGTTTCACATGTAATCATTTCAAATAAAAAACAAACAAACAAACAAACAAACAAAAGCCAAAAGTACTAGGAAAGAACTGTTACAAAATAATTTACTACAATGGTAATTCTTACTTGCCAGGATTCCAAATGTCCACAGTTGTCTATTGGGAACAGTTCTTCCCTTTAATCTACTATGGCTGAAGCAGGTATGTGTGTTCCCACCATTTACATTTGGTAATGGCACACTGCAGAAGAATCACTGGGGACCATTCAAAACCATTAAGGCTATTAACTCTGACTTGGGCCAAGTCTAATAAACAAGTGTCATCCCAACAGGAAATGAGTTAAGCTGGCCTTCAGAGTCATTTAAGTAAATACCCAAAGTCAGACTGCCTTGTAAGAAATCCTTCTTTTGTTTTTGCCCAATTTAAGTCAAAGATTCCTGGAAATGGGCATTTCAGGAAAAAAATTTTCATTTCACTTAAAAATATTTAAAGAGAGTGACTTTCAATTGGTTTTAAGTGACCAACTGAAACAATGTCTAAACTTGCTCAAGTCTCTCTGGCCACTACATACATAGCAACAGCAGGTACATGATAAATATTTAAGACACCAACATGGAACAAATCCAGTTCCACCTACAGAAAGTCAAGTTTCTGATCTGGAAATTCTAGACCAGAAACAGTCACACATGAGAGAAGAGGTTGCAGCCAGTTGCCGTGCTGTATATATTTTTGTTGAGTGTAAATAATATATTCATTTCAAAATGTGTCCACCTCTAGGTCTTTGTTAATGCTAAGCCTACAGTTCGAACAATTCATTTCCCAAATGAGGGGCGCTTGGGTGGCTCAGTCGGTTGAGCGTCCGACTTTGGCTCAGGTCATGATCTCATGATTCGTGGGTTCGAGTCCTGCATCGGGCTCTGTGCTAACTGCTAGCTCAGAGCCTGGAGCCTGCTTCAGATTCTGTGTCTCTTTCTCTCTCTGACCCTCCCCTGTTCACACTCTGTCTCTCTCTGTCTCTCAAAAATAAATAAATGTAAAAAAAAAAATTCATTTCCCAAATGAAATCATCCCCATCTTTGAAGAGTTCTCTCAAATATGACCTTCTAGGAAAGCCATTTCTAATACACTATGTTCTTATTCTACTTGTTCTTCAGAATTAATCACTTCCTACATTCAACCATCTGGGACTTGGCTTTACTTGCCTTGATCCTGACCTTATGTATTCTGTCTTTTATCATAATGGTTTCTGGCCTTGCTGCTCCATTTAACACTAGGGTTTTTGAAGGTTTGAAGGCTGAAGCTAACCTTAAACTCTTCTCTACCCCTATGTAGTTGCTTTATGCCCACTAGATACTCTGTAAATACTGGCTGAAATGAAACGATCTCAGTATTGGATTTAATTCTCTCAAAGTCTCCAAAGAGTCTAATAGCTTAAGGACCAAACCTACCACAAAATTAACTTAAATTGTAAGTAAAATAAAATTATTCTAAGTTATTAACCTAACCACTTGGTATATTTATTTTCTTACCTGGAAAACCAGACCAGCCATAGGAAATGACCTTCCCTACACTGGCGACTCAAAAAGTAATGAGGTAATTTCCTTCAAAGATGATTATGTTTTCAGGATTCTCTGGAATGCATACCTATCCATTAATGTGTCATTATTAATAGTTCCCTCTGGGTAGAACCAACACTAGAACATTTCAGAATTTTCAAGCAACTTCGTACTATATATGCTCAGGTGTCAACATGATCTCAATTTGATAGTCCCATTGCTTACATGAATTAGGAGACAGATTTACTAGAGATACTAGGGAATATGCCATTAAATCTGTGTAACTACTTCCATGCTCATGTTCCAAGGGTGTCATTCACTGTGCTTGTGTAAGCATCCATATATATCTAGCTCAATAAAAAAAAAATAGATGAGAATGTGAAAGGTAAGTTCTGCCCCCAAATTAGGGTTGCCAGATCTAGCAAAGAAAAAAATATAGGATGCCCTGTTACATTTGAATTTAGATAAACACAGAACAGTTTTTAGAATAAGTATCCCATGAAATATCTGGGGCATATTTATACTAAAAAATTATTCTTTATGTGAAATTCAAATTTACCTGGATATCCAGAATTTAATCTGCCAAGCGTACTCCAAACCTTAACATTGTATTGCAACTTCAATTTTAAAAAAGAAAAAATGAAAGCACATGTGCAGCTGTGAAGCCTGAATTTTCAAAAAGAACATCATTAAAATAGCATTACAGAATATTTTAGAAAGTTCAATGTAATGATGGTAAGAAAAATAACTGAGGACTAACCATGTACCAAGGACTATAAATCATTCCCTTTGTGTGCATTATCTCATTTAATTCTAACCACATCCTTATGAGGTGGGAATTATCATCATCATCATCATCATTATCATCATCATTATCATTATATTACTACTACTACTTCACCGATAAGGAAAGCAAAATACTTGGGGTACCTGGGTGGCTCAGTCAGTTGAGCATCGACTCTTGATTTCAGCTCAGGTCATGATCCCAGGGTCATGGTATCAAACTCCACATCAGGCTCCACACTGAGTGTGGAGCCTGCTTGAGATTCTCCCTATCTCTCTCCCTCATTCTCTCTCTCTCTCTCTCTCTCTCTCTGTGCCCTTGTCCCCCCCCCCAAAATAAAAAAAAAAATTTTAACTAAAGCAAAGGGCAAAGAGAACAAACTGCCCAATGTCATGGAATAGGAGAGCAGAGATACAAACCCAGGCAGGTTTAACAATGGGGATTACAAGCTTAACCACAGCCTCAACATACAGGTGAAGAAAAAGAGAGTCTTCGTGATTTGCCCAATTCAGAAAGCTGCTCATCAGTGCAGCTAGAATTCGAGCCTAGGACAGTCTGACTCCAGAGTTTTAGCTCCCATAATCTGCCACCTGTGCAAGCCAGGCAACATGCAAAAGGGGTACTTCCTACCTAAACCAGCTGCAATCACCATTGTAATGCTTTGTTTTCAAAGAGCAGTGTTCGAACGGCTTCCTAGGAATTTTTATCAGATCCACTCAGCTAAACTTTGACTCCTCAGAATCAAGAGGTTATCCAGGGTTGGATGGGGAATGTGGAGATTTCTAGGGGGAAGAATTTCTTGTTGCTGCCATTTCTGTCCCAAAGCATCTCTTTAAAATAAAGCCACTTATCTAATGTCAAACAGTCTTGTTGCCCTAAAGCAAATTCTTGCTCCTGCACACGAATCCCAAACATTGGGAAGTAACCTGGAATGCAGACATGAAGCTTGGTTCAAAGCAGCCATCGAAGTCAGCAAGGACCATAAGAGCCAAGATGCTTCTTCTTGGATCTGGAACTCAACATCCAGGATTATTCCATGTAAAACATGAAGAATTAGAAAATGTCAGAAGAGATCTGGAACTTGGAACTTTACCTGGAGCAGACTTACTGCTAGGAACCCTCATATGTCTTATTCCAGGTGCTTGTTTACCTCTGGAGTAAAGACAGATGTCTTTAACCAGGGGTGTGTGTGTCGGTGTGTCGGTGTGTGTGTGTGTGTGTGTGTGTGTGTGTAAGCATGTGCCATACAAGACATATACAATACAATGCTTATCTAACTTTATCCTCAAAACCTGCTATAGGGATGAGAGTGCATGTTAGAGTAAGAGTTAGCTGAAGGAAGACAGCGGTGGGTCTGTTCATAGGATGGACACTTCAAATTCTTCTCACGTAACTTACAAAGAATATATAGTAATCTGTCATTGTCTGTTTGTCAATGTCAATCTGTCAATCTGACATTGACCATGTCTCCCATTAGAATATAGGCTCCCTGAGAGAAGGGACAATTGTATTTTCCAGGTACGTGGTACAGAATAAGAATCCAACTATGTTATGAATAAATGAATGAGCACTCACTATTGTCACTAGTAAGCAGTGTGCATACAGTCTTACTTTTGCCTTTGGTGCTCTTAAAATCTGTGTCCAAGGTTTGCATCCTCTTGCCATCACACCCACTCTAAGGGCTGAACAGTGTGTGAGTGCATCATCATTTTCACAGAGACTGTTAGGCTGGAACTATCCTAACTGGCCTCCGTGACACCAGATCTGGCCATCCTCCAACCTGTTCTTCATTTGGCAGCCAGAGTGCTACTCCTCTACTTCCGTCCATCCATGCTCCCTGATGCTCTAGTCATGCTCAAAAGCTTTCACTGCCCCAAAGGCACCATACTGGACTATACCTCTGCATCTCTCATCTACCTGGAATGCCCTCTTCTCATCTGCTTGGCAGCCAAATTTTGATAATGAACTCATACCGCATATCTTCTATAAGACTTTACTCTTCCCTTCTTCCCTCTCAGGAAGTGATTCCTCCATCATTTGTCCTCAAAGGTACAATTACAAACCTACTATCATATTCATGTCACTGTAAGTTGTAAGACAGAGCTCATGCCTTATGGGCTGGCCATATTACCACTAGCATAAAGTCTAGCATGTAGTAGGCATTCAACAATCACTTCCTAGATGGCTAAGTGAGGTTTAGAGAGCGAAAACCTTTGTTCATTTAATCAATTCTTGACAGCTTACTCCACTGGAGAAATAGGGTCTGGACCCATTCATTAAGTCTATCTTTATCTGCTAAAAAAAATTTATTGCAAGGAGAGACAATGGTGTATGCTGTTATTATTGCACTGTTTGAGCAAATACCCAGTAACCAAAAAACTTCATCAAATATTCCCTATCTGTAAGTGGGCTTGTGGTATCAAAAAGAAAATGACCCCAAATCAAGGAACCATTGTAAGGGAACTCAGAGAGAAGGTACCTCTGAGATAACAAGTGAGTTTCCCCTCTAGTATCCATGATGAGTTGTGAAAGCCTGGTGTACTGAATTCAGAAGGGCCTAAGGCTCCTCCCAGGTTCACTGGACAGAGCAAGACAATCATCTACCATGGTGCAGATGGGGGAAGGA
The DNA here is from genome assembly GCA_028646485.1 of Cryptoprocta ferox. Classification (NCBI taxonomy): domain Eukaryota; kingdom Metazoa; phylum Chordata; class Mammalia; order Carnivora; family Eupleridae; genus Cryptoprocta; species Cryptoprocta ferox. The sequence continues at coordinate 46,699,237 of CM053574.1, forward strand.
CCAACAGAGCAACACAGCCACCTGATCTAGTCCTTACCTGTCACTATACACAAGAGGAGACAGAATTCCCATAAGTAGTTAGCTCAGGGTCACAGGATTAGTTAGTGGCACAGTTGACCCTGAAACCAGGCCTCCCAAAACATTCATTCATTAAGCATGTATTCAGTAACTATTAGGTAGTGCATGGTGCCACTGGCTGGGATAAAATGAACAAAAACATCCACAGTCATCAACCTAGTAAAATGTACCATATTTTTGACACCTCATCCATAGATCCTCTTACTACCTCATGATATGTTTCCAATTCCCACCTCCCCTCAACTATTAAACTCCCATTTTCTTAGATGTAGTCATCTAAATAAATATAAAAACTCTGTTTTAAAAAAATAATACATTCCCAACAATTAAATCAATTCATAACAATTCTTTCTTTCCCCACCTTTATTCTATTTATCCAAACTTTTTGAAACTCGCATTTAACCAAAAACTCCGTGGTGATATTTGAAATATTTTGCAGATAGCGATACCATGCTCATCTCAATTCAAAGAATTTAACATCACAATGTTGGAATCAAGTGTTGGCTAAGAATATACAGATCTTACAGTGCACATTTTCCAGAGGCTGAACAATCATAACTTAAACTCAAGAACCCAAATCCATACTTAATTGTTCTTATAGTAAGGAAATTCTATTTTTACTCCTAATCCAAATCTCACCATGAAAAGTTCAACTAGATTCACTCTATCCTGAAAGACAACAGATGAGTACAAGTCACCATTTTGCATCTTCCATCAAAGACTATGGAATGTGTGATTTGTGTCCTATAATTCTTCTATTTAATCTCATTTTCTCTTTAAAAATTAAAAAAAATTAATTAGTGGGAAAATTCACCAGAAAGAGACTTCATTGAAACCTTAATTTAATCAAAAAATTTTTCAAAGAAAGTGACCCAAAATGGAAATATTTAAGTATCTAGAATTTTCACTACAGAGTTTCCATTTTGACTCTGAAGTAAACATAATTTTCCAAATTCACGTTGCTTTGCAAATCCCAAGTTACCAAGTAGCACTTATTTCCATAAAGTAAAAAGACACATTTTGATCTTATTCTAAACAGGACACCAGAAAACAAAACTAATACTGTGAACAAACAAATCTTAGCTAAAACTCATTGAAATAATCCAAATGGTTTCCATTCCAGGGAAAATAGTAAGTCAGCAGTTTGCATACGGCTGCCTTTTCCAAATACACAAAATAAGCAAAAACTCCACCAGAGGAAAGTGCAAATGCTGAACCCTTTCTATTTCTGTTTCCACGGGACTGCAATTCGATCAATACCATGGCCATGAAGCGCTCGGCCACCATTTATACACACTTCCAGGTGTTCTCTGATGTTCCGCCTGGAAGCCTAGAGAACTCCCAGGACAAGGATGGAGCCATCACTCAAACCACAAACATAAGGACAAGAAAGCCTGGGTCCCAGGCACCAGCTCCTAGAATAAGAGCTAGAAAGTCAGAAAAATAAATGTTCGAGAGTGTCGAGCAAACAGAACTCTCAAAAAGAACACAGAAGATTTGACACAAGAAAACAATGGGGAAAGAAGTCAGCGTTCCTTGAGAAGCAAAAGGCTCTGGAAAAACATAATAAATGAATCACAACCCTTCACCTAATACCAGCAACTGTCTGGAGCTGGCAAAAGACGGTTGAGTAAAAATATTCTATATAAGGAAACTTACTTAAGGGAAGTATTCAAAACCCTTTACCCAGGATAGAAGACAACCCAGCATGCAAGGTCATGAGTGGGGAAAGTCTGTCAGGGTTACTGAAGGGCACATGCAAGTAGCATCCTTAACTCAAGATGATTTTTGAAAAATAACATTTAACAGAAAAAAGGGAAAATGAAAATTGCTGTTCTGACTTCAGGACAGAGAACTTACTTCCAAATCCCCATCCTCTGACAGGACTTGAAAGGACAATAATTAGTCAAGAAAGGAGCAAAATGAGGAAGTGGTATTCTTTTACAATTTCTGTTAATCCCCACCAGCTGTAATTTAAGAAATTCAGTGACATCAGCATTTATATTTGATCCAGCAAGAACGACAGAACTACAACTGCAAAATCATATGAGAGGGGAAAAGAAACTTGGGGGCGACTGGAAAACACATTTGAAAATGTGGAAAATTAATTCACTTTGCAGTGAATCACTTCAACAGCTTCAAACACCAAATGTGCCAAAAATAACAAAAGGGAAAAAAAAGTGGAAAAGGAAACTTAGGCACTCCAAACCTAATCAAATGATCCAGTGGAACTTCTGAAAAAAAGGTTCACTCAAACAAGCAAACTGAACATTTCTAAAAACAAACAGAAAGCGATCTAGCCACTGATGAACAATAAGAAACCAAGACTCGATATTCTATCAAGCGCGTCTCTCTTTTTTAAAAATCTGCTATACAACAACCTGTGAACTGACTGAGTTACTTTTGTTAGCGTTTGTGTTACCTTCTTAAAGACAGGCATGGGGTCAATTCCATGCTCTCCTTTTCCCAGGTAGAGAAAATAGTGCTTGGGGAAACCAGCGCAGTATTTTCAAGGTGTCCCATCTGAGTTCACAGATGGACCGGGAGTAGGTCTGAATTCCCAACACAAATGCCAACTATTAGCTTTTACTCAGGTCAGAATCAAAGGGAGAAGAAAACCACGCGGAACTTGACCTACCAAACAACCTACAGAAAAGAGGTGAAAACACTCACCAGGGCCTCCGCGGCCCTTTGGCTGAACATTGAGTCCGCTGAACCGTCTCAGAAAGGAGATTATGACAAAGAAGATGTGATTGCAACTGCTCTGCCACACGCTTACATGCACCTTCTCTCAACACTCGGAAGGCTAAATTAGAGATAGAGTGATAATTAATAGGATCCTTGGCAGCAGGAGCCGGCTTCTTTAGCAAACCAGTAATTGCTGCCTACTTAAAAAGACAGGAGATTGAGCCAGGAAGGAGGGAGGTGCTAAATGATGGGAATCATAAAAGGTAAAACAGACTTTACATCAACAGGTTCCTTGGCTCCCATTCAAAACTACCTCCTTATCTACAGATTCAGTTAATAAGTATAGCAATTACATTCAAAATCCTACATAGGAGGACCAGAGATCAATAATCGTTCCAAAAATATCACCACAAATGCAAGGAAATCTCATGAAAATAGATCTCCCCTCCATATACTACACACAACTCCCAACCATGAAAATGGCCCCTCCGCCTAATGTGATCATGAAAATAATTATCCATTGGTAAAAGGTATCATACTCGGGAAAAAAAATGTTTACCGTGATTTTCTTTTAATTTGGACATCCTCTGAAAACATCCAGTCTTGAGAAGTTTTTATTGGTGGACATAGAGTTTAGGCCCTCTATTCTGACATTAAAGTGATTTCCTTGTTTACAGCCTCTCAAGGAAAGAAAAGGTATTTAGCTCAGAAGTGGTTTACTGGGACGACTAAAGACAGCCAGCCAGCAAGGTTAAGGAGAGTTAGCACACAGTGCCTCTGGTTTAAACCTCCAACCCCAGGCAGTAAGGCAGCACATCAACCTGTTAAGAGGACTGCCACTCGTCTAGGCAATATTCCATCAGAGAAGACCAGTACCTACTACACACTCCCCAGCAAGAAGTAAACCAGTGTACCTCTAACATCTTTAGATGCCCAGAGACCTGGAGAGATGAGGATTCAATCTTCTGCCTCAGGGAGATGTCTACAGAGATAAACCCGGACAGCAGGTACATAGTTTCACAATGACTAATGCTGACCAAAACTCTCCATAAAATCAACTCCACAGGTAAAGAAACATCTTGTTCGCTCAAGAAGGCCCTGGCTCTCGGATGCTGCTGCAAAGGATTCCCTGACAGCTCTCTAAAAAAAAGGAGACATCATTACAAAGCTAAGGGCTTTCCAACAAGAGGCCGCACAGGAGTACCTATGGTAAATATCTCATGGCCATCTCCAATATTTCTTGGGGTAGTTAGTTAAAGATCCATGTGAGGAAGTAAATCGAGAACAGAAGCACTGGAAATTCAGATGGCCTCTTTTCTCAGTATATAAGAGAATCAAGTGCTTTTTTCCTATTGTTGATCTTTCTCCTCTCCCACTAATATGGAGTAAGAATGTTTTTATGTTCATTCTGTGTATCTCTAGCCCATCACTGATAGAACTCACTAAATATATAGCTCACCATTAAAGCCACTAATATTTTTATAACTTCTTCCTCTCTATTAGCTCATTATATCTTTTTATTGAAAATATTTAACTCAATACTTTGCAATGACTAATGCTCTTAACACCCACATGTCAAGGCAGAAGTTATGTTCATTACACAACATTATGATGTTTCAAGACCTTTGGCATTCAAAGATAAACAGTCCGGAATGGAATAAACTAGCTACAACTTTATGAAGACACACAGGAAAAGCAATTAACCAGTCAGGTTGAGGAGGGAGGGAGAGATAAGGAAAGAAAGATGAGTGAAAAACATCAAGATGTTAGGAGCTCCATGTTCTGTGGCAGACCTTAAGGATGGGTAGACAAGACTTCTTGATGTCCTCAGCAAGGAAAATCTGAAGATCCTGAATGAGGAATGAGGAACACCTACAACTTACATATCATATCCTTGTGAATAATTAAGCGTCCACCATCCCAACCTTTTGCTACCTTTGTGGAGTCCTCACAGCCTAACACCTTTCTTTCTTTAGAAACAGCTTTGAAAACAAAGGACTATCTTTAATAGATAGACCTATTTATCTTGGATTCAGATGTTCAACCACACCCAGAGTCTCTTGTCTTTGCTTCATCAGAAACCCAGTCCTCTTTCTATTCCAAAATCAACATGAGTTGTCACCCCAGATCACTTCCTACCCTGCCTCCCTCTCTACACCCCAATATACACAGTAACCACCGCAGTATGGCAGTGAGAGAGGTTGAGCTTCGAAGTCAGACAGTCCTCAGTTTAAAGTCTTGCTTCCACCCTTACTTGAATGGCTTTAGGCAAGTGACTGAAGATGGCCAAGCTTAGTTTGTTCACCTATAAAATGGGATCCTACCTACCTCATATTAGAATTAAATTATACAAGGCATTTTAAATGTTTAACACAGTACCTGGTAGCGAGGAGGTGCCTTAATAGGTTTGTAATTCAACTAGCACTGAATTATTCATTCCTTCTCTTTCAGCTTCTTGACTTTTCTAACACAGGAAAAATATGGGGAAAAAATTGAGATAGGTACCTTCTAGATCCCAGGACTTAGACAGATACACACATGCACACATGTGTACACACGTACAAACTAAACAAGCCATTCTTTTTATACTACGCATAAGTACAGTAGGAAGATGTACAAGGTGGGCAACATATGAAAGGTAAAACTCTAATCTCAGTGAGTTTGTTTCCTCAAAGCATAAGAGACTAAAAAACCAATGTAGTAAGGGCTTTCAAAATGCAATGATAGTAACAGCAGATGTTACTATCATTGCTATTTGGGTTTCTTTGCTGTTGTTAAATTAGGTGATCTGTCTCCTAGGCAACCTGAAACTACTGGACCCACTAAAAACAATCCTTTCCTTCTCTCTTTTCTTAAAAGAATTTCAAGCACTCCCAACAAGTATTCAGGTAATGTTTGTAACAAATAAGATGCTAATGTGCAATACACGGAGAAGTCAAACTCATCACCATTATGTTCTAGGCCATGAGTAAGAGGAGCCCAGTTTCTTCAAAAACTGCCTACACCAACATTTCTATGTCATCAAAAGTGGCCCCTGTAATATCTCTGTGCTCTTTTTCCAGGTCTTCCCTCTCATACTCCACTTCCTAAAGAACAGCAGAAATATATCAAAATAAAAAGTAACATATCTGAACGGTCCCACTCGACTTTAAAAACTTGGAAGTAATGGGCCATTTTTATCAGCAAATAAACATAAAAATTGAAGATCAGGTGCTTAGAAAAATTTCACTGATGAGGTTTCACGTAGAACCCGCAACAACATTGGAGCAAAACAGCGTTTGAAAATGTTTTCCCAAGTGAGCATGTTTTTAAGCTCAGAGAAAGAATTGCTAGAGAAAGATTCAAGAAAACAATTTTTAATACAGTCAACCCTCATCGTGCATGGATTCGCTATTTGCAAATGCACCTACTCGCTAAAGGCCAGCACTGCAGTGTTATCTAGTGTTACTCTACATAAGAAGGCTGTGATGTGGCTTTCCCAGAAAACACAGGTGTTGGATAAGGTTCAATCAAGCGTGAATTACAGTGGGGTTGGCCTTGAGTTCAATATTAATGAATCAATAATATATACCAAATAAAGTGTCTTTAAACCGAAACACACATAAAACAAGGTTACGGATCAATCAGGTGACAAAAACGTGACCAGAGGTTCCTAGGAATGGAACTGTGCCCTTGGAGCAATGGCACAGTGCTCCCTAACTGTATGGCTTTTTAGAACTTAACTATCACAAATAAAAACAGACTGCATATTTATTTCATCTCTGAGCACCCACAGTAGCAACAATACTGATGGCCACTACTAGCCTAATTGGGTGTTTACATACATCGGGTGTGTTACACATTACCTTCCATAATCTTTATAGCTCTACCAAGAAGGAACACAACTACATCCATATTTGAAGAAAGAAAAATGAGCCTCAGAAAAACTTAAGGGCCCACAGCTAATAAGAAAAAAGTCAAAATAATTTCTTACACATTTTCCTTAAAGAGCTTAACAGACTTTTCCAAAAGTTACTGACCCCTTCTTGAACACCAGAAACACTTCATCCATTTTGGTCATTTTTATTCAGCAATTATTTATTGGGCTCTTGCTATCCTGGATTCTGGAGATGCTCAGTGAACAAATTCCCCATTCTCACTGGGCCTCTTTCAAGTGAGAATTGACAGACAATAAAATAAGTATTACCTATTTATAGGCAGAAGATGCTTGATTTATTAAAATACTCATTATCTGGGGCAACTGGGTGGCTCAGTGGGTTAAACATCCGACTTCGGCTCAGGTCATGATCTCACAGTTCATGGGTTCAAGCCCCGCGTTGCACTCTGTGCTGACAGCTCAGAGCTTGTAACCTTCCTCAGATTCTGTGTGTGTGTGTGTGTCTCTCTGTCCTTCCCCTGCTCACGCTCTGTCTCTCTCTCTCTCTCCAAAATAAATAAGGGGCACCTGGGTGGCTCAGTCGGTTTAGCGTCCGACTTCGGCTCAGGTCATGATCTCCCTTGTGGATTCGAGCCCCGAGTCAGGCTCTGTGCTGATGGCTCAGAGCCTGGAGCCTGTTTCGGATTCTGTGTCTCCCTCTCTCTTTGCCCCTTCCCTGCTGGTGCTCTGTCTCTCTCAAAATAAATAAACATTTTAAAAAATTATAAAAATAAGTAACATTTAAAAATAAAATACTAATTATCTTTTAAATAAGAGCTTTAAATGAAGTGACAGCTGAAGGCTGTCTTCAGTGAATATCCATTTAAAATACATTTCTTTCAGAGGGCAACTGATGTGACCACCAAGTGAGCTCTTTTCCCACTTCCAGAAAGGGTACCCCTATCCCATGATAGCTTGATCTGGGTTGCATACCATCCCTTCGCGGCCACTCATTTGTCAAAATGACAAAGGTGTATGCTCAACATTATCTCCTGACTCCACAGTGGGTTCAACAAATATTTACTGAATATCATTTTACCTCATAGGGCAAGGAATATCGGCCCAAGGATCTTGCAAATCATTCCCAAACCATGACCCTGAGAAAATAACGGTTAACTGTCAGATGTCTTTACATCCACCTATTTAGATGCCCAAGAAATAAATCTACTCTAAAAACTTCCAAAACTGCCTTGTCCATCACCAATGGCTGCTCTTCCCCTAGTTATGGGTATGCTAACTCTCAACTCCACTCTACGCAGCTGATTCATCTTGCTCTTTCACAAAAATGCAGAGTTCAGAATGCCATCAGACTGTCCACATCCTTCTCAGACTTGATTCTCCCCTGTGTTCATTACTTCTCACAACACACTGGCTCTACCCAAAAGTATCTACCTTTATGGACTTTTGCTTCCGTGTGTGTGTGTGTGTGTGTGAGCACGTGTGTGTTTCACTCACAGGGAAAGAGGAAAACTGTCATTTTTGCTGTTTCTTTATAAAACTCAGGACAGGAATTGTTTAACCAAGAGTGAAGTTTTGATTAGTCATGATAATACCAGAGAAAAGATGCAAATACTCTGAAAAACACTGCCTTGAGAATCCAGTATGTGTCAGTATGAATGTGTGCATGGATTCTTACAAAACATGTCTCCCGTTAAGTGGTAATCTAATTAGTTCCATTCCTCTGCACACAACAGCTGATAGCTGGGGCAAGTGGTCTGGCAGATTCCTGGGAGAAAAATGAGGGTTAGTACATGTCTGAAGACTTGCTGCATATATCCCCAATATCTGAAAATTGACTACATGGTTGGGGGGTTTTAAGCTTTGGACAATCAAATTATTTATTTACTTAACAGTGACAAAACAATGGTAGAGTCAAAGCCCCTGCACAGATTAACCACGTCTTTGATTCATATGTAAACCCCTAAATTCTAACGGCAGTGACCAGCAATAGCACATGGGCGCACGACAGGCCAAGACAGAGATAATGGTGATGCAGCAGGAATGGTAGGGCAACCGGGTACCAGGAGATAGCTGCACCTTTCCTATAGAGAGTCCTATCGTTACCTCACTGAACCCTCACAGTGATCTGATGAGGTAGGTGACCTCAGTATCCATGTAACATGTCAAAGCTGTAACAGTGAAGGCATCCACTTATGTTTGCAATATCATTCAAATGTTCTTCCTAAGACAGATGGTCACTGTTGGGGCTAACCCCCCTTTCTGCTTTCTAGTGACCAGTTTGGCCACAGGTTTTGGGGAAAACTTTCTGAGGTTCAAGAAAAGCAAGCTATCTTGTGGCGATCATTGCACAACATATACATACAGCAAAACATCAAGCTGTACACCTTAAATATATATAATTCTTATTTGTTAATTATACCTTAATAAAGGTAGAAAAAATAAGACAATTACGATATCATACTGATGTCGGTACAACATTTAAGTTTTATCGCAGAATCGGTTTAACCAGAAGATGGAAATCCACTTGGTTACCTGAAATGGCCCATCCAAATGAGAGGGACTTTAGCAATCAAGTTTTCCAAATATTCGGAATAAAGAGTAAAAGGCAAGCATAAATTAAACAGTTTCTCTAAAAAATAAATAAAACTGAGGTTCTAGTCTCAAAAATAGCTATACATTGCTATAAGGAGTGAAAAATCTTAAAAGAATAAAAGATAAAGATTTTGAGGTTCAAGAATGCAGGACATTATGGATATATTGGATAAAGACAACGATATGAAGAGGCTGCCAAGTTAAATGTGAAAAGATGGAGTAGGCACTCACGAGAGGCAAAGTTGAAACATGACAGTTAGGAATGACAGATAGCCATGTGGAAAGAGCAATGCAGACCAGCTGCTATACTTTTCTGTGTTGTGACACCTCAATTAGTGCATCTTATTATTTATTCTCCCACCTAGCTACAGTCAGTAATTATGATGAAAGATAACATGTTGATAAAGGCAAACATTGTTCTGGCAACAAAAGTAACGCCTTACCTATAAATAGCAGGCGCCATCTTTGAAAACCTCCCTGCTAGGCTGCCCACAGTTCACCACTACTTGACCTGCATCAACTCTCAAAGATCCTGATGCTGATTCTCCAGTTTAGGGATCATTTAGGGCCCCCCCCCTTCTCTTCTTTGGACCCTCTTCTTTTCCTGCCTACTAAAAAGGCATTTCAAGTCAAAACCCTTATTGATGTATGGATACAAAGGGAACCAAAATATGGGAACCGGATATTAAGCAGCAAGAGCCAGGCTTTGGACTGAGCACTTTACCCACCTATTCCTTTTAATTCACACAATTATCCTAGAGCCTAGATCATATTATTATCCATGAGCCCCATTAGCCCTCTATTGAAACAGAAGCTACAGGAAAAACTTGCCCAACAATAAAAAAGCTAATGGATGGTCAAATTGGAATTTAACTTAAAAATCTGTCTTATTCTGGAAGTTAAACCCAGAACTGCAGACTCTTTAGACGGGTTCCAGCTTTTAACCAGTTTAGAAAAAGAGATGAGGGTCTTTCCTCTGGAAAAGGTCAGCAGGCAGGGGAAAAAAAAAAAAGGAAGGAAGAAAGAAGGAAGGAAGGAAAGAAGGAAGGAAGATGCTTGGGTCTATGTGGATAGGGGTAGGTTGAGTTTCTTGCTAAAGTAAGGAGTCTGGAAATGTTCTATAGGCTCTATTTGTCTGACACAACCTTGGCTTTGCCTTTCCCTGTTACAGTCGATACCTCTCCATCAGAGAAGAGAACGGCCAGGTGAGATTCAGAACCAGGGGAACAACTCTGTGAAGTCAGGACACCCCTACTGCGACAAAACAGAGGCTGGCGGATCCCAGCCATTCCATCCCTGTTTTGGAAGCTCCTATACTCTGCAAACTGTCTGGAATTCATTAAGACGGGAAAACAGGCTGAATGCCATATTTCAAATTTTATTCAGCAGAAGTTTTGTGAAAAACAATTTGGTCATGTGGGCATGCTCAATATCATCATCACCGTGTTTCTCAACCAAAACTTTCAGTCAAGTGACTACAGCACGATTCAAGCTTCACACTCTCAGTCTAGATTACAACGTTCTTTTGAGATGTGGGCCAGGGCTCCTGATGGCAGTAAAGCTAGGTTAACTCCAAGTCACCCAGAGATTACATTTAGAAACCAAGAATCCTACCTATTTTCACTATTCACTAATGTAGACCTGAAAGCTAACTTCCTAGAAAGGCAAAGTTTTTAGTTTTTGGTTTTTAATCAGTAAGGAATTACTGTCAGGGATCACCTCTAGACTGACCATAACAAGCAGCACCCCATGTTTTACTAAGCAGCATCCCATGTTTTACTAAATGTATTCTAACCCAGGAAGTATTTCATTCCAAAACAGAAATAGGGGAATAACTCAATACGGAGACAAAGGATATATGGTGAAAGCACTGGGGTAGTGTTTCTCAAACATGAATGAGTATCACCAACTGTGGGGGGCTTGTTAAGACACAGACTCCTGAGACCAACCACCAATTTCTGATTCAGTAGGTCTGCAGGAGAATCTGAGAATTTGCATTTCTAACAAGGCTGAGGGCCACATTTTGAAAACCACTGCACTAAGGTGGTAGTGGTGGTGGACGTGGTGCTTTGTAGGGAGGCAGGGTAGTGATGATTTTGCTCCATGGACATGGAATAGGAAGCAGTGCAGAAAGGTGGGGTTCAGACAATGCACAAGCTGGGACAGTCTCCATACAGGTGGCAGAAACCCAAACTAACAATATTTACATAGAAAAGGAATTTATTGGTTAAATAACAGAAGACTCCAAGGATAGGCTTAACTAGGCCTACCAAAGATAGGCCCAACTTGATGCGGAGGTGAAACACTCCTACCAGGAACATGGCAATAATGGCTGGCCATCCACCAAAAATGTATGCTCCTTTCTAGCACAAAGGTGTCGCTGTCCAGCTGGGGTCTGTATTCCCAGATCCCACCCCTGCAAGCAGAAAAAGACTTGAGTCTGGTCCTTGCCAATAGAATTTGAGCAAAAGTGATGCCTATCATTTGTGGACCTTAGTTATGCCTTCTCTTCCTTTCTACCACCAGACATAAAAGACTCCAGGGTCCTAGGCAATGGGAGAACCAGAAGATGGAAGGAGACTGAGTACTTGGTTTGCCATATGGAGGAAAGCTGCCTGCCAAGCAGGAACTATTTACACGTATGACTACTGCACAGCACTTTACCATAGTATCTAACATTAACCTAATTTATTTTCTTAATATATACATGTATATTTTTTACATATACATAGAGAGAGAGAGAGCACGCACGAGTGGGGGAGGAGGTAGAGGGAAAGAGAGAGAGAATCTTTTTTTTTAATGTTTTATTTATTTTTGAGAGAGAGAGAATGTGTGTGAGCAGGGGAAGGGCAGAGAGAGAGGGACACACAGAATCCGAAGCAGGCTCCAGGCTCCAACATCAGCACAGAGCCCAACACGAGGCCTGAACCCACAAACTGCGAGATCACTACCTGAGCCGCAGTCTGACATTTAATGGACTGAGCCACCCAGGCGCCCCAAGAAAGAGAGACTCTTAAGCAAGCTCTACATTCAGTGCAGAGCCCAACATGGGGCTTGATCCCATGACCCTGGCATTATGACCTGAGCTAAAATCAAGAGCCAGATGCTCAACCAACTGATCCACCCAGGTACCCCAAAGTTAACCTAATTTAAAAACTTGTTTTTTCTCTGTCTACAAGGTACGGTTTTATTCTAAACCTCGACATCCTCCCAATTTTAAGATCAATGAAAATAAAGGGAGAATCTCTTTTTGTTAGCACCCTAGCAAAATCCTGGGACTCGTTTCAGATTCACCTCCCTGAAACCAGTCTCCCTGATAAAGAAATGTGGCCGGGCCTGTGGCAAATTGTCCACTTCTGGAGCCACGAAACTCAAGTATGGGCTGAGCATGTGGGAAGGGGTTGTTGTAAGAATTTGGAAAGGAGATTATGGGCAGGCAGAGTAAATGTCCCCTAGGGGAAACACATAAAGAAAGGGAAGTTGGCTGCCAGTGACAAGCAATTAGAAAGATGCCACATATATCAACCCAACCGTGAGAAAGAAGGGTCCACTAGATCAGCAGAAATGACTGACGCCAGTCAGTACCAATGACTCCAAAAACAAACCCCAATTAATTGTCCTTGCCATTCAGCCTCCTGCTGTTAAAACATGTCTGTCAGTGATTATGATGCTATGACCAAGCAAGTGCCATCAAACCTTCTTGTTCGTTTCTGAATCAACAAAGAATTAAAGCTTCCATACATAATCAGTATCATTAAAGCTGCATTCCATGATCCCATCATTTAGCACGTACACACACAGCATTTACTTAGATAAAACATTATTAGTGTTATTCTACCTAAAGACAAGTGGACAAATGACCTTGCTAAGTGATGCAAGATATGGTTCCACAAAGTCTGCACACCAATTGTCCAATACACAAGCCAGTGTCAGTCTCTCAAGTGACTCTTCAGGCATGCTTCCTTGCAGCAAATGGACAAACTTTTATTTGGAATGTCACCAGGAATCACGCAAGTTGCTTATATTTTTAGGGACTGTTTTACTAAGCTACCACAAGCTCTTCCTTTAAAAATAAATAAGTGGAATTTTCAAGAATGCCTAGCTGGTGTCATCCTCTTCTCTTAAAAGTAAATGACCCGACCTGGCCAATACAATTTTGATGTTTATTCATAGCTATTCTCCACCAAAAACATAAATTAGTTTGCAAAGGCTTCTGCTAGCCAAGGTGCCAATGTTCTAAATTTAGATGGTGCTGTTATGCGGGCTCAGTAATACAATAAAGCAAAGCTAACCCTGAAATAGTACCTTTCCATCTTTTACTGAAAAACTTCAAGTGCTGAAAAATAAAGCAAAACTGTACCCAGTTCTTTTGATGGGGAAGGGATTGTTACACTATCTGTGTGTCTGTTCACAGACTCAATTTTAGAGTACTATCTCCAGGTGCTTGGGACAGATGCATGCAAGACGAACTGTGTGGCCATATCTCATTGAGGTTCTCTGGTAGACTCTTATCAGGGCTGTGCTAGGTTCCAAGTTAATCAGGAAGATCGTCTTCACTTTTCCTTCCACCAAGTTTCAAATCTCCAGTTATAAATATAAAAGGCATGTCCTGAAAAGCATACTTCTTGAAACCAGTGAGTATCTAGGAACATTTTACAATAAATTACCAAAGTCAACATAGCAGTCCTATCTGTCAGTCCATAATTTCATATATAATATCAACGATCAGGATAAATGAATCCTCCCTGCTTCGAATCTTCTTCTCACTGAAGCAAGTTAAGCTTCCTAGAAGGAAAACATGTTCTACGAAAATAAGTTATGCATTCCCAACAGTGGCAACAACCACCTTTTTCCCATTCTGCCCTTGATCACATAGGAAAACAGACAAATGCATGTGAATGATTCAGCAAGTTATCCCACTCTGGGGAAGGGGTGGGGGTGAGGAGGGTGAAGGCCACACATGCCTTCCTGAAGTTGCTCAACAACCCACAATTTTCTTATAGAAGAGCAGGACTCTACCAGTGTACTCCACAGACTTGTAAGTCATTGCATCTGGATTTAAAATATCTGTTCTCACATGGCCCAGGATTTTTCCTTTTAAAGTCATCACTCCATGGGTACATGAATCAAAGAACACAGCTACTGGAATTCGAAAGCTTTGAAGATTTGTGTTTTAAGTTGTTGAATTAAAAACACGCAATTGCCTGTGGATGTCAACATTCGCAAAAGCTCGAGGTGCTGTGTGGGAGGAGAGGATTCTTCTTGGATTTTGATTTATGCACCAACACTGATATTTTCACATCAGTGAGGACAGGAAGCATGATCTGGGGGTCAAAACACAGGACTGCGAGTCAGGAGTTCCAGAAGAGTCGTTTGTGGTGTGTGTGTATTTTCTTAACTGTAGCTTAAGCTCTACATTTTAATCCAGGGGCCCTTGGACTTCTCCTTTATATCAAAAATTAATTCAAAACCCAGACAGAAACTATTCCTAGGTGAGGTATACAGAAGGCATGGTGAAACATGAATGATCTCAATGCAAGAACAGCGAGAAGAGCAAGGGGACAGCTCAAGTAAGATGATCCTGGAGGAAAAAAAGGATAATAAAAATAACAAGACCCATCTCCACTTTCAGTCCAAGGGTAGGTTTATAAAGACAAGCATAAATCTCTGACTCACTCAACATTAGGAAAACACTTAAAACAAAGTTATAAACAGTTACAGAGAAGATTAATGTCTGTATTTTTCTCCAGTATTCAATTTATGACCTTAAACCCATCTTATGCATCTCCCTGAGCACCAAAAAGGTAAAGCCTAATGTTAGCTGCTTTATAAGCAAGACTTTTTATCTTCACAGTGGCCTTATGAGGTAGCTATTGCCCCATCTTGCAAAAGAAGGAACTGAGATTCAAAGAAGTTGGGCAACTTGTCCAAAGTCATATAGCTAGAGAGTGGAAGCACCAAGATTTGCACGCTTATTGCAGACATTCAGGCCTTGCCTCAAAGTCACCTCCTCCGTGAGGTCATTGCTGATATCGGGCCCAATCTGAAAAAGCCCCTGTGTTTCCCAATCACACTATATCAATTACACCCTCTGTGGCAACAAAAATTATACCGTGCATTTATTTGGTACATTATTAACTGCGTTCTCATCTCCAACATGGATGCACCTTGGTAGCAGGACCCTTGCCTGTCTGGTTCTACCTTTGATTCCCTCTGGCCAGCACAGAGCCTGACATACCAGAGGTGCTTAATAAATAACTGCTGTGAGAACGGAGAGAAAGGGGAGAGGGAAGGGAAAAAGGAAAAAACAAATAAATCCAGGTCCTTCTGACCCAAAGTTCTACTGCCCCTGCTAAAAGTGACCGAGGGATGTTTTAGATGCACCTTGGGAAGGGCACTGGGTCCCTCATGATTCTGAGGTACCATCTACTTCCCTATGGGTTTTTCTCTCACCTTTACTCCACTCCTCCCCCTGGCTCAAAATAGCCAGGTGGAAAATAGCCAATGGGTTACCATCTGCACCACACTCCGGGAGGTGTCCAGGGCTTGAAAACCCTGGGAATTTGGGCGCTTAAAGACAAAAACCTCATGGTTCCAAATCTCAAGGCAGATGCCTCATGTGGACACCACAAAGGTATACTCTATCTCTGGGGCATGCACAGAAGGTCACAGGAGGCAATGACCTAGTGAAGAAATAAGGGAGCCATGTTTAAGAATCAATCTAGAGAAATGAGGAGTCTGGTCCTCTCCCCAAATCCTCAGAAACAGAGAGCAGAGGAAGGGGGGAAGGAACTGGAAAAGAGACCCAGACCTGCTTACATGGCTCCTTGCCCTCAGCCCCCATCTGCCTCCATAAAGACTCAGACTTGTCCTAGAGTACACAATGTTCACTAGCCTCACAAAAACTTCCTTATAAACTGCAAACTTGACTTTACAATATCAAAATCTTGTAGTAACTGCATTTATATCTTTGACCCATCTTCTTGATTATTGTCTCCAAATTATGTGTATTTGGAGTGCAGTCAAACATATTTTTACAATTTACTTTGATGAGAAGGACCTAACAGCAAAGTACGTTTTATACTTACAAATGCATACAAACACACAAACAAAACAAGTGAAATTCTTGCTTACTGTCCTTGAAAAATGACAAAAAAAAAAGCCGAGTAGGCTTTTTTTTTTCCTATTATTTATCCTAATACTGCCAGTTCTGAAACAAAGCAGTTGGAGGAAGAAATTTAGTAACTTTGATTTGTCCCAAGATACATTTTTTTACACTGAGGTCCTATTCCTGACAGTAAGCACATGTGACCTGTTCTAAAAAAAGGATATTTTCCACTTCTTGCACAACTGGAGCAGATATAAACATCAGCCTGTGCAAACTGCACCACAGAACTCAAAGGGGATTTAAAACACACACAAATACACAGACTTAAATAAATTCTATAAATAGCAGGACTCAGGAAAAGGAAATCTCCAATAACACAGAGAACCAACACTTAGAATCCACTTTAATCAAATTTTCCATCTAATCATACCACAAAACTAATTTGCATAATAAGAGTCGAACATCTGCCAGTGTGAGGCACCTCAATCTTGCCTCTTTTGCTTCAGATATTGCCTCCTAGTTATTGTTATGAGGAAGAAAAAAATTACTGTGGTAAAGTAGAAAAGAAGGAATTTTAGTACTGATGTGTGTTAGGCACTCTGCAAAGCTCTTTTACAGATTCTGTCTCCATTTTAAAACTTCTACCAATAGGGGCACCTGGGTGGCTCAGTCGGTTAAGCTGACTTCGACTCTGGTCATGATCTTACTGTTAGTGAGTTCGAGCCCCACATCGGGCTCTGTGCTGATGGCTCAGGGCCCGGAGCCTGCTTCAGATTCTGTGTCTCCCCCTCCCTGACCCTCCCCTGCTCACATTCTATTTCTCTTAATAAACATTAAAAAATTAACACTTCTACCAATAGTAAGTTGACCCCATTTTACAAGTAAAGAAACTGAGGCTCCAGGAAGCTAAGTGTCTCAAGCACACATGTCACAGTTCAGTGACAGAGCCGTGAGCACAGCACTTCAGCACAGCTCCCTCTGAACCTATCTATGTGCATCCAGTTTCTGCCACCACCAGGGGCTCCGAGACCGTGAGGAAGGTCTGGGAGTCTGCTTAAACATTTAAAAGGCAACCAAAACCTCCAGAAGTCTATTTTAGGATATGTCCTCCAAGGTACCTAACATCTTATTTAATGTTGTAGAGAAATATGCTGGAGTATTGCTTGACCTTCCAGGCCAAACTCAAATATCCCTCCTTGTTCACAAAACTGACCTCCAATTTCCCTTCCTCTAGGAAATGCCCACTGCTAATGCCCACTCCCCATGAGGTCACACTCTGTCTTGCATGTTTAGCTGGATCCATGTGTTCTTTCCTTCACCCACTGAGACTTTTTTTTTTTGTTAAGTGTGTTTATTTATTTTTAGAGAGAGAACAAGCCAGGGAGGGGCAAAGAGAGATGGGGACAGAGGATCTGAAGCAGGCTTGGTACTGACAGCAGTGAGCCCGATGCAGGGCTCAAACTCAAGAACCGTGAGATCATCGCCTGGGCTGAAGTAAGACGCTTAACTGACGGAGCCCCCCAGGTACCCTACCAAGAGTTTTGGAGAAAATGCAGAATGATGCTCCTCTCCATTTCTGCCGTCATGCACAGCACCTTTTACATGGCAATAGTGGACAAGAGCCCAGGGCTAGAACCAGAGGAGAGGGCCTTGGGTGAAACCCGGGCCATCTACTTGTTAGGCCTCGGTTTCTTTGTAAAATAAGAATAATAAAAACACAGATACCCAGCGTTGAAGACATTAACTGAATTAAAACAGGTAAAATATTCAGACTCGGTCCTGGCAGGTAGTAAGCACTGCGTAAGAATTATCAGTTTTAAAAATCATATTTAAGACATTATTGTTTTCATTTATCATTATCATCTCTCACTGGTTGTGCAAATATTAAGTCCACACACATAAAAACGCTTAGAATAGGGACTGACAAGTGGTGCATGCTCAATAGATGTGAGCTACGTTTACTGGTATTAACTGGCACATACCAGGGCACAACAGACACATGTTGAATATGAAGTTTTCTGTATGTACTGATGCCACAATCGCTTTTTTTTAACCAAGACAAATTTGTATGGGTTGGATCAAAAATAAAAAATGTAAAAAAAAAAAAAATCATCTAAACACCTCATTAGGGGGCAGTAGTATTCATTAGGACATTGGTTGTTATTCCAGAACAACTCTGGCCTTAAAGTAGAGAGCCAAAGACAACCAAATGCAAATGCTTTCTAGAATGTCAGGACTCACCGTTAAGTAATGAAGAAATAATAACAAGAACACCATTTGCTAACCTTTTACTGAACCCTTAGTATGGGCCTGGCACCATGCTAATACTCTTCCACGGTCAATGTGACAGAGAATGTTCTTAAGACCCTTAGGATCCAGGCTGACATTTGTCAGATGAGGAAACTAAAGCCAGAGGTCACCCAGCCTGCCCAAGGTCTCAGCTAGTTGGGGACAGTGAGGCCAGAATAATGCTGGCAATTCCCTACAGACTGGACTGACAGAAAAATCCAAAAAATTCTCAGAATTCAGTAAAAGATTGACAGTTGTGTTTTGCCAAGAATGGATTATCATTTCATGAAAGAAAGGGTATTTTTACTATGAAGACAGGAGAAAAATATCTCAGAATAAATCCAAGAAATGGCAGTGGCCTTAAACCGAAACATGTGTATGTAAGTGTGTGTGTGACACCACAGTCGTTGTCTTTCTCATTTCACCACAAAGCTGTGAAAACTTCACACATCTCTCCGGGAATCAGCATTCAGAAACCACCACTGTATCCTGTCCTGCCATAGTAAACCCAAGACTTGCCTCATTCCCATTTCTAATTTGCAGGAAGTTTGCAATCTGCAGTTACCTGAAACATAACTAAAAATGCAACACAAGAAACTGGAACTAGATTAGTCTGTCCAGGGAAAGGACATTAGCCACAGAATTGCACACCCAGTCAACTGAACAAGAGGACCATAAACCTGAAAGGTGCTACCATGTTTTACAATGCTTTTTCAGGTCCCAAAGACCTAGAGAGAGGGCCTCACCTGCTAGGAGCTCATTCAGCAGCTCCACATTTGCTTCCCTGATGTGACTGCGCCAGCGTGTGAATTCTGGGTTCACCCTTGAAATTCGGCACTTTTCCCCCACCACGCACCATTCAGAGCTCATTCCCAGGAGAACACACGGAGGCTTCAAAAATCTTGCTGCGGGAACCACACTGCAAACAATTCTTCATTAGAACCTCTCCTCATAGTGTGTCTTCCTCCACTGCAGATTTGCCAGTGACCATGACCAAAAAGGGGTTCACATGATCTAAACCCAGGGGCTTCACACTCCTAAAGGCCAGGAGGTCTCGGTTAGGAATGAAAGCGTGTCTTTCCTCATGAAACACTTGCACATCTGAGCCCAGCCCAAATGAAGAATATATAACCTCCACTTTGGAGAGACCCTTATGGATCCTATTTTAAAAGGCTGCCAAGTTAAACGCAAAATCAGAACCAAGCACCCTCTCCTAGGTGGACACCTAAGGGAGAAAGCAACACCTGTTCACAGAACAAATCATTACTGTGCCAGCCAATTTCTAGGCTAACTGTTCGAAACAGGGGTGACTGTATGCCTCATGGATATTTGGCAGTGTCTGGAGACATTTCTGGCTGTCACAATTGGGGGTAGGGCGCTACTGGCCTCTAGCAGGCGGAGGCCAGGGGTGCTGGTCAACATCCTGCAATGCCCAGGACAGTCCCCACAACGAAGAGTAATCCAGCATGAAATGTCAATTGCAATGAGGTTGAGAAACTCTGCTCCAGACTCTAGGGACACAACAGTAAACAAGGAACAGACAGAAATCCCCTGCTCCCTTGAAGCTGGCAGTCTAGTGTGGAGGAACATCTAATAAACATATTAGAAATGAGTCAGTTATAATGGAAATGCAATGGAAAAAATAGTGCCTGTCAAGGAAGATGAGAGTTTGGAGGGATAGCAATTGTACATAGTGAGGTCAAGGTAGGCCTGGTAGGAATATTAAAAGACCTGAAGCTGGTGAGGTAGTGAGCACTGTGGCTCCCCAGGCAAAGGATGGTCCAGGCAGAGGCAGCAGCAAGTACAACATACAAAGGCCTTACGGTGGAGGAGTCTGGAGTGTTCCGGGACAGCGAGGGAGCTGACAGGGAGCCTGACCGTACAGGCTGCCTTTTGCCATTTAAAGGATCTCGAGCGTTCCTGAAACTAGGAGCCACTGGAGAGTTTTAAGCAGAAAAGGACATGATGTAGCACGTTTTAAATCACAGTTTCTCAGCCTCGGCGGGGACAGTTTAGGGCCAGATAATTCTCTGTTGCTATCTTGTGCATTACAGAAAGTTTAGCAGCTCTCCAGCCTCTATGTACTAAAGACCAGTACCAATACCCTTCCATTCTGACAACCAAAAATCTCTCTGGACATTGTCAAATGACCCCGGCGGGGGGTGGGAGAGAGGTAGCAATATCTACCCTGCCTGAGAATCAATTTTAACAGCAACATTGTCGCTGTCACATAGAAAATCCACCGGAAGAGGTAACACTAGAAAGCAAGAGACTACTGCAATAACCCTGGCAGGAGCTGGTGAGGACTTGGACCAAAGTGGTAGCAGAGGATTTGCCGAAAGGTGGGCAGATTCTGAACACATTTTCAACTCCAAGAGACAATCCAGAGAACACAGCTGATAGAAGAAATGGCTACAGCAGTCTTGACCTTTCAAATTCTACTTTTTCCAACCAAGACTTACAAGAAGGGAGGTGCCCTGGCAAAGACTTCAGACAAAAGGCCATGAGGAGGCCCCCAACAACATGGAGCCCTTTTAAAGTCACACAACAGATGCCGATGACAATAAGTTAGACAACTGTGGAAAACAGTATAGGGAAATTTTGCCAACCCCATATATTTATTCACAGATTTTATTTAACTGGTTTATTTCAAAGAGCATGTGTCTGCTCCACAGACAAGTTTTACAACAACTTTTTTAATTTAGCATTCCTCTCCATACCGGTTCTGTCCCGCACCTGTTTCTAGCTTCAACGTGTGAAGCCAT
Organism: Cryptoprocta ferox; assembly: GCA_028646485.1. NCBI lineage: Eukaryota > Metazoa > Chordata > Mammalia > Carnivora > Eupleridae > Cryptoprocta > Cryptoprocta ferox. Next base: position 46,720,634 of record CM053574.1, read on the forward strand.
CGCTTCCCACGTAGCCACATTTTTCCTTACACATGCTAGCTAGCTACAGAGGACGTTCACCCTTGCAAGTAATTTTTTGCCGACTCTGAAAAAGAACAGGCCCAAATCCTTCAACATGAGTTTCATGGCACTCATTTGGGTTTTTCCAGATGGTATTTTCCTCACTCTCTCAAACTCATTTAATGTTATGTATCAGCTCCCATCAAAAATGTTCCAAACAGTCCGGTTAATTCATTTCTTTCAGGACTACAGACACACACTCAAACACTCCCTCATTCTGGCCATGTAAGCATTTGCTTATAGAAGCAAAAGCAGAGACTGCTCAGTAAAACACTGGTGCCTTCAGCCGAATGCACATAAAGCCCCAATGAGCATAAGCAACAATACCCTTTACACAATATTACTCAAAACCCCCAACCCCCAACACACACAATCTATGCTCACACACAAAACATCCATTATGAGAGAAATCATCAACTAAAGGCTGCTTTTAGGCATCTAACGGCATTTCCTTCCAATCACTGTTAAGCGTCTGCAAGGAGGCTGCTTCAGCAGCCCAGTCGGTGGGTATGCCGTTCCCGGATTCTGCTCCCCAACTTGGATTCAGGGT
>CM053574.1:46721343-46770251 GCA_028646485.1 Cryptoprocta ferox
CGAGTGGGAATGGAGGCAGCACAGGAAGTGGGCACTAGAGATGGTGGGAAGCCAGACCAGCGGGTGTCTTCGCTTCTCTCCAAAAAAGTTTTTGAACTTTCCTGCAAATCAAATGCGCGTGTCGCTGCCAAGCAGGTGACCTGCCAAGCAGGTCTGTCCCAATACCCTCCAGTTCCGAAGCTTTTTCCCATCCAGGGAAGGCCTGGATTTGAATGGGACTCTATTGCCCAGGGAGTTTAACCTGGACAGGAGACACGCCCACCCGCTGCCCGGGACCCCGCCCGCGCCGCCGTGCCCGGGTGGGCAAGGTGAGAGGCGGGACTCCCGGGAAACTTCACCTGGAGGAGGCCAGGGGCGGGCTTTCCCAGAGGAGCCCGACTCCGAGGAGGCAACACAGACGAACTAATTGCTTCCCTCACCGTCGTGCTTCAATCCATCCCAAGCACTACCTCTCCGAGTCCTCAGCCCGCTGGGAGCTTCAGAAAAGAGGTTCACTAGAAACTCTTTTTTCCTCCTTCCCACCCGGCCAGCGTCCGGGTCCCGCGCTCCTCCTCCCCCACCTGCGCGCCGGGTCTCCCCAGCCCCCACCCGGTCTCAGCTGCCAGTATGCGGAGCCCAGGGACCCCACACCTGGGCAGGCGATCGTAGGCTGCCTGCGGCGCCCCCCGCAGCGCACTTGAACCGAGCCCCCCAGGAGACGTACCGGCCCGGCGGGCGCGCCCCCCAACTGCGGGGGGCAGTTCGCCCTCTGCCCCCGGGCAAGGACACGGGGTCCTTGTCCCAGAGCCCGGACGACCGGCTTTCTTCGCCCCAGGGTGTGGGGCGCGGGGCCCCCCAGCCACCCTCCGCGCCTCCCTCCAGCTGTCACCACTCACCTGCTCTTCAGAGGTTGACTTTTGAGTTCGTAATAGGTTTTGGGCTCTTCGTGAAACTCCTCCCCGACTTCGAAATCCGGCACGATCCCGGATTCCGACTGCATGGCTCCCGCTTCCCGTCCTTTCACTGCTCGCAAGTGAGAATAGAGCCTGGGGGCGGAAGGAAGGTGGCGGGGCCTGGGTCCCCCGAGCCGTGCGCCCCCGCACAGTGCCCAGCTCAGCCCGCTCGCCCGCGCGCGGCCACCCGCCCAGGCGCGGCGAGTTTACACTCGCACCCGGGCGGGAGGGGCGGGCGGCCGCGCGCAGCCTGGGATCTGTAGTTCGGTCCAGACGGGGCGTTCCCGGCTCGCCAGGGGAGCCGCTCCCGCGAAAACTACAACTCCCAGAAGGCCAGGAGGGGGCAGAGGCAACGTGGTGGACACCGCTATTGCAACTCCTGTTTGGATTCATTCTCAATGTCAGCAGCTCCTCTCCCTCGTCTCTCCTCTCTTGCTTCAAGGGTACGGACGTGGCTATTTAATATTAATAAGAACGGACTCAGCCTTGCTCTCCTACCGTCACCCCTACTCCCTGCTCAGACATATGCGAGGGCACCCCAAATCCCTAAAAAAATAAATTTTTTTAATCGTGAAGGGTTTTGGCACTAAAAAGTTTTAGCCTTCAAGCCTGCCTTAAAATAAAAGCACTTAACTGTCAGCCTGTGTGCTTCCCAGTGGTGCTGCGACATATCAACTCGTCTTCGGATTGGAATAGAGTGGAGGAATTTGCCTTCACTCTATAATTAAAACATTATTGTAAAAATTATTCTTGTGCGTTCCTTTTCTGTAAGTCAGTCTGGGCTTTTACAATACTATTCATCCAGCTGAGTGGCTCTTTTCCCTTTATCCAATTAGCCACTTTTAATCTAAAGCAGCACTTGAAAGGTCCGGTTAATTTAAAAGGCACCAAGTTACAAAACAGAGTTATCACTGTCTGCTTTTAATTTCTCAGTTGTCTGGGAGTTCAAACAAGATTGTCCTAACAATTCAGGAGTGAAGTTAGGGATGTATAAAGTGTACAAATGTCATCCTCCCGCCTGAGCTTTGGGGCACTCATTTATGTAACAGAATAAAAAGCTCAGTTATGGCTCATGTTTACTTCCAGCCCTTCCCTCTGATTACTTCCAGTAGGATGTGCTCTTTCTTTTAAAAATGTCTTAAGGCATCAGAGAGGCAGTAGAGAGTTAGAGGGTGGTATTTAAAGTTAGGAGACTCAGAGCTGAAATCCTGAAATGCTGTCTAAAGCACTGTGTGATCTTGGGCACGTCATTGATTCCTAGAAGCCTCAATTTCTTCATCTGTAAAAGAGATTAGCAAACCTGTTTTAGAAGATGTTGCCAGGTCAAATGCAAGGGAAAGTGATTTGTAGTCTTTAAAAATGATGCTCACTGGTCATTCTTTTATTTAATATATCTTGAAGATATTCCTTCCAGACTAACATTTCATTGGTGAGTTTGTCCTTCCAGAAGTATTAAACTAAATGATCATCCTAGGATAAAATGCTAAAGAGGCTGGATTAATGATTGGGTATCTCCCAGAATTCCATTGACCTCTTAAAGGCTATCAAGAAATTCATGTTAGAACTGCGGCGCATAACCTCTTTAGAACTGTAATGGAACAGTCCCTTATGTCACTCATTATATCAAATAGTGACCTACTAGACCAAAGGGACCAAACCTGAAGGGTAAAAAATTGTCAGGAAAACTAATAGCCCTGAACTTACCACCAGCCAAGTGTACCTTCCAGAGGGATCTGTAGGCTACAGAGCTCTGAGCTGAGGTTGCCCTGAGATAAATACAGCTGCTATTTTTGCCCCTGTACCCTTTCTTCTGATCTCATCCTACTCTGAGTTGGGGGAAGCTTCTCTTCCATCACATGTGACACATTTATCATTTAGAGTGCCATCTGCCACCCAGTGGGAGTGGGTGCATGATTTAATCCTGACCAATAAATGACCCCTTTTCCTTCACCACAGTGATTCCTTAGGGATGGACACAAGACAGTAACATGACTAAAAGTTCTCCTTTGAACTTTTCTACAGGTCAACGGGAAAAGACTGTCTGATTTGTGGAAGCATGGTGTTCAAAGGTAGACAACTTAAAGCCAATTACTTATGGCCATATAGGAAAGCTGACCAAAAATGAGACAATGAGATAAGATCAACAATCAGAGCAGCAGATATCCTTAGATTTTCCAGAGATATGAACCAAAAATTCTTTTCTTTTTGATGAAACTATTATGCTTTAGGTTTCTGTCAGTTGCAACCAAAAGGTCTTTGAGTAATCACCCTAAACACTTTTCACTCCCTTTAAGTAGATGGCCCATCTCTAGGAATGACCATACCATTAATCCACATGATAAAAAGTTGACCCCCTGGTAGATGGCCCTGTAATCCCTCTTCATTAATGAATTGAATCCTAGGAGTAGATACCTTTTCTTTAAAAAGGTGATGAAAGTCAGTATCTTCATACATTTCAACCAGGGATTGTGTCTCTTAAAAGTATAAAAGGAAAAAAAAAGTACAAAAGAGTATTATTTTCACACTTACCTATATTTATGTAATATTTTACTCTTTTGCACATGCTTGTCACACACACCTCATTTGCACTTATAAAAATCCAGCAGCAAGGACAGATGGACAAGGGTCCTCACTTGAAAATACACTGGACATGCACTAGTTATAAACAGAGCATCTCGTTAAGTAACCAAACTACAAGAAGGTATTTGACTTCCTCTCTGCCCTCCAGAGACTCATAGTCCAGGAGTTGAGTCAAAGTGTATAACTCAACGAGAAACCACACAGAAGGCAGCAACCTACCTGTGGAGAACCTACTCTGTGTCAGCCACATTATATGCTAGATATGGGGGAAAACAGCAGTTTTGAGCCATATATGATCCCTGCACTCAGGACATAGTCCTTGCCTTTTTTAGGAATAGGAGTTAAAATGATTTGATAGGTAAGTAAATAGATATGTAAAGGCTACACATGTCTGAGAAAGGAGCCACCACCAAAAGCAGAGGTAGAGATAAAGTGAAGAATTCTTGGAGGAGATGTGACTAAGCTAGATCTTAAAAATAAAGAAAAAGTGAAATAAAATAAAGAAAGGAAAAATTTAGGACATAAAACATGAAAATTGAATCTACTCAAGCCCCTAGATCTAACTACCAATTTACGGGGGGGGGGAGGGAGGAGAGAGAGGAACATGTGAGGCTGCAATCAGACAAACCTAAAAATTGAGAAATTCTACAAGACAGTGAGAAATTCTTCAAAAAATAAATAGCATGAAATAAAGAGGAAGGAGGAACCGCTATAGATTTTTAAAGAAGTAGAAGACATACATAAGATCTATGTGAATTATATTTAATTTTAAAAACAAATTGGAAAAAGAGACATACCACCCAAATACTCTGTGTACATATTATCTGGAGTCTGATTGAACAAGCCAATTGTCAGAATTCATTTTGAAGAATGCTAGGAGGGTAGAAACATGAACTGGAATTGGATAATATTGAAAACTTATTGTTGGTGCACCTGGGTGGCTCAGTCAGTTGCGTATCCGACTTTGGCTCAGATCCTGATCTCACAGTTCTTGAGTTCCAGCCCCGCGTCAGGCTCTGTGCTGACAGCTCAGAGCCTGGAGCCTACTTCAGATTCTGTGTCTCCCTCTTTCTCTGCACTTCACTGGCTCTCTCTCTCTCTCTCTCTCTCTCTCAAAAATAAATAAGCATTAAAATTTTTTAATTATTGTTAATTTTATTAGGTGTGATAGTGACGTTGTGCTTATCTTATTTTCAAAATTCTTATCTGATAGTCAGACATACATATAAAGTATTTATGGGTGAGATGATATGATGTCTGGGAATTGCCATAAAATACTCCATCTCCTCTCCTTCTATCCCCCATAAAGTAGGAAAAGGAAAGCTGAAATGTGAATAAGATGTAGAAACTGGCTAATGTGCTATGGAAGTTTACTACACTACTCTCTGTATTTTTGTGTACATTTGAACACAAAATAAACAAAAAAGATATTAAAAAAAGAAATAAACAAAAAAGAGAGAACTGTCAGAATGATTTTTTTAAGTGGTGTACAATTTCTGATAAAAGTAAATTAAAAAACGTGTCATTCAAAAGGAGAAACAGTACATGAGGAAGATGTGGAAGCAAAGCTGCTCATGGCATGTTTGGAGAAAACATCCAAGAGCAACTGAGCAACTGGATATGGTTGATTTCAGCAGAAAACAAGTCATTGAAAGTAGACTGAGTAGCTCCAGACCCTCCAGAAGGGCAGCGGGACTTGGCACAGAAGTTGTGCAACCAGGAGCAACTCTAAAATCTATGCCATGGAACTGGGCTAGTGAAGCCACCACTACCAATACCACTGTGTCACTAAACATCACAGCTTGCACGTTTGACACTGAACATGGCACACTGTCGAAATGCTGTTTCTGGGAACCGGCTATAGCCACAATTGCCCACCACCGGCATGGATTAGGCTGCATCCCAGCTGCTTCATCTATTTGTTGTCCTGTCCAAGGTCAAGGCTTGATGCAATTGGCAGACCTAGGTTTTGTGCCCTAACTCTGACTGCAAGGATGCTAGCTACCCAAAGCCATTTGAAAGAAAGCCCTCTTTCTCTCTCACTACTTTAGAGACTTAAAGTAAAAAAAAAAAAAAAAAAAAAAAGAAAGAAAGAAAGAGAAAAAGAAACTATTTTTCAGTCTCCCTGGGACTAATAAATTCAGTTCTGTAGACAGAAACACATAAACCTACCCCCTCTTTTTAACTTGTGTTTCTCTTATTTGAAGCATATTTTAATAAGCACAGGATTGAACAGTAATGAGGCAGTTCACTTACTTTATTTTTGTTTATTTTTTTAGAGAGACAGAGAGAGAGAACAGGGGTGAGGGGCAGAGGGGACAGAGACAGGGAGAATCTTAAACAGACTCCAGCCTCAGCGTGGAGCCCGACCCCAATGTTGGGATGATGACCTGAGCCAAAATCAAGAGTCAGACACTCAAACGACTGAACCACCCAGGCTCAGTTACTTCAAAAGAAGAACCCAGTTTGGTTACTTCAAAAAGAAGGTGAAACAAGCCCAGATGAATAACAATATAAATGACAGAAAAATGCTAAGGAAAAGGATGGTAGGAAGAGGAGAGGAGAATGAGAGAGGCTTCAGCACTACCCGTCAGTATATGTTCTTCCTACAGGTGCCAAGGCAGTGGACTATGTGCCCAGACATGGGTGTGCTCCAAGAAAAACAATCTAAGCTACACAAAGTTTGGACAGGAAACATATCAAGTGGGAAGATAATTAATTTTCAAGGCATAAATCTGCTTCGTGGCTTTGCAGGTTTAATGTTTGGATAGTGGATTTCTTTGAGAATCTGATGAAAGCTGTAGACTTTTTCTTACCAGAAAAAAGGGTGTGCTCAAATATCATTGCAACCTCAGAGGTCCCATGGACCACCTTGTGGTCATTTATTGCTCCTCAGGAGTCTGGATCCTGGTCTTCTAAATATATTGTCCTTATGAGTACTGTCCAACACAGTTTTCTAGAGCCACTGAACAGGGGCCGGGAGAGAAGGAAGGGTGCTATGCTGTGTAGACCAGGAGCGGAAAGTGGTGTGTCCTTCTCAAAGGGTTGTCCATGAACCATTTCCATCAAAATCACTTGGGGTGCCATTACAGTGCAGATATCCAAGCCCAGCAGCAGAATAACTAAATCAGGATCTTGAAGGGGTGGGGATTGAGAACCTACATTTTTAGCAAGTTTCTCTGCACTGTAAGTGTGGAGCCCGCGGTAAAGGGTGGGGGAGGGGGGGGGCAGTGCTCCAGGCAGGGCTTGAACTCATGAACCATGAGATCATGACCTGAGCTGAAATCAACAGCTGGTCACTTAACTGACCAAGCCACCCACGTGCCCCAGGAAAAGTTGGGATTTCTAGCCAAGAAGCAGAATGTGGGTGGGGTGGAGGTAGAAGGTGGTAGGTGGGTAGTAAAGTATTAAAGGAGTAGCTTATTCTTTGCTAAACTGACCTAACAGAATTCTTCCTGAGGCAGGCAAGAGGAGGGATGGGAGATAAGGGATCAGATATGGAGGATGGGGGCGATGGCCAAACCATCTGACAGGATTGTTGCTAAAATGGTCAATGTAAACAGAAGCCAAAAGTCAAAGTCTATTTGGGAAGAAGATTCAGAGGAGGGTGGCTAAAATTCAATCAAGGAGAGACTCAAACCAAAGAAGTGCCTTTTGTAGCTAATGGACCCCAAAGACAGACCAATGGCACCGGCTAGCTGTCACCCCACAGATACAACAGCAATGGTGGAAGAGTGATTTGACCCTGGTATGAACTTTGTGACTTCAAACCCAATACAGAGCAATCAGTAAAGGTCATGCCGTACATTCTTGTTCCAAGGTATCTGAAGTCACAGGAATTAGAGTAAGCAGTACAACATAAAATGTTCCAAAAGATGGAATATATACTCCAAAAAGGGCATTCCTGCTTTTTGTCTTCCTCTAAACAGCTACCAAAGTAGCAAAAAGGTTACTGACTTCTATGTAAAATATTTTAAAGTTATCTTTTTATCAGAAAAGTAAAAAGGTTTATTATTTAAAAATCACAAAATGCAGATAAGTAAAAGAAAAATATTTTTGAACACCCATAGTACCACTCTCCAGTGATGCCCATATCTAGGAATATGTCACTCAATTTCAATATATTCATTATATATGTATGTATGGTCTCAGTAAATATTTGAAAGGTAATACTGAATAGACTATTTCTTCATCACACCTTTCCTTTTCATGTATCATGAATAGCTTTCCTTGTCTACAACCTCATTTTAACGTTTCTAAAATATACTTTCCATTTTATAAATTTATTGCATTTATTTTTCTAATGTCTGCATTGTTGGACCTTTTGACTATTTTCAATTTTTTACTATTAGAGATAAAGAGCATTTCCCATCTTTCTTAGTAGCTAAATCTTTGCCCCCATTCACACTAATTGCCTGGAGATTGAATTGCTAGACCAAAAAGCACACGTTTTTGATATTTTGCCAAGAGAGATCTTTCTAGAACACAAACTTCATAGTGTCTTTTCCCTATTTTAAGCCCTTCTGGATCCCCATTGCTACAGAACGTAGACCAGCCTCTTTAATATTAGATACCCAGCTCTCCATGCCCTGGATTTTCCCACCCTCTCTTCCTGCTCTCAGATCACTCTCTGACTTCCTTATTAAGTAGCTTCAGTAACCCCAAACTGCTTTGAGCTCCTGGAATAGATCAGGCTGTTTCTCTCTGTCATGAGTGCCTTTCTCTTCCTCTTTTGCCCCAAATACTTCTTTAACCTTAAGATACAGCTCAGGTGTTACCTTCATCAGGAAGTCTGGCTCTACCCTACCAACCCTCATCAGGTCCCCAGATTGATTTAGAAGCCCCATCCCTAAGTTCCCTAAATACGCTATCTGAAATATACCGCATTATATTTATTTAACTTTCTATACAAATCCCCCCTCCACCCTCTACCCCACTATCACCACCACCACGTACACAAACCCAATACACCCCTACCCTTGTCCAAACTGTGAGCCCCTTGCGGGCTGGGACCATGCCCACAATAGATACTCAATAATTGCTGAATAAACAAATGGATTACCAACCAAGTAAAGGGAAATATATTTTCTAGTAAATTTACACTGTTCCTTTTCATAATGATAGCAATGATAATACAAATAAAAATGGGATTTTTACCTTAGGTTTTCCACAGTGTCCATTTGTACCTCAGGCAAATATTGATTGAACAAAATAACTTTCCATCACTAGGACTCTCTCCTAGTCTAAATTGATTTATCACAGTAGAATTTAGCCTGTGTCCCAGAGGCACTGCTGATAAGGAGACTGAGATCTCTTCATTAGAACAACAAGCGGACACGTTCAGACTTGCTAACGGGTGATTTGGAGAAATGTCATGCGGGAGACTGACTGAATGAAGCATATTTAGCACTTATTAAAGGAACTAAAACCAGAAACTGAAATGATGTATGCACATTTCCCGTCGTGAAGTTGACAAGGGTAAACCTCAAGAGTTTTGATGTCCCCATCCATGTTAACCCAAAAAGTTATCAGAAAGTTTGCAAAAACAAGCACTCCGTTTGTCAGATTACAGAAGAAAATACATTCATTCTTGTTTTCCCCTAAAATCCAGTAGGAGTAGGGGTTCAGCAATACTGCTGTGGAATTGATTTGCAAAAGTTAAGATGCTAAAATATCAAGCCCCGGGGGCAAAAGTCAAGTACTTGGAAAAATAGAAAACTTCCAGTTTGCCTCAGGGCAAGTGAAGAAGGGAATATCCCGAGGGACTTACCTCTTAAAGATGAATTAGAGTGGACATCAAGGGACAGTCACAAAACAGTAAAAGAATTAATACTTGTAAGACACACAGACCATTAGCCAGTGCTTGCCACATAGTATGCTCCATACAATATTTCTGCTAAATAAAATAATCTTTAATTCTTTATTCACTCAGGAAACATCTGTTTTTATTTTTTTCTCTCTCGTTTTTTAAAAATTTTTTTTGAGAGAGAGAGAAAGAGAGTGCAAGCCGGAGAGGAGCAGAGAGACAGGGAGACAGAATTCCAAGCAGGTTCCATGCTGTCAGCACAGAGCCCAATGCAGGGCTCGAACCCACAAACTGTGAGATCATGACCTGAGCCAAAATCAAGAGTCAGATTTGGCTTAACCACCCAGGCATGCCCCACTGTCTCAGGTTTTTTTAATTGAAGTATAGTTCATAGTACTTTGTGCCAGGCGCATACTAGGAAAGACTAGTTGACTGATCCAGCTAAGGGTTTCTAAAGTTTGTTCAATCTAGGCACAAAATAAAGAGAGTTATAATGTATACCAATGGTCTGACCTTCTTTCTCCATCAGAAAGGCACTGTGGCTGGCTTTAAACCCTGCTTCTACCACTTACTGCGTGGTAGGCAAGATGCCTAAATCACCCTACTTCTCAGTTTCCTAATTTACAAAAAAGGGGATTATCGAAACAAACTAGTTATGGTGGTGATTTAGCAAGGATACCTATATAAAGCACTTTGCTTTTTATTTTCTGGAACTCATAAGAACTGTTGGCTAATTTTAAGTGTTAATTGTTGCTCTTATTGTTATTCCTCTTTTGACCATACTTTCAATTAGCCTTTAGGAATCCACTGATCTATGTTTGAGACCTAAAAGACAAAAGAACACTTTCTGTTTCTCATGTCAATTCTCTTTTGGTTTAATTTTTTTTAATGTTTATTTATTTTTGAGTGAGAGAGAGAGAGAGATAGACCATGAGTAGGTGAGGGGCAGAGAGAAGAGGGGGACACAGAATCTGAAGCAGGCTCCAGGCTCTGAGCTGTCAGCACAGCGCCTGACAAGGGGCTAGAACCCACGAACCGTGAGATCATGACCTGAGCTCAAGTCGGGGACTTAACTGACTGAGTCACACAGGCGCCCCTGGTTTAATTTTTTTTAACGAGTATTTTCTTGAAATTTTGAAACATATTACACTTTGGAAAAGTACGTACAACATACATATATTCTTTCAGAAATTATCCTTACCCACTCACAGCTTTTTCCCTTCAAAAGATAACCACTTTTATGGTAACCATTGCCCTTTTTTTCTATAATTTTAACACATAAGTATGATCCCCCTAAGCAATATAGGGTTTTTCTGCCTATTTTTGGACTTCAGAGAAATGAAATTATGGTCACCAGCTTCCAAGATGACCCCCAATAATGCAGGTCTCCTGATGGTCTCTTCTTATATTGAATCAGGGCTGGTCTTGTGTGACTAACTTTTAAGACTGTCACAAAAGTTTACTGTGATTTCTGCCTAGTCCTCTCAGATTGTTCACTCGGGGGCGAGCATGAGGAGATTCAAGTGGTCCTTTGAAGAGGCCCTTGTGGACAGGAACGGAGGCCTCACACCAGCATCTACCACCAGCTTGCCAGCCTTGCAATTGAACCACCTTAGAAGTGGATCATCTGCCCGAGTCCAGCCTTCTGATGACTGTACCCCCAAAAAGGCATTCAGCTGCAGTCTCAATCTCAAGAGCAACCCTCAGGTGGAATTGCTCCAAGCCACTCTCAAATATCTGACCCACAGAAAGCATGAGCACTCACAAGTGATTTCTGTTGTATTAAACCAAGAAGATTTGGAGTAATGTGTTCTACAACGGTAGATAATCAGAGATTATGCTGTATAAATTCTCTTGCATCTTAATTCTTTGACTCAACATTTTTCAAAGTTTCATCCATGACGCTGTGTGTAGTTTATTTGTTTTCATTACCATATAGAATTCTTCTTTCCACTGTCAAGAAAGTCATTTGGCATCCTGAATGACAACCTTAATATCTCTCCTAATGCCTCAATTAGTCACTGGATTTCTCTGCTTCTCAAATAAAGATGAAGAAAGAGGATGAGGCGGAGACAGGCGCTCTCTCCTGGGATGTATTTTCCTCTGACTGGCAATTAAAGCAAAGCAAACATGTTGGCCGCTGCAGACTCAGCAAGTCATGTTTTCTTAACATTGAAGCTGTTTGGTCAAGAAGGAGTCTTGAGCACTTCCCATCTACAGCCAGCAGGACAGCTCAGCCCTTTGCCCTCTGCCACTGTTTCAGTAGGACACACAGAGTAACTAAGAAATGCGGACGGCAAGGCAGGCACCTGATGAAAAATTAAGAGTAAGATCCCATTTCTAGACATCTATAGTACAGAAATACTCTCACAAAGATGCAGAGATGCATATACAAGAATTTTCACTGCAATATTTTTCATTACATTGAAAAACTAGATCCATGGCACAGGGGCTATAGATAAATTAGGATGTATCCTTACAGTTGAATTCTACATAAGTGTTAAAACACTCCAGAAGTGTGTAAAATAAAAAACAATGAGACTGAACTCTATGAACAGACATGGAAAGACGCACAGTACGTTGCAAACAATGCATGTCACTTCTATTTTCATTTAAGAAACGAACTGTGTGTGTATGTGTGTGTGTGTGTGTGTGTGTGTGTGTGTGTAACGTTGTACCTGGATTAAATCATTAACAGCTGTTAGAGGGGCTAAGAATTATAAAGAAATTTGGCTTTCAAAATCACATATTCTTGTAATGTTTTATTTTGTTACAACATATACATATTTCTTTTGAAAGCAGAGAGAGAAGCAGTACGGTTTTAATATGTCATTTGTGTCAATAATAAGAATGTTAATGACTATGATGAGAAAGAGCTATAAATTAAAGATTTAACCCTTCTGGTTCTCTTGAGTGATGAATCTAGGATCTTCTCTTACCCATTCTTCCCAATGATTTCTACATCAAAGAGCTATGAGAACCATACAGCATAAAAAGTGAGCCATAAGGGATGAAAGCATGTATTTCCTTTATCACACTTTACTATCTTTAAAATTGCATAAGTAGGGGCGCCTGGGCGGCTCAGTCAGTTAAGCCTCCAACTTCAGCTCAGGTCATGATCTCGCGGTTGGTGAGTTTGAGCCCCATGTCGGGCTCTGTGCTGACAGCTCAGAGCCTGGAGCCTGCTTCGGATTCTGTGTGTGTGTGTGTGTGTGTGTGTCTCTCTCTCTGCTTGCACTCTGCCCCTCTCTCTCTCTTTCAAAAATAAATAAATAAACATTAAAAAATAAAATAAAATTGCATAAATAATTTGTGTTCATTTTAGAAGAATTGGAAAATACTGCAGCAAACAAAAAGAAAAAAATTATCTGTCACTGACCCATCAGAGAGAAATGTTTTTAAGTATTTTCCTGACAACTGTCCAGACTTATTTCTAGTGTTATACACACACACGTACATGAATACATACATGCACACACTCACACACAAACCATTCTCTTCCTTTCAAAGTAATGGACAATACTCTATGCATTGTTTTCAAACTCATTTTTATTTACATAATATATTTTTGAACAACTTCTCATATTAAAAACATACTCTTACTGGAGTGCCTGGGTGGCTCAGTTGGTTAAGCGTCCGACTTCAGCTCAGGTCATGATCTCATGGTTCGTGAGTTCGAGCCCTGCATCAGGCTCTGTGTTGAGAGCTTGGAGCCTGGAGCCTGCTTCCAATTCTGTGTCTCCTTCTCTATGCCCCTCCCCTGCTCATGCTCTGTCTCTCTCTGTCTCTCAAAAATGAATAAACAATAAAAAAATTAAAAAAGAAAGAAAAGAAATCATACTCATATCATAATGATTAAATCTGCACAGTGTTCCATTACATTAAGAGCATATAAGATGGTTATGAAACACCTCTGGATTTATATGTAAACCTTTATTGGGTTTGCAAATATCCAAAACATCTAGGTTGCATGCAAAATACATATGCATTTCTCTAGAGAGAGAGCCCGTATCTCTTCTCAGATTGTCTTAGGATTCCACAGTTGAAGAAGAATAAAAAAAGAGTTGAGTCACTAGCTGATATGCCTGTGGAAGAGGTGGTGTAACTTATCTAACCAATTCCTTCTTGATTATTTTGTTTGTTTCCCATTTTCACTATTATAAACAATGCCACAAGTTAATTTAGGAATTTTAATTTTGCTGTTCAGGAAAACAAGGAAGGCATGAAGTACTGTGATATCATTGAGTCTCCCTATGTAAACGAATAGGTGAATGTGCTACAATTCAAGGATCTATCCAGAAGGAATTTTCTTAGAGTCATCGAAGAAGAGGTTAGAAACCCTCAGGCACAGAAACCCCACCAGCGCAATTAAACAAAGCCTAGCATTTGCTGCCAAACCTAAGACACTGATAGGCAGAACACAGCAGGAAATTGGGGAAATTCATAATACAAGGTAAGAGAGGGGCACGTGGGTGGCTTAGTCAGTTGAGCATGGGACCCTTGATTTCCACTCAGATCATGATCTCACGATTGTGGGATCCAGCTCTGGGTCACACTCAGCGTGGAGCCTGCTAGAGATTCTCTCTCTCTCTCTCTCTCTCTCTCTCTCTCTCTCTCTTTCTCTTTCTCTCTCTCCCTTATGCCCCTGCCCCACTCATGAGCATGTGCACTCTCTCTCTCTGTCTCTCTGTCTCTCTCTCTCTCTGTCTGTCTTTCTCAAAATAAGTAAATAAATAAATAATTTAAAAAAGTAAGAGAGAAAAATAGGGACAGGATGAGGAAAAAAGAAGAAATTCATGCAGCGAACATCCATTTTTTATTGTGTCAGCCTGCCTGTCTTCTTTCCTTTTTCTCCTAAAAGCACCGCCCTTTGCCTTTTGGGAACTGCCCAACCTCCATCCAAGGTGGTATCGATACAAATGTCAATCAACAGTACCCTGCTCTCTCTGGTCAGAGGAACAAACTGCTGGCCCAAGCTAGAACAATAAGCTTCTCTCTCCCAGAAAGCTGAATCCTCTACAAAGAAACCCTGGGAGGGAAGGCTGTTGGAGCTGAGTCATCCAAGAGCAGCAACCTTCGAAACCAACCCATGAGTTCCCGCTGCTGAGATTCCCCAAACGACCCCTTGTTTCTGCCCTTTCCCAGACATGATGGTTCAACTCTTCCTTCTGGAAGAGAACATATGGCCCACCCCTTGATTTCTGTTGTTGTTGAAAAAAAGACAAAAACACACAGAAACAATAACATCAAGATGTTTGGTTAATGTCTCACAAGTATTAGTGATAGAGGCAGGACCAGGTACAGATGTCTCCTTAGTAGAATATAGGATAGAGACACTGTCTTGTTTAGTGGTGAGTGCCCCATCCCTAAAACTTTGGAGGCACAACCCAGATGATCAACAAATGATTGTTGTTAATGTTTTGTGGTAGTATCGGTAGTTGTTGTTTTCTGACTTAAAAACAAGAAGAGGTGTCCAAGATAACACTGTTAAATAAAAAAGCAAGTTGCAAAAATGATCTTGAATGGTGTTGCCCCTCTACCTCTTGAGAATTGTTATTTCTAGCAGGAGTAAATAAATGGGCAAATTGTTTTTTGTTCCAGTGTTATTTGAATTTTTTGCAGTTTAAATACAATCTTTATGTGATTAGAAAATGATTATTTAAATTAAGAAAAGAGAAAAAGGGGAAAGGAAAAAAAAAAGAAAAAAAACCAAAATGATATAAAGAAAGGAGTAAAAAGAAGGAATGGAAAAAGGGATCAGGAGGCAGAAGAGTTGTAACATTCCCCGGTGGCATTCGGGTGTAGATTCCTTATTATAGTGATCATTAGGACTGTTTACCAACATTCCATTTTCCTCCTTCCAGACACATGGTGAGATTGAACTTATCACACCCTTGAAGTTACAAGTGCCATGTGTCGTGCTTTTGCCAGCAAAATGTGAATGGAAGCAATGCATGTCACATCCAGGTAGAAGCGTCTGAAAATCGGGGTGTGCCAGCAATCACACTACTAGGTATTTACCCAAAGAATGCAAAAATACTAATTCAAAGGGATACATGCACCCGGATGTTGATAGCAGCATTGCCTATGCTAGCCAAATTATGCGAGGAGCCCAAGTGTCCACTGACATGAGTGAGCAAAGAAGATGTGGTATGCATATATATATATATATATATATATACACACAGTGGAATATTACTCAGTTGTAAAAAAAAAAAGAGTGAAATCTTGCCATTTGCACCAACATGGATGGAGCTAGAAAGTGTTATACTAAATGAAATAAGTCACTCAGAAAAATAAAAATACCATAGGGTTTCACTCATGTGGAATTTAAGAAACAAAACAAATGAGCAAAGGGAAAAAAGAGAGAGAGAGAGGCAAACCAAGAAACAGACTCTTTTTAAATAAATTTTTTAGTTAATTTTTTAAAATTTACATAACATAACATAACATAACATAAGATTCTGTTAGCATAACAGAATCTTAACCATAGAGGACAAACTGATAGTTACCAGAGGGGAGGTGGGTAGGGGGATGGAGATTAAGGAGTGTGTTTGCCATGATGAGCACTGGCTGTTATATGGAAGTGCTGAATCACTGTATTGTACACCTGAAATTAATATTATACTATTAATATTATTAATAATAATAATTAACGTTAACTAACTGGAATTTTAATAAAAACTAAAATAAAAAAAATCAATGTGTGATTTGTTACATTCTCTTCCCTTGTCGACAGCAAGAATTGATGGTGAAGACTCCTTATGCCCTGGGTTCCTGAGTGAGGATAATAGGAACATAGTCTCTGATAACCCATGATGGACATGGAGCGTAAGTGAGAAATAAACATTTATTTAAGCCACTAGGATTTAGGGATATTTAATTTTATAACCTCAGCATATTAAATCTATCATGGGGTATATCTAACCCAGGCCTGAAAAATAGAGCATTGTCTTATAAGATCTCTGTTATGGACTGAATGTTTATGTCCTCCCTTTCTAAATTCCTATGTTGATGACTTAACTTCATGGATGTATATCTGAAGATGGGACTTTGGAGAGTAATTAGGTTTAAATGAGGTTATAAGGTTGGGGATCTCGTGATGGGATTAGTTCCCTTATGAGAAGAGACACCATCTCTCCCTACCACGTAAAGATACAGTGAGACTGTACTGACAGGGAGGAGCCTACATGGGATTCTCTGTCTCCCTCTCTCCTCTACCCCTCCCTTACTCATTCTCTCTCTCTGTCTATTTCTTTATCTCTGTCTCGCTTTCTCTCTCTCTCCTTCCCTTCTCTCTCTCTCTCTCTCTTTCTCAGAAATAAAAAAAAAACATTACAAAAAAAAAAAAGACACAGTGAGAAGGCAGCCTAGGAAGAAGCTAGGAAGAGAGTCCTCATCAGATTACAATCATGAAGGTTGTATGATCTTGGACTGCCCAACCCCCAGAACCATGAGAAATAAATTTCTGTTGTTTCATGGTATTTTTTATGGCAGCCTGAGAAGACTAATACAACTTCCTACAGGAAGTCAATGCTGGTCAGTTTCATCCCAAGAGCCCAGAACTATTTCTCTAGTATTGCTCATGCTACTCTCTCTTTCACCCCATGTACTAATCCCAAACTTACCCCCACTTGTTGAGCCTGTACAATTCTTTTTAAATAATTTTTTTAACATTTATTCATTTTTGAGAGACAGAGACAGAGCATGAGTGGGGCAAGGGCAGAGAGAGAAGGAGACACAGAATCCAAAGCAGGCCCCAGGCTCAGAGCTGTCAGCACAGAGCCCGACATGGACCTGAACCTACAGACTGTAGGATCATGACCTGAGCTGAAGTGAGACACATAACTGACTGAGCCACCCAGGTGCCCCTAGACTGTACAATTCTATTAGAAGTTACTTGAGTATTTCATGATGCTACAGCTATAGTTTTAACTCTCTTTTGCATGCAATTAGACTTTATTGTCTCTGAGAAGTCTTCTTAGACTACCCCATCCACCCACATACAAGCCAAACCTAGGGCTTGTCACTTTGTACATTGTCTTTGGTTTTGTTTGTTTAATGCGGGGGTGGAGGGGACTTGTTAAAATACTTTTTTACTTTGGGATAATTATAGATTTACAGAATAGTTGTAAGCGTAATACAAAGGGTTTCCATATTTCATTCACCCAGCTTCCCCTCAGGGTAACATAGCCATGGTACATTTTCAAAATTATTATTTTGGTATTAATTAATTAAACCACAGACTTCATTCAGATTTCACCAGTTTTCCTATTTATGTCCTTTTCTGTTTTAGGATCTAAACCAGAATACCTCGTGGCATTTATTCACCAAGTTTCCTTAGTTTCCTAAGGTTTGTGATAATTTCACAGTCTTTTTTTTTTTTAAATAAGCTTTAAACTTTTGAAGGTCAGGTATTTTGTAGAATTCCTTCAATTTGGATTTGTCTGCTGTTTTCTCAGAACTAGTCTGGGGTTACAGATTTGAGGGAAGAATACCACAAGGTGAGATAACCTCCTCATTACATCGTATCAGTCGTATATAAAATCAACATGACTGATCACTGGCGGTGTCAGCCTTGATTACTTTGTTAAACTGGTATCTGCCATGTTTCTCCACTGGATGGTTACTATTTTTCTGTTTTCATATTTTTGTCTTTGGAAGAATCACTAAGTCCAGTACACACTGGGAAAATTAAGCTCCACAACCATCTTGGTTGCTCACTCTCTTTCTCTCAGCTATAGAGAAAGTCAGCTGTCATGTCATGTAAGCAATGTAATAGAGAAAGTCATATGGCAAGGAACAGAATCCTCCTGGCAGCAGCCACATGAGTGACTTCAGAAGTGCATTCTCTAGCCCCAACCAACATCTTGACAGAACACTCATGAGAGGCTCTGAGCCAAAAATACCTAGCTAAGCTGGTCCCAAATTCCTGATCCTCAGAAACTGTATAAGCTAATAAATGTTGGTGGTTTTAAACTGCTATTTTGGGGGCAATTTGTGGTACAGCAATAGGTAATGAATTCACCAGGCAATTCTTTAACCTCTTTATCTTTTCTCTCTTTGCATGTGATGCCTCTTGAACTTCATTCCCTTGGGTGGAATGGCTACTCACATCTTCCCACACAACATCTCCTTGGTTCAAGACACCAGCCCAGCCTGAATGGCATTCTCTCTGATGTAAATTCTAGGGATAGAGAAACTGGCCCCGAATTGGTCATGCAACTGACCACTCAGGTCCAATGAATGTGGGTGAAGTCAAGTTGTATAAACATGGCTGCCTGAGGACCAATCCTCTGGGTATGGAGAAAGCACTTCTCAGGGGAAGTGGGTTACTTAATATGAGCCTGGCAGACATCCCACCAGTATCTAGCTCTACATGTCTGCCGCACTTAAAGAAGTGAAAAAAAGAGACATGAGTTTCCCACTGGATCCCATATTCAGGAATGGATGGTGAATTGGGAAGTGTGCCAAGTTGGAGGACCTCTTCAGGGTCTTCCATCTACGTCCATATGGCTGGATTGACTCCACCTATAAATGGCAGAAAGGATAACATTTTTACAAAGAGAGGCGACCTCAGAGAAAAATATATGAAATGCCACAAACTATGTTACAAACAATGGAGTTCGTGGCTTTGTAAACCCAAGCTCCGTGGACATCCAGGAATATTTTCAGCCCAAAATCCAGTAAGTCTCTGATGTGTCTCTTGATAAGGTGATAGTTCTTGCAAGGATTGGTTTAAAAATAAATACATTATGGGTGAACTTGAGGCAAAGCATGAACAAAAGAACAAGTGTCAGGGTGAGTTAATACTAAGCTTGGAAGGAGTTTCCTTAGGGTTTCCAGATGTTGAAGAAGCCTAGTTCACTTGACTAGTTGGTGTCCAGCAAAAGCAGAATATCAATGGCCAGTCTTGTTAGAATCACCTCTCTGCCATAAGGCAATGGAAATGACAAAATCTGTGTCACACAGTAACACTCTACAAGTGGATACAATTTCTGACACTGCATAGATGAACTAAAATTAGCTTTCACAATGTAAGAACTGCCTAGGAATTTCAATTGCTTTGATAATTTAATCAAGATACAATTAAAACACATGCACATGCCCACACACACATATACATATATCAGAATGACTGGAAAGGTAATAAAGTTAACACATAAAATCATAAAATATTATCCAAAATTCAGAATCAATCACCAACATAGGTCATGTGCCAACTTTTATTTCAGTGCTATTTGAAATGTCCTTGAGATTAAGGATGCAGAATGCATCCTTTTCAAGTGCAACATTATCTAGTTCAGTTCACAGCTAGCCTCCTGCTAATCATTCCCTCCAGATCTGGGAGAGGGCTGATCACATTGATAATCAAGATTTGCTAAAACAAAACCAAAAAAAAATCTTCTGAGTCATCAGGTTGTAGCTGAAAAACATTAGACATGAGCTACAGAGTTCTAGGAGTTTAAAAATATCCTTCTTACTTTTAAGCCTATTCTCTCGAATTTGACTATGGAATTTCAGGGCTTCTGTTCTCATAGCTCTTACCTTTAAAGACAATCACACCCCCAAACAGAGGCAGTAATAAATGTCCATCACAGGAGTAATGTGTTTACCATCTACAGAGAGGAAAACATCTTAGAAAGGCCATAGATGACACTGAGCAGCTTATATGGTTGGGCCCTTGCTGGTCAGTGTCTTTTTGGTCTGCGATCCATTCCTTAGGGAACTGCATTCCTCAAGTTTTGTTACCCTCTGCCTTTCAGGTGGTTTGGCCAATGAGAGGCACTGGTAAAAGACAAAAGGGCAAGAGGAAGATGGAGCTGGAATACTTCTCCACTCTCTTCTTCATGGAGTGCTTCTGATATAACTGTATTTCCTTTGTAGCTCACTTTCTGCAGAAAAGCCCCCTCTCTTCCTGCCCCTAGTTGCCACCTGCCAGCCTATTATGATTTCAGCTTCCAGTATATGACCCCAAATCCTGGGCTTTGATAACTTATATCCTTTCTCTCTCCAGTCCTAGACCTGGTACTAACTTCCTGCTATTGCTCACCTTATGTGTCCTATTTCACTTTTCAGCTCTTCCAGTGGCTGTATAACCAATTCCCTATATTAAATTCTCTCTGTTTGAGAAACACAGAGCATTTGCAGTTTTCTTGTCTGGACCCTAAATAGTATAGGGACACAAAACCAACACACTTGCATTCAAAAGTAACAAAATTATGGGGCACCTGAGTGGCTCGGTCAGTTAAGCATTGGACTCTTGGTTTCAGCTCAGGTCATGATCTCATGGTTTGTGGCTTTGAGCCCCACATTAGGATTCTCTCTCTACTTCTCTCTCTCTGCTCCTCCCTTACTCATGCTGTCTCTGTCTCTCTCAAAATAAATAAATAAACTTAAAAAAAAAAAGAATGAAAAAGTAACAAACCCATATGATTAAATGTGTATACTGGAAAGCACAATAAGTGTTCAAAAGAGGCAAAAATTACAGAAGCATAGAAGTTGAGCTTTCCTGTGCTTCATCCTAATTCCCAGTATGACCTTTCTTCTACATCTTGACCTTTCAGTTTCAGTTTCTGAAAGTAATAACCTTTTTCTCTGAGTATTATCCAGTCACATTTTTGAGGATTTATTAAATTATGTCACTCCTGGCCTACGGTGCTAATTAGTCTATTCATTGGTTTTCTTTACTTACAGTCCAGTCAACCTTGGCCCCAAAAGGACTGAACACAACAATAATGGTAGCTGATTTTAACTGAGCATTAACTCTGTAGTAGAGAACTTATCATCAGTTTTCTCATTTGCTTTAGAAGACAACACCATATGTTAGGCCTTATTTAAGTATTTAAGGCCTAGAAATTAAATAATCTGTCTTCAAACATGGTTGCTTACTGCTGTATCTTCCATGAGGATTGTTTCTTCAGAGTCCCAGTTGGCCCAGAGAGTGAAGGTTCTAGTAGATACTGAGGACAGAGGAGGATTTTGTTTTTTGGTTTTGTTTTTAATTGCACTTGTTCAAAGTAAGGACCTCTAGGGTTTTGAGTGAGTCAGTGGAAAGCAAAATTGAACTCATGATCCACAATCCCCCCCACACGCATACACACACACAAACACACACACACTTACACAGGTGTATGCCTTGACTTGACTCTCCTGATGGGAGGCAGAAAATGCAAACTTGCACCTCTACCCAGGAATCCGTCCTGGAGAATGAAGGATAGAAAGAAGATTTTTAAAAATACTGCCCAAGGAGCGCAGGAGCCTCTTAATTGCACTGTGCAGAACCACAGGAACCTAGAGAAGAAGGAAGAAGCCTAGATGAAGGAGGAAGCTATATGGCCAGGCTACTGCTGACATTAGCCCTTCCAGCTCCTCGGAGCAAGGCAATGCTATAGAAGGATGAGCCACAGGTTGGAAAACAGAAGATCCCACTTACAAACTTGATGTATATCAAAACACACACACAAACACACAGGAAAATGTGTCTTTTGTTCGCCTGTAAACAGGAAGTCTTATCAAAGAGTCAGGGCAATTCGAGCACACTTGGTTTGGAATTTGAATGCAATAATATGCCATTTCCTATTGTGAGGAGAAATTCTGAGAAAAGGTAGAAGGTGCATCTGAATCTGGTTTAATTACAAAATTCAAATCCATCTCCTTAACTTCAAAATTCATGTTGTCACGAACAGAACTCTACCAGGAAATCTAGGCTTATCTCTAGCTCTGCAGCCTTGGCACATTATTTGACCTCAGTTTCTAAAATGGGCATAGTAGTGCCCATAGGCAGGAAAGATAGTGCTGGTATACAGAGAAAATTATTAGTCAGTTTGTGCTG
Organism: Cryptoprocta ferox; assembly: GCA_028646485.1. Lineage (NCBI taxonomy): Eukaryota > Metazoa > Chordata > Mammalia > Carnivora > Eupleridae > Cryptoprocta > Cryptoprocta ferox. The sequence continues at coordinate 46,743,497 of CM053574.1, forward strand.
GTATGTGCCAATTTGACTGTGCCAAATATTCAAAAATGTAGATCTTTAGGCAGTGGTTAAACTGCATCCATTGACCACATGTTTCATGACTGTCTTCTGCCTGCTGCCCTAGCCATCCTGGCTCATTCTGTAGAATTCCCTGGCTTGGACCTAGACCCCCCCACCACACACACACCAGCTGAGGAGCTGAAACTTGACCTGGCAGGAGGCCCCTAAGACTCTGCTCTCCTGCCAAGGCCAATGTGGGTTCTGTTCTTGAATATCAGCTTTATAGGTTGGTTGTGGAGATGGAATGACATCATGCCTCAGGACATGCTCTGTAAGTTGTTCAACACTCTTCACATGTTAGTTACTGTTCTAGACAAAAGCTGCTTCTTGGATATCCTCACTTAAGAGTATTTCCTGAGTCAGAAGATTAATTAGTAACTTCAATTTCCAGCCCAGTGACATCTATGGATTAACGCATTTTCCATTCTGCAAAGTCAAATAAGAGAAGCCCCTGCCTTTAAGAAGCCTAGACCAATCCGGAGACTAGTTTGGAGAGAGGACACAGGGATGAATCTGTGAGAGCTCCCAGTGACTGAAGTGGAACAATCTGAGCAGTAGGATTAATAATGACACTATTGGATTATAACTCAGAGAATAAATATTTCTGTGTCCATACTGACATAAACAAACAATGGGTGGAGAGAAGAAACACATCTTCCTTGCGGAAGAATTCCAAATAATATTATGTTGATACTTCCCCTCTCCACTAGATTTTACACTTTGGAGATTATTTTCCTGTAGGGTCTGACAACAGGTAGTCGTTATTTGAGAGCAATTGAGCATTCAATCCCTCCCTCTCCCATTTCATCACACATTTCCTGGGTAGTATCTTGGCCTCCTTTGTGTAATCTTGGCCATCGTTTGTAATCTTGAGGGTGGTGGACAAGGTTGGCTATTCCAGAAGCTACCTTTCACTGCTGTTTCCTATAACAGAAACAGAGAAGGTCAAGTCTTGCCCTCACCCCAACATATACATGACCACAAGGCCTATTTCACACTTTGAATATCAAATGCATGATGCAAAGATGGAGGAAACCTTTGGAGGCTGGAAATTTGGTGATATCGTGACCATACCTAAGTTACAGTTTCTGCCCCCAAGCCTCTGCTATTTCCTTGCTTTTTGTTTTTGAAGCCCATTTTCCTAGCCTGTTTTCAATTCTACAAGCTCCTGATATTCTTCCAATCGATTCCCTTTTCACTTAAGATAGCTAGTGCCCATGTGTATTGCTTGCGACCAAGAAGCTGACAGATAAAGACGTTTTATTTATGTTTATCCACCCAGCTAGTACAGTTGTTTGCAAGCTTTAACGTGTCTTAGAATCACTGGAAGTGCTTATTAAAAATGCCTCACTCCCAGAGAACTCATGCAATAGGCCTTGGGTGGAATCTGCATTTGAATGAACACTGAAAAGCACAATACAGTTACTTGCTGGTTTCTATTGCTATGGTTTGAGGCATATATATATTGGATTCACAGACCTGTTCTCTATGCCTAGTGCAGGGCCTGGCACATAGTAGGATCTCAGGAAAATACTTTTAGACACAACATTCATTCTCATTCCGACCATTGTTCCCAGGTGAATGCAAAACACTTCTGATGCAAAGGCTGATCACCCCCATCTAAATAGTAAACAGTATAATCTCAGAATTCAAAGCCTATTAGACTACATCATTAAGATATTATACAAAAACTAATTTTCATGATCAACTGTGTTTGGAAATGCTTTGTATCAACATAGTCCAATAGAAATATATTACAAACGGGGTGCCTGAGTGGCTCAGTGGGTTAAGCATTTGACTCTTGATCTCGGCTCAGGTCATGATTTGTTGAGGCTCTTGGTTTGTGAGTTTGAGCCCCATGTTGGGCTCTGCTCTGACAGTGGGGAGCCTGCTTGGGATTCTCTCTCTCCTCTCTCTCTGTCCTTCCCCCCTACTCTCTCTCAAAAATAAATAAATAAACATTTAAAAAGAAAAAGAAATATAGGTGTGCCTGGGTGGTTCAGTCAGTTAAGCGTCCGACTTCGGCTCAGGTCATGATCTTGCAGTTTGTGAGTTAAAGTCCCGCATCGGGCTCTGTGCTGACAGTTCAGAGCCTGGAGCCTCCTTCAGATTCTGTGTCTCCCCCTCTTTCTGCCACTCCCATGTTCATGCTCTGTCTCTCTATGTCTCTCAATAATAAATAAAAATGTTTAAAAAAAAAAGAAATACAATACAAGCTACATATGTTATTTTAAGTTTTCTGGTAGTCACATTAAAAAAGGTAAAAAGAATGGTGCCTGGGTGGCTCAGTCAGTTGAGCATCTGACTCTTGATTTCCCCTCAGGTCATGATCCCAGGGTCATAGGATCAAGCTCTATGTTGGGCTCTGTGCTGAGCATGAAACCTGCTTAAGATTCTCTGTTTCTCTCTGTCTCTCTGTCTCTCTCTCTCTCTCCCTTTGCCCCTCTCCCCTACTCATGTTCACTCTCTCTAAAAAAATAATAGTAAAATTAAAAATTTAAAAAGGTAAAAAGAAACAGGTGAAATTAGTTTTCACAAGATATTTAATTCAAATATGTAAATATTATTATTTCAGGATGTAATCAATAGAAAACATTTACTAATGAGATTTTTTACCCTTTTTTCTATACTACATTGTGTATTTTATACTTGCAGCATATTTCAACTCAGATAAGCCACATAGCAAGGAATCAATAGCCATGTGACAGGTTGCTGCCAATCAGACAGCATAGTCTATATATAACATATTTCTATTAGGGATCCATAGAACATACTCATTCATTAAGGGCACTGAGTAATTCTTACCCTAAGAACACTTGCTTAACTTTCTTTAGAATTTCTTAAACTCATATGGCCAAAGGAAAACACACACACACACACACACACACACACAAATACACACACACACACACACACACACACACACACACTGATATTGGACCACCCATTCAAATACCACAGAATTAGTCCTCCTGAATATATTTGTTTAAAAAACACTTTTGGGGGGCCATCTGGGTGGCTCAGTCAGTTAAGCATCCGACTCTTGATTTCAGATTAGATCATGATCTCACGGTCGTGGGATTGAGCCCCTCATTGGGCTCTAAGCTGATAGTGCAGAACTTACTTGGGATTCTCTCTCTCCCTCTCTCTCTGCTCCTCCCTCTGCTCACTCTCTCTCTCTCAAAAATAAATAAGTAAGCTTTTAAAAAAAATTAAAAATAACATTTTTTGGACCTATCTAAGAGAAAATCAGTACTTAGATAGCAACATATGCAGTATAATCTAGATAACATGGTGAGGCAGTGCAAATAAGGGAATGTATGTCTGAGGGTGTATGCGTGTTGTGTGAGAGTGTGTGTGGATGTGAGGGTACGTATCAGCGTGTGCTTGTCACTGTGATAAAATTAATATAGTTAAGGTTAATGGGGGACATTCCAGGAGTTACACATTTGACAAAAATAATAAGAAGCATATTTTGAACTTCTTTATATTTAATGGTTAGAATAATATAGTATCTTGGACATGGGTTTCTGATAAATGTTCCTTTTTATTTTTAGGATTAAACAAGGTCCTACCACTTCTCAGGCAAATCCTGAATCTCTTTCCCAAATGCAGCATGATATTAACTCAACTGTTTGTTTGTTTGTTTCTACAATAGAGTTAGGAATACACTCTGAACAAAACATGATGAAACTACTCTCATGGAAAGGAAAATCTTTGAGTTTCCAATGTGGTGCATGCCCTTAGCTCATTGCTTACAATGGGAATGTGGCCAAGCAGGTCCCTGAGATGTTCATTAACTCTAATGGGAGGTAAGTGGCCAAGGCACGTAATCAGTGCACAATTTTTGAAGTGTTAGATTATTCAGCGAGGCCAGGGAGTATCTGAGTGATCGCCACTCTCAGTATTTGTTATTGGGAGACCTCTTCTTTTTCAAATAGTGTTTTCCCATCACTTTTAGTTGGCCCTTACACCACCTTTACCATTTCTCTACAGAGAAATAAAATGATAGATCATCTTACTCTAGTCACCAGGCTGGCAGAAGGAACTAAAAAGTCCTCCAATCTTTTCCTTATTCTTTTTCAACTAAGAAGATAGGTTTGATTAAAAAAAAATATGTTGTGTCATTAAATAACCAGTGGCAGAATTCATTTAGAATTGGTTTCAGAAATTCAATGACAAAGATGACTCTTCTGCCAAGTACTTTGATCACTACATTCTAGATTTGGTGGAAGACCTCTGCTGGCTACGTGACATTGGGCTAGCTAAAACATATGATGGGACACTACAGTACAGATTAGGCCAAGTGTTCTTGTTCTGATAGGGCCTCCTGACTCAAGGTGCAAGTCGAATAACTTCTCTAACACAGCTTCCCTATCTGTTCAGTGGGTAAGAAATTCATACTTCACAGAATATTGAAACTGAAGTAGTATACAGAAACCAAACCTGGAATTGTCTTGGTGCTATTTAGTACTCAGATGTTCAGATTTGGAAGCAGGGAAAGACAACTCACCACAACCTGAGTGAGCGGAGAGAGAATCTTAAGTATTTGATAAGTACCTCAAACCAAGATGGCTGTTTGTGGTATTGACTGACGTGTTTTGACAAGTGTGTCAATGACACTAGTCTTCAATGGACTCAACTACAACAGACATGTCTAAATGACCGATGTTTTCAATAGCCTAAGTGGTTAGGCTTGTATAGTTCTATAGACACGATGACACAAATGAATTCAAAGAGATTTTTATGTCATGAGTTTGGGGGAAACAGTAACTAGAATCTAAAAATATGTTATCTAACATTGGAAACAAATCTGTTTTTTTATGGCACAGCAGATGAAGTAACTGACTTTTAGGGGCTACTTTGTACAAATGTGTCTCTTTGAAATAAAAGGGGCTGCTGTGTGTGTATTCGTGTGTGTGTGCGTGTGTGTGTGCATGTGTGTATGCTTACAGCAAACACTGGTTGAGTTTGCTTATGTTGCAACTCCACTGTAAGCACCCAGAGGTCAAGAACTGTGTTTTCAGTACCCACTACATAAGAATAAGTACTTAGTGGGCGCTTACTAATGGTTTTTGTTGTTAGTGCTATGACTAATTGTAGCTTCTAATGTAATTACTGATTAAAATTGCTTTGTCTCAGCCATTGAAGAGAGCAGAAATGTGTTGGGTCAGTGCTCTGGAGTACTTGACAAATACATAGGATCAGAATCCTCCTAGCTCTTGATTCTGATTTCTTCTACTCAATCTCATTGTCCAAATTCAACAAATAAAATAACAAAATTACTTTACTCTTCCTTTCCACATCAAGCCAGTGGCCATTACAAACTTGTCGGGAAGCAGACACTAACAACCCAGTCTGTCTGCTACTGCCTAAATCCTGGCCTTGCTCACACTCCCAATTCCTCAGCCTTCCCTGGTGACTCTATGGTCATACCTGTGTTTCAGGTATCTAGTTCCATAGGCCAGTCTGAAACCTGCTCAGTGCTCTTGATTTCCCAAGGTGAAATGTGGCAACCATGGGAAAGTTAACCATAGACCTCCAACTGCAGGGAGAATTATTGACTCCCAGTTACTATGCTCTGAAGTGCATCACTGTGCTTGGTCTGAAGCCATGCTTCCCATGTCCAATGACTGAACATGGTAGGGATACTAAGGCAGACCCATTTCTGGAAGACACAGGACTATTCTAATGAATGACTTTGACTTGAGGACTTCCCAATGATCTTGCCAAACATTCCTTAGCAGTGCACTTCAAACTTCCTTCTTTCCTTTACTGGGGACAGATTTGCAATATGGTCAGATGGTTCCCATTTTCTCCCACAGCATTTCTCCCCATAAACAGTACATTCAGTCCTGTGTTAGCATCTGTTTCTGAAAGGGCCCAAACTAACATATGGAAGGTAGACTTTTATACTGGGGATGGCAAATTGTAGATAGAGATGCCAATCCTATGAAGAATCCTGGAACTTGAATGGCTTTTTGGAGTCATTTCACTGTCCCAACAGCACAGCCCTTGATGCTGTGTTGAGAAGGATTGTGAAGCCACAGGACTGTGGAAAATGTGCTGTCATTCCTCCTTTCTGTGCCCATGGTGGACATTGCTAATTGATCATGTCTATGTATGAGACACACCAGTGCTGAATTAGCAATATTTGCCATGGGTCCCAGGGCTTATGTCCAACGGGTGCCAGGCGCTTCTCATTATGTTTCAAATCTGTCAGCAGAACCTAAAGGTAAAACTCATATATCAAGATGGTTTCATTTTAGGAAGTTCATGCCTTTACAAGCATCCTTTTGTCAAGTCTTTCTAGTAACTCCTAACTCCCAGGAAATGTTTACATGTTCCATAACCTTTGTTGGTTGATACATGCCATCTCCTTCATCTTTGCACTCCCCACTTGTCACTATCATTACATCACGGGCCATTTTCTATCATTTCTTTTTCTTTAAATAAATGTATGCACTTGGCTTTAAAACTCTAACATAGTCGGCACTTAAGGGTTTATATTTTTAAAAGCCATTCCTTGCACTCTCCTTCATTTTTCTCCCCCAGAAACAACTTCTTAACTTTTTCTAGCTACATCCCCTAGTATTTACTTCCATATTTCTAAAATTTTTCATATACAACTATCTCATGGTTCATCAATGTAAGAAGCTATCCACTGACTGCACAACATTCTACATAAGTACTTAGTTCATCACCATGTCCTACCATTTTCCATTTCCTCAACATTCCAACATAGTCATATGTTTTACTAAATCAATAGCCAATGTTTCTATTAATATGATTTCTAGTAAATATCATTCAACTCACTAGAATTATGAGCCTCCTTAGGGGCTCAAACTAGAATTATGAGCCTCCTTAGGGGCTTGAACATATATTTCTGCTGGAGTTAATAGTTATTATTATTACTATTATTATTATGATTCATTTTCTTGGTTCCTAGAGCATTCCCTTCTGGAGCCCTCTGTTCTACTGATTCTATCTGGGCCAATTTTTCTTTCAGCTTGCTGCAAGTCTGCATTCCTAAGACTGTATCTTTGTCAGACTTCTGGATAATATCCCATATTTTCTTGTGTTCTTCTCTTTCTTGGTTTACTTTTTCATTTTGAAAGACTTTCTATTGCTGTTCAACAGCAAAGTCTGTTGCTCTTCCTTCTTGTATCATTTCACTCCAATATTTTGGAGATTGAGAAAGATGTAGATTTCTTGAGTACTGCCCAAATGAAAATGTCTTTATGGCCTTCTTTCACTTAGTTATATATAAATAAGACAAAATCTATAGTCTAAGGGTAAACTTAAATTCAGGATGAAAATATTCTCCCCTCGGTATTTAAAAGGCATTTTTGTATATTTCAATGCTACTAATGAGAAATCTAACACCATTCCGTTCCCAGTTGCTTCACAGTTGATCGTTTGTTCCCCCACCCCACCCCCAAAGATTTTGGGATCTTCTTTTTATCCTTTGAGCTCTGAAATTTTACCACATTATGCCTTGGTATGAAATTAGCCTGGGTTCAGACACAGAGAATATTGTTCAGGAAGTTTATTGGAATCTGTTCTTGAAAACAACACTTATGTGGGATCAGGAAAGCAGAATTAGGCAGAAGGAGATTTTGAACTGTGATGCAGTTGCAACTGAGACTTTGGCTAATCCTCTGGAGGGGTCTGGAGTTGGAATAGCATTTCATAGTTGTCCCACCTTAGACAGGTAAACTGGGCCTTTATGTGCTTTTCTCCTGTTGACCAGTCATAGAGTCGAGCCATTCCCAAGAAGGGACTGACCTTGAGTGAGGCAGTGATCTTGAGCCAATGTTAATTGCCCAAGGGAGAATCATCTGATCACCACCAGCTGCCAATATATCCAGGACCTCCAGAATGAATGCCTCAGTCCTGTAGGGAAATCTGGGTGGCACGCAGCAGTATCCACTAAAACTTGGGTCTTATTTGAATAATCATGCTGAGCTTTTGCTAGATTTAGTCTAAACAGCTTTGTCCTTAAATTTTGGGAAAATTTCTTATGTTTGTTCTTTGTTAATTTCCTCTCTTCCTTTTTCTTGTTACTTTCTTTTTTCTCCCCTATGGGTTATATTTTGTTTCTACAGGATTGACCTTCTAATCTTGTCTTTATTCTATTGACCATCTCCTGATCTTTCCAATTTATATCTGGAGAGATTTCTTCAACTTTATTTTCCAATATGCTCACTATGGTCATCTAATGACCTGGTGAGTTTGAGAGATATGAATGGGGCACCAACAGCATCTACTATATGGACTAATAACTTACTTAACTCTCTGGTGTCATTTTGTGGAATTTGAGGAGGAAGAATTTAAAAACACAGGTGGTCTATCTGACATTTTGAACAAGGAAACAGCACCAACAGATTCTCTTTACTCAGTTTCCCCACCAAATAATCAAAGAGAATCTAGTCAATTCAAAGTGAGAGCTGAGACCAGGCTATAAATTTCAGTGAGACTTTATCAAAGATCTCAGAGTAATGGAAATGCATTACCACACAGAGAAGTTTTAAGTGAGATGTTAAATTTGGCTTCCCTCAGAGTTCATAAATCCAATTCGAAAGGCACCAGTTGGGTGTTTAATTAACCCACACATTGCCCGCACATTTCGGGAAATAGCCCACATCTCCTCCCTTAAGGGTCTTTGAGTACACCTTTTCTGCCTGTGTCTGCAAAAATCAAAGAGATGAAAAGGTCATCTTTTACCCCTAAAGGCTTTCCAACACAGTTCTTATTTTTAACTCAGGATTCATCTCTTCCCAAAGATGACTGGTGGTAGGAATTTCCATTATCTCCATAGCTCTAAGGCCTTCAACAGGGTCATGTTTTTCCCAAGGTTGATCTCAGAAAGTCTTCCAGAGAAGTCCTGTCAGACATCAGCAGTTTAGTACAGGGATTCCTCTGGTTAATTTTGACCATCAAGTCTACACATCTCTCCTGTTGTTTTATGTTCTTGACTTTCTTTCTCCAACAGGCAATTATTTAAATAATAAGACACACACACACACACACACACACACGCATGCATGCACACCCACACCCTTCCAAAACTCAGCAATAATATATAGATTTCATAGCAATCATAGCCTTCAGAGGTAAGGACTTACATTGGATGTAATAGTCTTATACATTCTCCTGCAGAGCAGTTAAACTCTTCAAACCACAGTTTCTCCAGAAAAGGGTCTTCCAACCTATTGATATAATCAATGCTTTCCCCTAACCAAGGGACATTTAGCCCCAAAGTAACTTCAAGCACCCCTCTTCTGCTTACAAAAAATTGCTCCTTTTGGGAGATTTGTAATTACAGGATATGCTTTTTTTGGTCTACTTTGGCTTAATGTTTACAGCCAATGACTGTGAAGTCAATAAGTAATGGGTTCAAATCCAAGCTCTTAACAACTCTTTAGATTCCTATGATTCACCTTTCTCATCTATAAAATGAAAATAAGTTGTAAGAACCTACCTCAGAGAGTTACTGCTAAAGTTAGGTGAGGAAATACATGTAAAAAATCTATACACAGTGCTTAATGAAAAAATAAATGTTCAATATGTATTAACCACCATTATTATGAACTAGGAATGTGCTTGCCTTTTCTGCTTCACAGTTACGATATGTGGAGTCATTGTTATATATTAAGATAGGACACACATGATGTAAACTGGAAAATCCAGACTTATATGTTATATGAAGACTACCAATTAAAAAAACACAGATGTCAAAGTTCAGAGTAGAATGACCCCCTTATTTGGCTTGAATCCTGTCTTTCAATGAGTTCAAGAGAGAGGCCCCAAACTCTGCAGCTTTTTTTTCTCCTCTCCTCCTGACATGAGGGAGATACTTCAGGAATCCTTGGCCAATTTAAAGCCTGACCACTTTAAAGCTGACAATTGCCTGCCACTCTGCACTCTTCAAAACATGAGTGATAATGAAGAGTTTCCTAATTACCAGGGTTTCAGGCTTGTCAGATTATAAATCTCCTTGTGAGATGTAGCTAATTGGTACTGTCACGGAGAGAAATTTAGAAAGACCTAGATAATAAGCAGATATTGAATTCAGTTAGGATGACTATTTTTTATTGTTTCTGTTCATATCCCTCTTACATAATACGTCTTCCATCTCTCTGTTCATGTGTCAGAAGAAAGGGGATGTTGTGTCCTTCCTCCTTCCATTTGCATGGTGCACTACTAAGAAGAAAATTCTGTAGACTATTAGTCCTACTCTTCACTGGAGGGTTTTAAAAATGGAAACCTGAAATTATATAGATAAAATCTCACTTGATTCATTTTTAAGGCTCAATGTCTTATCTTGTGAAATGAACCTGGGACTCTTAAAATGGAGGACAAAGTTTTAAATCCAACCCTGCTACTTACAATACATGGGAATGTGGGCAGCTTATTCACTACTCAGACACTCAGTTTCTTCACTGTACAAAAGGAAAAGATCATCTACTTCACAGAGGTTTAAATAAGGTCAATTAGATAAAACCACAAGCATAATGGCTGCCCAGAGTAGTAAGTTTTATCTTGATATTTAAAAAAGTTGAACTCTTCTTATTAGATAGATTTTTTTTAAATTTACAGTCACGTTTTTTCCTATGCCTTGTGGCCACTCCAAATCTAAACAAGTAAACCTGGAAAAAATGCTAAAGAAAATTCTTAAATCAGTTTTCCATCACTACCGAAAGAAATTAATTTAAAGATCTTTAAAATCCATTCCTCAAATATATTTGCAATTCATGAGCAAAGATTTATATCCAAGTGTGTCTGTGAGACACATACGTACATACACATTGCATTAGATATTAGTAACCTAACCATCCATCAATACAAATAACACTACAAAGAAATATTGTGAAGGAATAATACCGTGCAGCAAATAAAACTTATTTGATAGTTCTGTATATTCAGATATCATATCTATGATCTCAAACATTGTTAAGTGAAAAAAAACAGTGTTAATGTTAAGAGATTCAAAATGTTAAGCTTTAAAATGAGATCAAACATAAGTTGTTAGCAACTTAAAATAGACTGTTAAAGATAATAGGTTGTTATATGTAAGCCTTAAGGTAACCACAGAGCAAAACCCTGTAGTAAGTACATAAAAGATGAAGATAAAGGAATATAAGCATACCACTGAAGAAAATCATCAAACCACAAAGGAGGAGATCAAGATAAGAAGAAAGGAGCAGAGAAACTATAAAAAGAGTAAAAAAACTATAAACAAAATCACAACCATTAATCTTTTTAGAGTCTTGATAATTTTGCCTTTTCCAGAATGTCATGGAGTTGGAATCATACAGCATGTATCCTTTTCAGATTGAATTCTTTCACTTAGTAATATGCATTTAAGAGTCCTCCATACCTTTTTCTGGCTTGAAATCTCATTTCTTTTTAGCACTGAATAATATTTGATTGTCTAGCTGTAGGGCAGTTTATCTATCAACCTACTGAAAGACATCTTTGTTTCTTCTAAATCTTGGCAATTATTAGTAAAACTACTATAAACATCTGCGTGCAGGTTTTTTTTGGGGGGGGGGTAGACATATGTTTTCAACTCCTTTGGGCAAATACCAAGGAGTGCTATTGCTAGATAGTATCATAAGAGAATGTTTAGTTTTGTAATAAACCTCCAAACTGTCTTTCAAAGTGCAACTTCATATAATTTTCATGTGTCATGAAATTCATCTTTTTGTTTCTTTTCTACCATTTAAAATGTTTAAAAAAATCATTCCTAACTTGTGTGACATATAAAAACAAGTGGTGGGCTGGATTTGGCCATCCTGTAGCAACTTGTAGACTGTTTCCCTATCATATGGTTTAAATCACATTGTTTTCTCTTCTATGACATTGGACAAAGTGATTTCTCTCTCTTAGCTTCAGAGTCCTCATCTTTAAAATGACACTTCATTTAAAATGACACTGGGTTAGTGGACCCAGTATAATAGAGCTGTTTGAGGATTATGTTGAAAGACATATGTCTGGTACTCTTCCTTCCCCATACAATAATACATTTACATTTTGTTAAAGTTTTGCTAGCCACATTTTTTTCAGTTGCAAGTAATAAAATTACTAGCTCATACCAGCTTCAACAATAAAGGATATTTATTAGCTTATACAGGCAAAAAAGCTCAGGCATAGCTGCATCCAGAGATTTAAGCAATGTCATTGGGAAGACATCTCCCTCCATTCCTCCATGCTGCTTTCCACCCTGTGATTGTATTCTCAGACAACTTCACTTTCAGTGATGATGGCTGGAATCTCCAGGTTTACATCATCTCAAGCTTATGTTCAATAGAAAAGGGGCATATCTTTTTCAGGTGCTCAAGAAAAATGTCAGAATTAGCTCTAGTTGGACCGGCTTGGCTTGGCTTAGGATAAATATCCATCTCCAAACCGATCACCATGGTTGCATAGATGTGGTATTCTGTTAACTAGGTCTTTGTTACACATCTACTCCTGAAGCAGAGGGTGGAGGAGATGAGAAATATGCTTCGTCTAAACACATGAACTAAGAGTGGCAGAAATATGGTCCCCAGAGCAAAATCAGGTTGCTGTTATCTGATAAGAATGGACAGTGGACACCATAACTCAAAAATGTAAACGCCAGAGTTCTTACCCATAAAATCTGATTTTATTAAGATTCTGACCTTATTTTGATTAATATTTGAAATATATAAAGAACTTATACAACTCAACACCAAGAAAGTGAATAATCCAATTAAAAAATGAACAGAGGGCCTGAATAGAGATTTTTCCAAAGAAGACATATACATGGCCAACAGACCATAAAAACATGCTCAAATCCCTAATGATCAGGGAAATACAAATAAAAACCACCTCACAACAATTAGAACCACTAAAATAAAAAAGACAAAAAGTAACAAATGTTGACAAAAATGTGGAGAAAAAGGAACACATTGTTGGTGGGAATGTAAATTGGCACAGCCACTGTGGAAAACAGTATGGAGGTTCTTCAAAAAATTAAAAATAAAAATACCATATGATCTAATAATCCCACTATTAGGTATTTACTCAAAGAAAACAAAAACTTTTTTTAAAACATATAAGCACCCCCTATGTTTATTGCAGCATTATTTATAATAGGTAAGACATGGAATCAACCTAAGTATTCAATAGACAAATGAATAAATAAGATATTATATATATATGCATATTTACATGCATTGGAATATTACACTGCTATAACAGATGATGCCATTTGAGACAACATGGATGGATCTAGACAGTATTATGCTAAGCTAAATAAGACAGATTGAGAAAAACAAATACCATATGATTTCAGTCATAAGTGGAAACTAAAAAAAAAAAAGGCAAAAATCCCACACAAAAAACAAATGAATAAACAAGCAAAAAGCAGAATCAGACCCATTAACAAACAAGGTTTTCAGAGGGGAAAGCTGGAGGGGGGCAAAATGGGGTACTGGGAGGGGGCAGATACAGGGTTCCAGTTATGGAATGAGAAAGTCACTGAAAAGGCACAGGATGTGGAATATAGTCAGTGATACTGTGATAGTGTTGTGTGGTGACAGATGGTAGCTACACTTGTGGTGAGCAGAGCATAATGAATAAACTTGAGGAATCACTATGTTGTGCACCTGAAGCTAATATAACATTGTGTGTCAACTATACTAAAAACAAACAAACAAACAAAAAACAGAAAACAGCCTGCCCTTATTTCTATCCAACTCCAGCCCAATGGAATGAGAGGTATTTGCATAACTAATGGTTCTGTTTTTGTAGCTCTTGGTTTCGCTGGGTGTTTTACAATGTTTCAAAGACTGCGCCTTTCCAGTCTTTATGTTGAGAGAAATGACTTCAGGGAATTTGATTCCTGAGATTGACTCTCCCAAAAGACCTAATGCGAATAATGCTCCCCTTTCTTGTACCATTTCTTTATTCTCCACAAATTCCTTCCTTCCAATGATTCTATAAGGACACTGAAAGCCCAACCACATGAAGTTTAACCTTACTTATTAACCACAAGGTACTTGGTTGACATAATAAAGAAGAGAAGAGACCCCAGTTAGGGTACAGTTAGATCACGCAAGATAGCCCAATCTTTTCCTTCAAAGATTTCCTTACTGACAGTCCTGAACATTTAATAAATACACGAATGCATACTCCATAAACTACCACTACTAATGGTAACAATGTTCATGTGGGTCTTTCTTAAAAAATCTCTTCCCTTTTACAGCTGGTAAAATGCACCCAATCTTGGTTATTTTCCTGATATTTCAAATGGTCTGGTTCTCCTTCTCATCTCTTGCTCCTGTTTTCTAGCTCCCTCTGAATCATTTTTTTCCCTTCAGCTGCCCCCTTGTCCCTCCCAGTCTCCTAGATCTTCCTTTTCTGCGCTTACCCTCAGTTGATTTCATTTGTGCTCACATTTCAACTTTCAACGATCACTTCATCCATCTTTAATAATAAAAGCTATAGTTTGTTGAGTGTCTACTATATATTGGCTCTTCTCAATGCCTTTGAAAGGCAGCAGACATTACTAACAGTTCACTAAAGGACTAGTGTCTTACTGAAGATCACACAGATAGCAATTGGGAGGGTTGGAGTTCAAGCCTGGTCTCTCGGATTCCCTTATTACATTTTAGTCTTTTGTTTTGTAATTCAGCACAGATCTCTTGAGTATCTATCTGCTTTGAACGAGGCATAGTATACTAGAAACTGCAAAAGATGCAGTCCCTGTCTTCAAAGAGCTCCCAGTCTGGTGAGGGAGACAAGCAATCAATTTAATTACAATGTAAGTGCTTCAACAGAAACATGCATATATTCCAAAATTACATCTAGGGCTCAGATGCCTAGCATGAGCTCTATACCAATATCACCAAGGACCTACTGAACATTTTCATCGGAGTATGGGTTTTCATTATCTACTGGTGTCTAACAAATCAACCAAAACATAGTAGCTTAAAACAATGATTTATTATTTCTCATCAATTTTTGAAATGACTGAGCTCTGCTGATGGTTCTTCTGCTAAAGTCACTGCCATGCCTGCAGTCAGCTAAGAGTTTAGCCAGGGCTCAAATATGTGAAATGTACTTCCACAGCCCTGCATTGCTCTGCCTATGACCTCTCATCATTCAGTGCTGTAGCCTGGGCTTCCTATGTCATGGTGGCTGGTTCCAAGAAGACAAGCTTCAATGCACAAACACTCAACAAGCCTCTGCCTGCAACATGTTAAAGTCTCATTGGCCAAAGAAGTCACATGGCCAAGCACAGAATCAATACAGGAGGGAATTATGCAGTTGCATACCTTCCAGAGCCATAGATCACTAGGGGTCATCAATGAGACATCCACACAGAGGTCCAGTTTTTGCCTCCATATCTTAAACTGAAATCGCTATGTTCCTTCAAAAAAAATCTCATGCTTATATTTCTATTTCGGGTATCACTATTCTCAAAATTTAAGAGTTATTGTCCACTGCGAAATCTGTCCAAACTACATCTAATTAGTTCCCAATTCTTTTTAATTCCTTCTGTAAATTATCTTACATTCTTCCTTTTTCACACACATCACTGCCTCTTCATGTACATCACTACCATCACTACAGTCTGCTACCTTAGAGGATGCCAGCTGTGTGCTGATGCTCACAACGATGCTGTAAGGAGTACAGGTATGAGGACATGGTGATTGTCATTTGAGGATTTGGGGATGAATGCCTAGGGCAGCTGGAGTCTTTGGGCTGGTCACTCTTGGCCCGGAGCTACATTATTTGCCCCAGTAAGCCCAACATACATCATTTTCATATGTGCCATAATATAAAAAAATTGGACAACACTGTCATACCTCAACCTCTGGCCTTTTATCCATCCTTCTTACCATCACCAGGTTAATCTTTCATACTCTCACAAGGTTAATAGCTTCCCATTTATGACACCACTTCATAGTTTACTCTTCCCTCAACAACATAACCTGAGTATTACACACAGTCAAATTGGCATCCCAAAATTTCTGCCATCTGACCTGAACTTGCTTTTCAGCTTTTTGGCCACTCCTTCACAAAAAGAACCATCCTCTGTCAAACTGATCTGCTTAGCATCTCCTAAGAATACCTAGTTATTTTCTGTATTCCTGCCATAGGACAAGCCCACTCTCTTAGAAAACTTCCAAATTCCACAGGTCTTCTGAATGCATTTCAAGGTCCTCATTCACCATGAAAACTACCATATTATTCTGGCCTATAATGATGTCTCTGTTTTGCCTCTGACCTCTAAGAAGATACTGTTTATAATCCTATGTTGTCCAATATAGTAGTTACTAGCCTCATGTACCTATATAAATTTAAACAAAACTGAAATTCGGTTTGGTTTCTCAGGCGCACTAGTCCCATTTCTAGTGGTCAGGTGTCACGGTGACCAGTGGCTGCTATTTTGGACGGCACAAATATAGAGCATTTCCATCATTGCAGAAAACTCTATTGGAAACCTATGTCTATGCTACCTAGTTGGCAGTTAGTCATTGTTTCCGACTTTGGGTTGGCTTTTCAATAACCCATTCCCAACACTCTTACTTCTTTGTTGCTTCCTGTTATGGAACCTGAGAACCTGAGATACTTCTATTTCCAGACTTCCTTGCAGGCAGGCTTGTCCTTGTGGCCCAGATCCAGCCATGCAATAGAAGAGTATGTTTGTTGGGAGTTTTTGGGCAAAAATACGAAAGAAGAGGGGCACCTGTGTGGCTTGGTCAGTTAAGCATCCAACTCATAGTTTCTGCTCAGGTCACGATCTCTTGATTTTGTGAGTTCGGGCCCTATGTCTGGCTCTGAGCTTGCAGAGCCTGCTTGGGATTCTCTCTCTCCCTCTCTCCCTGCCCCTTACCCAATCATGCTGCCTCTGTCTCTCTCAGAATAAATAAATAAACTTAAACAAATTTTTTTTTAATGTGAAAGAAAAGAGAAGTATGCATGGAGATCTTTCTTACTAGATACCCCTTTGCCTTCATATACAGCCAAGTGAGATTGTCTTACCTATTTGTGCAGCAGTCATTTTGTGCCCAAGAGGGAAATACCAGGACCATCCCAGATACAGATACACAGACCCCCGAAATGGTTAAACCGCTCAATCAACCCTAAAACTGTTAATCCTCAGACATCTTAGTATGTAGTAAGTTACATTATTTTACTATTTAAGCCTCTCAGTGTTAATATTAGTTATGAATGCTAATTCTCATGCACTAACTACACCATTAGGAAAATTATCTATATTTATGCCCTGCCTCTTCAACTATATTGCAAATACAAGAAGGCAAGAGCATCTTTATAACATCCTTTTGGCAGATCCACAGCACACAGTAGGTATTCAGTAAAGTCAGGTGAACAGATTGATTTCTTACTGCTTTGGGAAATCAACAATGAGGGGCTCCTGGGCTGGACCATGGTTTGTGAATTTCTCTTCTGAAACTAATCTTAGCCTAAGTGAAAAACTGTGTCATTTTAACAACAGCAACACTTCAATCTATATTTGTACCTGAAAGTTACACTGGAAAGGTGAGAGAGGGAAAAATACAGTTCTCCATTTTTACCTCCATAGTACACCCATGACCGATCAATTTTAAAAATTAAGATGATAGTGCGGTATCAGTGGCAATTTGAAAAGAAGCCCATGAGTCTCATTGAAACCTTTGCCAGGTAATCTATGTCCACTTAGCTTCAAGAATTATTTGCAGTGTATGGTATGTATGGTGTAATGTCTCTGTGTGTGTGCATGCGTGTGTGTGCATGTGCACATGTGTGTGTTTTCCCCAGTGGCTTATTATCAAAGATATGTGAACTGAAATAGAACATTATTAACTTTATGATTCTTTATGCCTTTGGTTTTCCAACTTGTGCCAAAATTCTACCTCTCAAACTGCTAGGAATTCTCATTTCATTCATTCTTTTAACATCCATCATTGGGTACCCAGCACACACCAAAGATCCAAAAGTGAAGAAGACACAAACTCTACTTCATTAACATTATCATCCCGCTAGCATCTATTTGTTTTTAATTTAAAAGTTTATTTATTTATTTTGAGAGAGAGAGAGCGCACAAGCAGGGGAGGGGCAGAGATAGAGGGAGAGAGAGAAAATCCCAAGCAAGCTTCACGCTGAGCCCAACACAGGGCTCAAACTTACAGCTGCAAGATCATGACCTGAAACGAAATCAAGAGTCAGACCGACTTAACGGACTGAGCCATCCAGGTGCCCTATAGTGCTACCATTTAGAAAATTGTCCTTTAAACCATTCTCCAACCCTGGCATGGACTTGTCTGTGGTCTATGTACAGGGCCACCTTTAAGGCTGGAAGTGACTTGACCACAAGTGCACACTGAAGCCTGTCAGGACAATTTCAGAATTCAAATTTAGATTTTCTAAACCCTGATTTTCCCTCTGTGCCATGTTTGGAGGAAAAGGGTTTTAGGGCACTGGCTGTGGTATCAGAGTCAGTGTTCCCTATCTGTCATGTGCTAGGTGTGACAATGGTGGATTACACTATTTCTCCAGGCCTCTGTTCCTTACTCTATAAAATGGATTTAATAATAGAACCTATTCCATAGGGTTAGTTAGTATTCAGTGATAAACTAAGTGCCCAATAAGCAGTGAATCATATAGTAAACCATTTTAAAGCAAAAGATAATGTGAATCCAGGTATGTGCAGAAATAAGCAAAAATGTCTGCTGGAGATCCTGTGTCTTCACTCCAGATTAAGTGGACAACAGGCTGGCTGGGATCAGGTCTGGGGAGTACCTTTCTTCTACAAGAAAGGGCCATACTGTAGCTCAGCTACTCATGGGACCAAGAACTCCCTTTCCCCTATGAGAAAGAGTGCAATCCCACAGGCTGCAAGGTCTCCAGCAGATAACTCCTGAAGCTCTGATTCTCAGACCCAGACTGCCTGGGACTATGAGTTCCCACAAGAGGAAATAGGCAGAGAGGCCTGATCTGGTACAGACTTTTGTGAAGTCATGAGACCAAGTAGGGCTCAAGCCTTCTCTTCTCTGGCTGATCTTGGCCCATGAAAATTTCCCCTTTCTCCCACAAAAGCTGTTCCTTAAACCACAGAGTTTGTCTTGAACTATGATTCATAACAGGAGGAGGCTCACCGGGGACCCACTTTGCCTAATAAGTAGGTGAAAGATAGGTGCTAACTGACCAGACAGGAATCAGTCCACAAGGCCTACTCTCTCTGCAGGAGAACCAAACAAGCTGTGACAGAAAGTACATCCAGAGAAGCCCAGTATAACCCCCAAAAAAACATTATAATTTGAGTCCCAAACTCCCCTTTTCTCATTCCATGTAACTACCCTTTTGACACTGTAATTTTGATTTTGTGATTTTTATATTTGTCCTCAAAGGCGTCATCAAAACTGTACACATCTCAAGCCCCACAAACCTCGGCTGTGATCGATCATCAGTGGCAGGAGAGGAGAGCACGTCTACATGAGTGTCACAAATACAGCCGCTAATCCAACCTCTTTGCTTTACCAATGAGGAAACCAAGAACAGGGCTGAGATCTGGCGGCTCCTGGGTGGCCCTGTGGGTTGAACATCTGACTCTGGATCTCAGCTCAGGTCATGATCCCAGGGTCATGGGATCAAGCTCCACTTTGGGCTTGGAGCCGAGCCTGGAGCCTGCTTAACATTCTCTCTCTCTCCCTCTGCCCCCCTCCCTCACTCATGCTCTCTCTCTCTCTCTTTCTCTCTCCCTCCCAAATTAAAGAAAAAAGGGGAGCTCCTAAGTGGCTCAGTAGATTAAGCATTCAACTTCAGGTCAGGTCATGATCTCGTGACTCATGAGTTCGAGCCCCATGTCAGGCTCTGTGCTGACAGCTCAGAGCCTGAAGCCTGCTTCAGATTTTGTGTCTCCCTCTCTCTCTGACCCTCCCCCACTCATGATCTATCTCTCTTTCTCAAAAGTAAATAAACGTTAAAAAAATGTACCTAGATCTTTACTGGCCCAAAACCAATGAATATGATAAAGGGAAATTTAACCCCCTCTTCCTCATGTTTATTAGCAACATTATTGAAGCAACATGTCCAGCCCTTCTTCACTCACCCTTCTTCCCCCCTTTCCAAGAAACAGCACCCTTTCTGAAGCAGTTGTGGGGAATAGTTAAGTGTAAGGTCTCTAAAGTCAGACTGGGTTAAAGTTCAAGTTCACCACTTGCTAGTAAAATACATAATTTCCCAGTGCCTTAGTTTCCTCACTTGCAGGAACGGAGATAGGGGTAACTGTACCTGTCTTATTTCAGTCATTACAAGGCTTAAATGAATTAATCCATGTAAGCATTTAGAAAGCTGGCCAGCATACAGAAAGCGATAAATGTTGGAAGAAGGAAGGGAGCTGCTTGTCCCTTGTTTTCCTTCTGGTTCTGGATCTGCCTGGACTTCAGATAGTAAGGATAGTTTATGAACTGTTGCTACTTCCAGATAGGATGTAACAGTTGAGCCCAGGACTTGCTTTAAGAATCATGTTCAGGGGCGCCTGGGTGGCTCGGTCAGTTAAGCTATTGACTTCGGCTCAAGTCATGATCTCACGGTTTGTGGGTTTGAGCCCCTCATCGGGCTCTGTGCTGACAGCTCAGAGCCTGGAGCCTCCTTCGGATTCTGTGTTTCCCTCTCTCTCTGCCCCTCCCCCACTCATGCTCTGTTTCTCTCTGTCTTAATAAGAAATAAACATAAAAAAAAGTAAAAAAAAAAAAAAGAATCATGTTCAGATGTTCATCTTTCTTCTAGTATCCAAGGCAAAGGGTGAAACAGGGATTCCATGAATGGGAATTCTTGCTCCAGTGTGATGCACCCAAGTCTAGATTTGTGCAAATTACTTATGAGGTTCAGAAGCGGCTGCAGGCCAGGCTATTTTCTTCAGTTGACTTTACCCACAAAACACCTGTGCTTTGTGGTCTTCTGTCTCGTGTGAGAGTGTCTTTCATTCAGTTATGAATTGTGGGGTAGTGGGGTGCAGAAGGATAGTTCTAGTCTTTGGTTTCCTTCAAAACACCACAAAAGTCAATTCAACTCTACAACTTTGGACAATCGACTCCAAATATAGTGCTCTTCTAATTCACTGTTGTAGATGTCTCTATCTGTCAAAGTTAAACATACAAGACTCTCAGATTACAGATTCCTTTTTGTTTTGGTTTATCTGTGTATAGTAGTTAAGAATGTGCAGCCCCAATCTCAGGTGTGCAAGAAATAACACATTTATGCTTTTTAACCTTTTTATATGAAGAATTTAAAACTGAGGCAAAAGTGCATGAAACAGTGTAATAAACCTCCATGTACTCCTCACCTGGCTTTGAAAATTACCAACTGATTGCCAGTCATGTTCCGCTCATATTCCCAACCAAAATAGTACCTTTCTTCCTTCAAAAAATTAGGTAAATTCAAGTGCTAACCCCCATCAGGTGAACTGCAAGAAGTTCAATTCCTCTCCCTGGGTTGTTCAAAGGTCCTGGGGTCTTGTGCAGAATGAAATCTTTGAGGAAGCACCTTCAGTATTTATTCCCCAATGGTTCCTACAGAGCTTCCCACGGACAAAAACTAAATGGATGAAGTTGGAGGCTCTCTATTTTTCTGCCATATTGCAGGGAAGAAGAATCATTGCTATGGCCAGAGCTCCAGGGTCAAGTGTCTTGGTGCAGCCTCGCTGGCGTCCCTTAGAGCCATTCCATTCTGAGGTCTTGCCAGCTCCACACACTCCCACCTAGGGCACAGCCAGCCAGTGGGTACGGGTACTCAAGGTATTGGTGAGACACACAGATCTCCAGTCATTTCCTAGCATTGAGAACTCTCTTCCTTCTCCCTTTCCACTTTTAAAAGACTCCTAGCACCTACCATCATCACCTACCTGCGGACTAACTATTCTCTCCTACTCTAGCTGCCTATGCCTATGTCTATGCCTCCTATGGGATTTTATCACACACGGTCTGTATCAATCCAACGTCTTTCTTGTCTCCCAGAGCATGAGCTCTGTAGTCATAAGACGGTCTGAAATAAAACCCCAGATCTATCCCCTACTGCTGTGTGACTTAACCTCTCTGGGCCTCAGTATCCCCACCTATAAAGATAACAATAGACCCACCTCATACCGCTGTTATGAGGATAATGAGTTAATATATATATATATATATATATATATATATAAAGCCCTTGGAACAGCCTGATAGGTAGCTGTAGTGACGTAACTATGTAGTGATGATCATCTCTGAGTCTTCACCTCAGCCCCAAGAGATATGCAGTATCATGCTAATTTTGTAGCCTGGATACTAGATACACTGCTACACTGGGAATTGTGTAGACATTGATTTCATTTATATTAGTAGCACATTCCCATAAGGGCTTTAAATAAGGGACTTAGACAATATCCAAGTTTATTTTTAAAGCTGAAGCAAATTATTCTCTATGTATAATTAAGCACTTTTGAGAGTCCAGTAGGAAATGATAAGTCACTAATAAATGGTAAGCTTAGTAATTCAAGATAATTAAAAAAAAATCTTCCCTGACTGATCCTCAGGGAGACATAGCTTTTTCAAACAGCTGGGAGTATTCTGTAAATCTCAGGTAATGTTATTCCTATAATTCATTATTTATTTACACACAGGAAGGCGCTGACTAAATAGGCTGTAGTTGAGCCATTACTTAGTTAATGTCTCATTATTGGGGCGCCTGGGTGGCTCAGTCGGTTAAGCGTCCGACTTCAGCTCAGGTCATGATCTCATGGTTTGTGGGTTCGAGTCCCACTTTGGGCTCTGTGCTGACTGCTAGCTTAGAGCCTGGAGCCTGTCTTCAGATTCTGTGTCTCCCTCTCTCTCTGACCCTCCCCTGCTCATGCTGTCTCTCTCAAAAAAAAAAAACATTTAAAAAATTAATATCTCATTATTAATCTCATTCTGGTGACAGGTCCCCAGATTTTCTCGGATGGCTCCAATTTTAAAGGTCCCACTGTGTTCCCCCTTCAACCATCCAATCATCTCTCAAGGAAGTGCTGATATCAGAGCGTCCCATGTCATCTTTCAGGTTGCCTCTGGCACACAGAAGTAGCAGAGTCACCTGTTCGTTGTGTGTGAATTTCAATTTGGAAAGCATCCCTCTCTAAGCCCTGGAGATAGTCAAAGCAGTGAATTTGAGAGCACAACCATGAAAGATGTCACCCTGCGTGAAGAGTCTGGGTTCTACAAGCTGGGGGCCTGGGGTGAGATCCTCCCTTTGCCGGTTAGCTATGGGACCATAGGAGAAGTTGCTTCACTCAGGTTTTCTATTTGGAAAGCAAAGGTCTATCAGCCCCTGCTGTTGTCCTTCTTCTACTTTATTTTTTACTTTTTTTAAAAAAGTTTTTTATTTATTTTGAGAGAGAGAGACAGAGTACATGAGCAGGGGAGGGCAGAGAGAGGGAGAGAGAGAGAATCTCAAGCAGGCTCCACACAGCCAGCACAGAGCCTGCTGCGGGGCTCAAACCCACAGACCGTGAGATCATGACCTGAGCTGAAGTCAAGAGTCAGATGCTTAACCGATTGAGCTACCCAGGTGCCCCTACTTTCTTTTACTTAAAAGCAAAATGTCCAGGTTCTTCTACAGACTGCCAGTAAAAAGCAAACACAAACACAAAAACAAAAACAAAATGCTGTGTTTTCATATTAGACTGAGTCAGAAGTTCTTTGTTAAGACAGGGCTGATATTTATCTGCTATGTACTTCCCTTCTTGTCCGGCTAGCACGTATTCTGTCTGCTCATTCTCTGTACTGAATCTGAAGTATTTTGGCAATGTCCCTCTCCTCCTCTTTTCCATCCCTAATTAAGAGGATTTAACCTCTGGGGTCAGAAAGACCTGGGTCTGAGTCCTGACTCTACACCCATCAGCTCTTTGATCACGAGCAAGTTATTTAATATTGCTTTAACTTTGTGCTCTGTAAAGTGGGGATACCAAGAGGCACTATGGAGCATTCAACAAGCATCAGGCTCAGTGTTTAACATTCGTAACTCCTAATAAACATTTGTTATTATCAATATAGTGAAAGAAAGGGCATCAAAATCTTCAGCTAGAAAATGGACATTAAAACCTGCTCAATAAAGAGGATTAAAGGAAAACCTCACAATTGCAGAGAAAACTCCCGCTTATTAAAAGAAAACTACACCAAAGAAAAAGTAGAAGAAATGTAAGCAAGACTGAAAATTTGCCTCACCAGTGATTAATGTTCACTTATTCATATCAATGTTATTAGAGAATATCAATTTGATTGAATACATTGTAATAGATCTATCCTGGGAGGGTGAGGGAAGAGGAAGGAGGGATTTAAGACAGTGAAGTTCACATCTACCATAAAAGGCAGTCAATAAATATTGCCAAAATCGATTAATCAAGAAAACACAGCCAAAAATAGATCATTTAGAAATGTGGATGCATATATGGCAAGATACAGTGAAAAATGTTGCATGTGGCTGGAGAGGTGGACAAGAGCCAAACAATGCTATTTTTTCCATTATAAGCCTTATAGCATTGTGTTATTTAGGATTATATTAGGTTGCAAGGGGCAATAGCAATAAAATGTATACAAACAGGAATAGCTTAGATGTGAGAAAGTTTATTCCTTGCTCAGATTCAAGTCCACAGGGTGAAACCAAACTCTGGTATGGCAGCTCCATTCCACGAAAACCCAACAGAGAATTCCTCCCCAGCTCACCACCTCAAGAAAACAGCTGACTTCATAGGCCCAAACCACCCTTCTCTCAGTGATATGGGGAAGGGACTAAGAGGAAGGCCAATCAGAATGGGGCTGGTGGTGTCTTTAGGAGAGCTCCATGAAGCAGCCACAACACACCTGCTTGCATCCTATTGGCCAGAACTTATCCCACGCCCACCTTTAGCTGCAAGGGAAGCTTGGAAGCATAGGGTTTATTTGGGATGGCCATACGACCAGCTAACAGATTTCCTACCTTGGAAGAATGGATGTTTGGATATAGGATCAACTAGCACTATTTGACTTTTGGGTTACTTTAAAGTTCAGACCATTCAGTCAAAGTAAAATCTAAATGTGAACCAAATAGAACACCATGTATTATGTGGTGGTTAAGAGCTTCATCTCTAGGTTCAGAGGCTGAGGGTTGAATCTTGCATTATCCACTCAGTAACTTTGTTTCCTTATGTGATATGGCAGTTAAAGGAGTTGATACTAAAACATGCTTACAATAGTAGTTGGCGTATGGTAAGCACTCGCTCGGTATGTGTTTGTCATGGTGGTGGTTGTTATAAATATTTTACAGTTATTAAATAAGTACCTAAACTCCAACTATCTGTCGAAAACCAATAAACTAAAGGGTCAAATTAAAGAGTACAATTACATTCCCAGGAAACACTTAAAGAATCATTCAGGAAATAGAGAAGATTAACACATTTTAATAAATAACATTAATGACGTTCAAGAAAATACCAGGTACATCAAAGAAGAACTTAATGTATAAAAAGGGGGCAATGAGACAGTATTAGATACAGCTAAAACAACTAATGTACAGCCTCGGATTCTCTGAGCTTCGCCAAGGTCACAGGCACACAGTGGTGTCCTGGGCCTACACCCACCTAACATCACAGGAACTGAGGCCAATCAGTTGTTCTTCCTGTTTCTGGTTCTTGCCACCACTTCTGGAAATGGTGTACATTCTGGCTTCCCCCAGAAGGAATGGATGGTGTTACTAACATTGGGGGTGAATTAACTCCTGTGGGTAAAACTTGGCGAGAAGAGCCAGGAGGAAGCTTAGACCACGGGACATGGAATAAATACAAGTGCACCAATTTTCTGGGTGGTTTTATTTATTTATTTTTTTGAGTATAAAAAAGCTAACAGACATGTTTGAAGATAGGAACATGTGTTATTCAAAGCTCCAAAATTAATCAGTAGAAAAAAAGCTGAGAAAGTATTTAACAAAAAACGGTAGGAATGAGAAGCAAGGAGCTTTGCTCTAGAGTGTCTACATTAAGAATTAATGGCATAAATGTATTATCTAAAGTTATAATGTAAACTCCTGGGAGAAAAACCCTCATATATGTTATTGACAAATATTTCTTAAGTGGGAGTAGGAAAGACATAATTTTCATGGTATACCATTGTACACTGTTTACTAAAAATTTACATTGTTTAAATATTATGTTGGTATAGCTTCACACAGATTTATTTTTTTAATTGTGGAAGAAGGAATACATAGAGACTCTGGCATTGGTTGGCATGGGAGAAGAGGTTTTGTCTTGTCTCATTATATAGCTTGGGGTTGTTGTAATATGTTGATCATGTGTGACATTTACAAGTAACGTTTTGGGGGGAGGGAAACTGGTATATCAATGCGCACAATGCCTGGCGTGGAGCGAGCGCACGGTGCCTGGCGTGGAGCGGGAGCACGGTGCCTGGCGTGGAGGGTTACACGGTGCCTGGCGTGGAGCGGGCACACGGTGCCTGGTGTGGAGCGGACTCACAATGCCTGGCGTGGAGCGGACACACAATGCCTGGCGTGGAGCGGGCGCACGGTGCCTGGCGTGGAGCGGGCCCACAATGCCTGGCGTGGAGCGGGCGCACGGTGCTTGGCGTGGAGCGGGCACACGGTGCCTGGTGTGGAGCGGACACACAATGCCTGGCGTGGAGCGGGTACACGGTGCCTGGCGTGGAGCGGACACACAATGCCTGGCGTG
>CM053574.1:46770351-46781531 GCA_028646485.1 Cryptoprocta ferox
TGGCGTGGAGCGGACACACAATGCCTGGCGTGGAGTGGGCGCACGGTGCCTGGCGTGGAGCGGGAGCACGGTGCCTGGCGTGGAGGGTTACACGGTGCCTGGCGTGGAGCGGGCACACAATGCCTGGCGTGGAGCGGGCGCACGGTGCTTGGCGTGGAGCAGGCACACGGTGCCTGGTGTGGAGCGGACACACAATGCCTGGCGTGGAGCGGTTACATGGTGCCTGGCGTGGAGCGGACACACAATGCCTGGCGTGGAGCGGTTACACGGTGCCTGGCGTGGAGCGGGCCCACAATGCCTGGCGTGGAGCGGGCGCACGGTGCTTGTCGTGGAGTGGGCGCACGGTGCCTGGCGTGGAGTGGGTGCACGGTCGGTGACTTCTTGCCCTCACTGAGCCAGTTGATCACAGTACTTACGAACTAAGGGATGTAGTGTATACTAAGCATTGAGTACAGTGCTTGGCGTTGCTCAGTGAACACTGATTATTACTATCATCTTGATATTGATGATCTTCGAGTCTCTAGCCTTTAAATCAGTAATCACATCCCACCTAAAACAAGTGGGTTTCACAAACTAATCTAAAAAGATCCCTTCTTTCAATCCATGCAGGGTTTAAAGATTTTCCACAGACTTGATGGCAAATCCCGGTTTTCACCTTCACTTGTAATGAGATTCTGAACATCAGCATCCTCCTCTGAGAAATGAGGACAATAATAAGATCCAGCTCAGAGATTATAAATGCAATTAATACATCAAGTACATGGCACAGAGCAAAGTCTCATTATGTGAAAGCTCTATTGCTGTTGCTTTTGTTACGAAGAGCAGTGAGCCCAAATCCAAATAACATCCTGAATAAGGGAGAAATGCCTCAACAAGCACTCAGGTCAAAGACAGATTCCTTGAGACCCTCTGCAATTGGCAAGTATAAGGCATTCATTGGTCTAGTCATCACTAGGATCTGCTGCCTCCCTGTGGAATTTCACAGACACAGTCACGAGACAGGCAAATCTTCCAGGCCAGAATTTCATTGCCAAGCCAATCTTAGAAAGATACCATGGGCTTCCTAAATGACTTGTTCATGAATTATTAATATTCAAGTCTTTATGCAACTGTCACCTTCTCAGTGAGTCCCATGCAGTCTACGCCATTTAACAGAGCAACTCATAGCTCACCTGCCCCCGCTCCTTTATACAGTGCTCCTGTGTTTCCCTTTTTCATTGCATTTATCACCTTCTAATATACTATATAACTTACGAATTTATTCTCATTCTCACTCTCACCATTGATTTTCTATCTTTTCCCTGTACATCACAAGGACAGAGGTTTTTTTTTTTTTTTTTTTTTTTTTTTTGGTTGGTTTCATTTGGTCTCATTTGGTTCCAAGTGCCTAAAACAGTGCCTGATGCATAGAAGGAACACAATATTTTTTGAATGAATGAATGAATGAATGAATGCATGCCTTCTCCTTGTAACATGACATGAAATTCTTGGGAAGCTTGAAGACATTGCGATTTTTGTTGCTGTCGTTGTTTCTGAACTGTGTATATGCATGGAAGGCCACAGTGCATGCTGCCAAACGTTGCTCTCCGAATTCAGTTCCGACTTTGTAACAGGAATCACTCCAGCAACATGGTGTCTGATTCCTGTACAGAGGACGCAGCAAACATGTCCAGTGCTGGATCAGCCATAGAAATGCAGTGGCACCTATGCGACGTTAGTCTGCACTACCTTCAGTAGACTGTGCTGAGTATGTGTCTGTGTATGTGTGCATATATGCATGCACGTAACCCACACAGGATCTTGAAAACTCAAAACATGTGGAAGGAAGAACTAATTTCCGTTCTGATGATTAGAGGGTGAGAAGAGGAAAAATGGAATTTGACAAAACTTCAAGACTTTGATCTTATGGGGCGCCTGGGTGGTTCAGTCGGTTAGGTGTCCGACTCGATGATCCTAGTGTCGTGGGATCAAGCCCCGAATTAGGCTCCGTGCTGAGTATGGAGCCTGCTTGAGACTCTCTCTGTCTCTTTGTCTCTCTCTCTCTCTCTCTCCCTCTCCCCCCACCCCTCCCCACCTCTCTCTCCTGCTTGTACTCTCTCTCTCTCTCAAATAAATAAAATGAAAAAAAAATTTTTTAAGACTATCATCTTATACTTCCAGCCAATGTGAAAAACATTTGAAACTCAGGTTTTTAAATGGAATGGGCAAATCTGAGTGAGCTCTGAGTCCCTTTCTAGCCTAATATGAGCTAGGTGTACAATACAAGGCTTCAAAGTCAGGGCTGTGTTCAAATACCTCCCCTTGAAACTTCACTTTCACCCCACTGAACCTCAACATCTTCATCCATCAAATGGGTATCACCATTTGAGAATTAAGTGAAATAGCGAATTTATAGTTTGACTCTTTGGTGTCCCCCAAACCCCCAAATTCAGCTCTTTGAGTCACTTTTCTTTACAAAAAAATTTAGCTCAAGACCTTCTTCCCATCTACACTGTGAATACAGGAATATCTTGGGTAGTTTTCTTGTGGGGGATTACTTTTCCCCTAGTAGCTTCTTACTCTGATTTCCTCTTTCCTCTGAGTTGTGATTTATCTTTTGCAGTTACTTTCCTTTCTCTGCCCCATGACAAAGGAAATATGTAATATTTCATTACCCTCCCACCAAGAGTCTGGTAAGACAGGCAATCATGTGGGGCCCATTCCTAATAACGTTGGGGGCAGCAGAGAGGGCTTATCTCCCAGAACAATACAACAGTCACCTAAACTTGTCTGTTGTTAAAGTTTTATTAAGCATTCCCTTGTGGACATCTGTCACTGGATGTGCTGCTGCAGGACACTCCCCCCTCCACCTTACGCATAGGTCTCACCCACTGTTTCTTTCTCATTGGTGCCTATAATCTCTTCCTATATTTTTGTGTTTTTAGCTCATCAGCCCCCACCTGAAATCAACATTGCAGCTACTTCTGCATTTCCAAAAGCCCAGGAAGGGGCTGTGTCCTAGGAGTAGCCATCTCACAGAGGACTTTCACCCTTTGGCATGGCAAAGCCACAGAATCTATGACATACATCATTTCTTTAACATGATTTTCAATAATCTCAGGTCTAGCTTATTCTTCCCCTTGCTCTCTGTATAAGGAAGCAGGAGGTGGCAATATTTGTTCCCATACTGATGTGACTTATGCGAGTACCATTAGAAGAAAGGTTTTTTGCTGTTGTTATGTCAGACCTGTTATCCTGATTTTTTTCCCCTGTGCATATTGCCTGGTACATAGTACCTCCTCAGTAAACAGGAGCACTTATTATGATGCTTTTCTCCAGGTGAGATTTTTGCAGTTCTGAGAGTGGAGGCAGAAAGCAAAGCCATGCATTGTCCTCACCTGAGACATTGAAAAGAGATGGTGTTTCAGTTGGGTTTCCTCAAACCAGGATCTCAGATGAGGACTTGGGTGCAGGTGGTTTCTTGGAGGAGCCCAGAAGCTGAGGGAGGGAGCAGGGAGAGTGAGATAGGAAAGGGAGAAGAGCTAAGAAGGGGTGTAGAGTCCATACCCACAGTTCACTACTGAAGGCAAAGGGATCGGTTACACTAGGGAACCTCGGAGGAACTGGGACAGGGGTGCTGGGGCCATTTTCCCACTGATTCCTGACCCTCATTGGTTGGGGTTTACTTGTAGGGCATATTAAACCCACTCCTACCCTGCAGTTCCAGGCTTGTCTTGTTGCAAGAAGAGTCATTTCCTTGGTGTTGGAGAAAGTCTCAAGGTAGAGAGCAGAACTTTTCCAGCACTTGAATTGGGAGCCATCGCACACTGGAGACCTTTTACCCCAAGCTGCAGGTGAACAAGCCAGTGGGCAGCAGGGAGGTGGAGTACGTAGAGAAAAGCATCTGTGCTGGAGGGAAACCGAAGCACTGCATCTCAGTCCCGATGTGACTACTAACTATTGTTTGATTTCGAGTAAGAACTTAAGTTTTCTGTGCCTTTAACCATCTCTTCTCTATTAAGAGAAAGGAGAAGAAGACTCTTTCATTGTGAGCCCACACTGTGCACTAGACAGATCCCCTGGGGATGATCGCAATCTTCCTAAGAAGTCGTGTTTTTTAAAATGTTTATTTATTTTGAGAGAGAGATAGAGGGTGAACAGGGGAGGGACAGAGAGAGAGAGGGAGACAGAATCCCAAGTAAGCTCCACACTGTCAGTGCAGAGCCTGATGTGGGGCCCAAACCCACGAATCACGAGATCATGACCTGAGCCAAAATCAAGTGTCAGATGCTTAACCAACTGAGCCACCCAGGTGCCCCAGGGGAAGTCATATTTTTTTCTCTGTCTACAGACAGGAAAGCAAAGACCAAGGAAGCAAAAGGTATATGGACAAGGTCATTCAGTTACCAGTGAAAATATTGAGCTTTGAGTCCAGGCCTTTATAATTCCCAAATCTTGGCTCCTCCATTACACAAGATGAAACAGAGAAAACAATCCCAGCCCAAGAAGAAAGGGCAACACTGCTTCCAGAACTCTTGTGAGTGAAAGTCCTCCCAAATGGTTAAAAGCTTGTTGCTGTGCTGAGAAATCCTGCCCGCCCTTCCTGGGAAATGGGAGTCAGGAAGGCTGGGAGTTGAGTAACTCATGTGCTAAGCCTTGGGCAGCCCCACATTTATCTTGCTTGGCTCTACACACACACACACACACACACACACACACACGTGCGCGCGCACACCAGCCATCTGTCTCACCTTTCTAGTCCAATGGAGTGGGCTGCGCTAGAAGCAGATGTTGCAACTCTGTCCTGTATCTGTGACTTGATAGACCACCAGACATCTCCTGCTGGACCAGACCCTGAACTGGTAGAATTCATTTTATTTGGATGTTTCTCTGTTTTTCGGTTAACTTTCCTTTTCAAGGGATATTTTTATGAGTCATTTGCTGGCTTTTCTTCTCCTAAGTCATCTGATTTCCATTTAGCTTCTGCTCCAGCTTCAAGATGTATTCTCTTTTAACAGCCATTTTAGTGGGACTTAATCGGTCTGGTACAGGCTGTCACTGAACTTTTATGTTTCTGCTCGTTTTAGGGGTGGTGGATTTTTGACATTCATTTGGCTTGACCAGCTCCATATTTTCTTACATGCTTTCTTACTTTTTACTCCTTTCCCTGATTTGTTTTGCAATCAACTAACTTTAAACCTTCATAGATATTTCGCTTGACTTGGTTTTTCCTACCTGAGTTTTACTGTTTTCTATGTGTTTATTTCTCATCTATTTCTCAACATACTTTGTTTGCTCCTCTCCTACTTTTGGATGCTGCTGAAGAGCTAAAGCTTTTCAGCCTCCTGGTAAGAGGTCCTACAAGTTAAGTGACCCTTTGTCCTCATTTGTCTTGGACAGCCCCAGTTTGGCCTGCAGTTCTGGCACCCAGTCCAAGTGTCCTTCTGAAAATGTGCCACTTCCAGTGGAATGATGAATTTTATGGCTGTCCTATCTAGAAGTGTGTTTGCAGGGTGCCTGGGTGGCTCAGTCAGATGCCAGTTAAGCATCTGACTCTTGGTTTTGGCTCATGTCATGATCTCACGGTTTGTGAGATCAAGCCCCATGTCAGGCTTTATGCTGACAGCACAGAGCCTTCTTGGGTTTCTCTCTTTCTCCTTCTCTCTCTGCCCTGCCTCTCTCTCTCTCTCTCTCTCTCTCTCTCTCTCTGTCTTGCTTCTCCTCCCCTGCTCATGCTCCCTTTCTCTTTCAAAATAAATAAATAAACTAAAAAAATAAGTGTATTTGCCCCACTTTCCTCAGCTGACCAGGGCTGAGTATACTTGTGTCCTATGGGTCCTGAGGCAGAAGACACATCCTATCCTATGTTATTCTCTATGGGTTTACCTACAGCCTGAGAAAGCTCCCTTTCTTTTCTATCAGGGAAAAGTTGTGAACTTACCCTGTGTTTAAATTTAAACCTGTGATTGGACATCTATGCAGAACATGTCCTTAGGAAAGGATGGTAACTGATTGGAGGTGTGAAGGAGGAAAAGGTAGAGGCACAGCATTATACCGATTGCTCTATTTAGACTGTTATGACATGAAAGCTGCAATGTCCTAAGCTCTATTTCAATATTTTTTTGTG
This sequence comes from Cryptoprocta ferox, assembly GCA_028646485.1. Lineage (NCBI taxonomy): Eukaryota > Metazoa > Chordata > Mammalia > Carnivora > Eupleridae > Cryptoprocta > Cryptoprocta ferox. The sequence goes on from CM053574.1 coordinate 46,776,458, forward strand.
AAAATAGGAAATCCCAGGGTCCTTCCTTCTACTCATGTATTTGAAAAGGCTTTGGTTGGTTGACATGGATTTGCAGCCCAGCTTCATTCTGTACCAATGGTCCAGTCTCGGGCAAATTACTGAAGCTGATCTAGCCTTCCCTCTGCCACTGGTGCAGATAATGAACATTTCACCTTTCAGAATGTCGTGAGGATTAAATAAGATAATATATGCATGGAACTAGATTGAGGAGTCAGTTGTACCAGATGTGAATGTACTAAATGCCACTGAATTGTAGACTTTGAAATGGTTAATTTTATGTCATATTCATTTCAACCAGATAAAAAAATAAAAACAATGTCTGCCAAAAGTTCTCATGCACAGCAAGGGCTCATGGCCCTTTCTCTGTCATTAGCAAAGGGTCAAGGAGCATCTCTGATAGTTTTCAGTGGGACCCCATTGTCACAGGACCAGGTTTACCTTCCCAGGCTGAGCCCTGCACAGCTCCAGCTGCTGCCATTTGCATTGTCGAGTGAGTGGCGCCCCCTGTTGTTGTGCTGGACCCTTGCCCTGGATTCAATTTAGATGGTTTGCATCAGAATTCCCTGGGTGAACTCATTAAAATGACAAATGCACAGGTTCCACTTTGGGGGGGAAATTCAATCATTCTGGAGTGGGGCTGTATATTTTCACTTTTTCCCTGAGTGAATCTGATACATATGAAAAGCATCAACTTAGACTCTCATCACCCTGTAATCTCTTCCTTTGAGCCATATGTCAGTGATCAGAGCAACACCTGCTGGCTAGTTCTTTCACCAGGCTGCCATATAATTTTATATTAGTATAATTAATCCAAGAGCTTTATACTCGCTCGGTCCTCCCAGGCATTCTCTCTACTTGGCTGGGCAAGACTGACCATCCTCATTCTCCCGCCGTGGAAACTGAGGTGGAGCGTTTCATCCAGGGTCACACAGCTCTGCAGGCATGGAAGCAGAACAGGATGCCTTCCTGACATTCATCTCCTGGGCCCTTCCTTCCTCTGGAAATAAAATCATTCTCATCATTGTTCCTGATGCGCCTTTTCTTCGTTTCTGCTTTTTGGAGATTTTTTTCTTATTCATTCTATCCCTCCTTTCTTTTTTTTTTTTTTTTTTTTTTGTCTTTAAAATGTTGACTTCTTCCTCAAATATCACCATTATATTTCTTTTCTCACTTTCACAACACATTCAGAGAAGATAGTTATATGATCAACGGTACAGCTTTACAATGAGAGCATATCCAGTTATTCAAAGGAGTAGGAAGGGAAGGGGCTCCTTAATACATTGAGACATGAGAAAAGCAGTTCACAGAGAAACGACGTGCCTGTGTCTGTGTGAACAAAGTTATGAAAGCACATTTTACATATTCAGGCAAGATACAAAGTCAACTATTATTTTTCAAGTGCCCTCTAGGTAGGGTGAATAACCATCCCAGTATACAAGTTCCTGGGAAACCAGACTTTGGTTTTAAAAATTGGGAAAGTTCTAGGCAAAAAGGGACAGGTTAGCCACCTTAACTCTGGGCAGTGATGGGATTGGAGGTGGGATGGGTGAGGGGTGATGGGTGCAGAACTGTGGCCTTCTACTTTGTTCCTTAAAACACCTCTACCAACTTTGAATCCAATTGCTTGGGTTACAGCAGAGCCCGGATGCTGAGTGATCTTACCCAAGGCAATTCCCAACTCAGGGTGTCCATTGCCCCATGTACTAAAATCAGTTTAGTACGGTGCCTGGGTGACTCAATTGGTTGAGCATTGGACTCTTGATTTCAGCTCAGGTCATGATCCCAGGGTCATGAGATCGAGACCCACATCAGGCTCTGCGCTGACAGCAAAGAGCCTATTTGGGATTCTCCCTCTCTTACTCCCTCTCTGCCTCTCCCCCACTCATGTTCGGGCACACACTCACTCTCTCAAATATAAATAAATAAGAAAGTAAGTAAGTAAATAAATAATAAATGGGTTAGTAATAATAACCACCTTCACAGAAATCAGTGAATTGAAAAAATGAATATTAGTATGGTTTTTGGTGCACAGCAGGTAGTCAAAAGTGCTAGGTGTTGCATATCCATGCTATTTGAATCTTTTCCAAGTGGCATTCATTAATTGTGTTATTTAAATCACAAAGTCGTGACTCTTTAATTTGAGGGAAATAAGACTGTAGGAAAAAAGGAGAAAAAGGAAAACATTCTGATATCCTGGCATCCTCCTGGGTCTATGCTGTAACTGTCTGTGTGTGTGATTCTCTATGCATCATCTTCTAAATATTTTCCACAGCTGTTCTTTTTTACTCTGTTATTAAATAAATATGTTTGACTTCGATCTATCCGAATGCTCAAAATATAACGCAGAGACTCTCTTTTGTCACACACAGGAATGGGTCCAGTCCTCCACATTCTCCTTATTTGCTTATTTAAACAGTGTTTGTTTCCTTCTTTATCAAGTAGTATGGGACATTTGGCCAAAGCAAGGAAATTTCACTGTATTTGATTGCCAGCTGGGGCACCTGCTGTGTCCTAAAAATTGGTTCTCACCCAGAGTGCTTTAAGCAAGACCCACAATGGCAGACAACTAACCCATTGATGCCTCCTGGTTGTGTTTACCTTTCCATTGTCAGGAAAAAGACCTGTTTGCTTGACCGGAGGTTCTTGGGTTGAGCCTGTTAGCAAGAGATGTCAACTGAGAGATCACAAATATGTGAGAATTGATAGTCAGGTTTCTTCAAATATCCCTGCCTCCAAATCTCTCAGTTTTCAGTGGAAGGAGGGATTTAAAGTTAGGGAAGGATAGTTATTTAGTCCAGCTAACAAACATTTATTCCTCACAATGGGAGTGCTGGCAGAACTTCATTTCATTAGTTTGCTAGTCCTTCATATGTTAAGGTACAACCTCTTATATATACTTGAGCTCTTAAAAACAAGCCCTTTCTTTCTTTCTTTCTTTCTTTCTTGCCAACACCAATGTCACCTGGGCAAATTGCCCAATTATTTTTTTCTTATGTTTTCATTAACTTATTTGTAATGGCTTTTAAGCCGAAGGCACTAGGGCCAAATGGCTGAAAATTCAGACTGCCTCAAATCATACCTTGACCCAACAACATTAGGCAAGTTCTTTCAACTTTCTGCTGTGTGGTTGCCTCATCTGGAACAGGAGCAATAGTTTATCTTACAGGGAATTTGTAACAACAAATGATGTAATAAACAAAAATAGCTTAAAACTGGGCTAGACACATAGTGAACACAAAAGTACTAACTTCTGCTGTGTATATGTATGTATTTATACCACAGAGAGGGGATTTTGAACCTCTCTGTGGCAGTGGTAGGTGACTGGGTAGCCATCAGTGTTTAGGACGTCCAGCTCCCTTACTCCCTTTTTCTGGTAAGGACCTCATTCTTTGTGGGGACTGCCTCTGGTGGAATGACCCACTCCAGAATCCTAGGAACAAGGGAGTTCATTGGCCCACGCCTAGCCAATCAAATCCTTCCCCTGGATTTGACAGATAGTGGCTTTGATAATGATGAGGACAGTGATGATCACAACAGCCAGTCCTAATGAGCACTTGTTATATGTCAGACCAGTTCTAAGCGTTTCACATATATTAACTCATATGACCCTTGTGACAACTCAACGAGGTGGGTACTATGGTTATTCCCATTTTGCCGGTGAGGAACTGAAGTTCGAAGAGATTGAGTAGCTTGCTCAACATCACACAGCTGATAATGTAAGAGTGCTAGGAGACCTTTCTTCTCACCACTGCCCAAGACTGGCCAGTTTAAGAGACTCCCTCTTTCACCTGAGGTCCCTCAGCTGATGATGGACACTTGGATCTCTGTGAGGCTATGGGCTGCCTTCTCCTCTTGCCACACAGTGGAAGAGCACGTGGAAGAGCAGTGGAAGAACAGGCCAACCCTTCAGAGACAGCAAAGGTGAGAGAAAGAGGGAGGGAGGAAAAGAGAACGAAGACAAAAGAAAGAATGTTATTTTTTAATTTGTTAATGTTTATTTATTTTTGAGAGCGACTGAGAGAGAAGAGAGAGAGACAAGGAGTTCAAATGGAAGAGGGTCAGAGAGAGAGGGAGTCACTGAATCTGAAGTAGAGTCGAGGCTCTGAGCTGTCAGCCCAGAGTCCAATGGGGGGCTCGAACTCGAAAATCATGAAATCATGACCTGAGCCAAAGTCGGACATGTAACTGACTGAGCCACCCAGGTTATCTGGATGAGAGAGAATGTTATTTGGATGACAATATCTGAGTTCTCTACCTTGGGCTTCTCAGTTTTGTGATATAGTAAATTTTCCTCCCCATAATTCCTCTTTTTAAAAGCAGTTTGATTTGATTTAGTCACTTGCATCAAAAGGATCCTGACTTATTTAGGTACCAAAAATGGGTTTTGCCTTATTTTCGGCTGTGAAAAAATAAACATAACATAAACTTTACCATTAGTGATATTTAGTACACTCACAATATTGTGCAACTATAACAATATTTAGTTTCAGAACATTTTTTAAAATGTTTATTTTTGAAAGAGAGAGCACAAGCAGGAGAGGGGCAGAGAGGGAGAGAAAGAAAGGGAGACAGAGAATCCAAAGCAGGCTCCAGGCTTCCAGCTGTCAGCAAAAAACCCAATGCGCATCTTAAAGCCACAAAGATCATGACCTGAGCTGAAGTCAGACGCTCAACGGACTGAGCCACCCAGGCACCCCTCCAGAACATTTTATATAGGATGCTGAAAAGAAACTCTGTCTCCATTAAACAATAAATTCCAATTCCTCCCTCCCTTCAGTTTCTGACAACCACTAGTCTGCTTTATGTCTCTATGAATTTGCCTATGCTGGACATTTCTTTTAAGTGGAATCATAGAATATGTGGTCTTGTTTCATTTAGCATAGTGTTTTCAAGGTTTATCCATGTTATAGCTTTTACCATTACTTCATTCCTTTTCATGCCCAAATAATATTCCACTGTATGGATATACCACATTTGTTTATCTATGATTCAATTCATACACAGCTGGGTTGTCTACATCTTTTGGCTATCAGGAATAGTGTTATGAACATTT
>CM053574.1:46782031-46885014 GCA_028646485.1 Cryptoprocta ferox
GGGGCCTTCCCAAATGAGGCAGCTCAGCCCTCCAGGCCTCTGTTCCCCCCCACCGTCATGTGGGGAACACGCCTAGTCCTCAGGTCCAGCAGCTGAAGCCATCGTGGAGAAGGCCTCTGGCACACTGTGGGGCTCAGTGCACGTCGTGAGGGCCATCCGTGAGTCTGGGACCTAGGCCACCCTGGAGGAAACGGAGCCGGCTCCTCCCAGCCCCTCAGCTCCCCCACAGAAGTCCCCCTGGCCCTGTTAGTGCTGGGAACCTCTCTCCTAAAGACCAGTGAGAGCTCCAGAGAGAGAAGGCGTGGCGGAGGAGCATGATGACGCCAGAGGCCCTGTCCCTCAGGCCTGCCAGTCTGGGCCTTTCCACCAGAGCGACCTTGGCTGCTGTTGACCGAGCACTCGCCGTGTGCCAGGCGCCGGGCTCAGGGCTTTATAGCCACTGAGTTGGTTTAGTGCTTGCGTCAGGCCCGGACGCGGGTACATATTATTCCCAATGACCAATGAGGAAGCAGGGAGAGGCTGTGCCTCCCGACAATGTCCTTGTTCCCTGTTGGGAAGGGACCAGCAAGCATCTCATAGCTCGCCTTGCCCTCTGGCCTTGGCTTTCCCTGCTGGCACGTGGGGGATGTGCTGTGGGCCATGGGCCCCCCTGGGGGGGGAATGAGATGAAACCAGGTTTGTGCCGCTACTGTGGCCCGAGCTCTGCACCAGCTGCTCGGTACACTTGAGCCGGAGGGACGCCTGGGGCCACTGTCAGCAGAAAACTTGGTGCTGCAGAGGCCTCGACTACGTTTCTCCATTGGGAGCTGGGGGCTCTTTCCTGAGACTGAGAGCCCACATCCCCCTCCTGTGCCTAGAGACCAGTTCGTGCAGATCGAGAAGGGCGTCTCCAGCAACACCTGCATTGTCCGCACCATCAGCGTGGGCCTGACGCTGCTCAGCGTGCGGGACACGGAGCACGTGGGCCTGTCCAACTTCGTCCCGTTGCCCGTCCTACAGGCCATCTCCCCGGAGCTGTCCGGAGCAGTGGTGGTGGGTGACATCCTCTGTCTGGCCACAGTTCTGGTGAGCATGGAAGGTGAGAGAGAGAGAGAAGGATACTGGCTGGGGTCGGGGTTGGTTGGGGGGCGGCACGCTTTTGAGTCAGGGGCAGCCCCAGAGATGGGAGGGGGCCCTGTTGTGGGGGTAAGACAAGGAGCAGGGGGCAGAAAACCGGGGGCCAAACCCAGCCTGCCGCCAGTGTCTGGGAACTCCGCCCACACTCATTTACATGTTGTCAGGGGCCATTGTTACCCTACAACTTCCAGGTTCGAGCGGTGGCATCAGAGACCTCCTGGCCCGCAGGACCCAACAGCCCTGCCACCCGGCCCTTTATGGAGAAAGCTCGCCAACCCATGCGCTAGGTGAACACTGTCCACTAGAAGTTTCTAGCACTGTGGAAGCATCCCCTATCAATGCCGTCTAACACAGCAGGGGGCACTCACCATCCATCCCTCAAAATGTGGCTAATGCAACCGAGGAGTTCGTTGTTTCATTTTAATTCATCTCAGGACTAGTGGTTACCATGTGCCACGTACAGCCTACATCTAGAAGGAAATATAATGCAGAACAGCTATCATTCTGCTCAGTGATTTCTGGGTTTCAGCCTTTCCCGTGCCGCCTGTACATCCACAGCCTCCGTTACTCAGTTTTTTTTTCAAATTGACTCCCTATTTTTTTTTACCTAATTCAATTCATTTTAAAAGGATGTTCAACGCTGCCCCTAAAGAAAAGCAAATATAATTTGCCAGAAATAGGATGTGGTTGTTGAGTTGTTTTTTTGTATTTATTACATAACGCGATTGGCTTTTAACTAAGAAATGCTGTCTAGCGCCAGCTCTTGAGCTGACACTTGGCTTTGTTTGCTAAAAAGGGACTGATGAACAGCGGGGGGTGGGCAAGGGTGGTGCTGTGGGGAGGGCCAGCACCCAGGTCAGCCCGGGACAAGGGAGTGACCCAGAGATTCAAGCAGGCAGGCCCTGAAGTGAAAGTAGGGCGGGGGCTCACTCTGGGCAGGGTCACAGCCATGCAGAGAGCAGGTGCGCTGCAGGTGGCCGCAAGCCGGGGGCGGGGGGAGTGGGCCAGAGCCAGGGTGCAGCGGCGAGTGGCATGGGGTCTGCCCTGAGCATGATGCAGGGGCTCCCCTGGCAGCAGTGTGGAGCACTCCTGGAGCGGGGCTGCCCAGAGGCTGGCACGGTCACCCAAGTGACGGGGCCGGGCGGGCATGGCAGGCGGGGAAGGAGGAGTGACAGCCCGGGCTTTCTCTCCCAGGCCTGTCCGGAACCTGGAGCTCCTCAGCCGACAGCACCCTCCACATGGACCCCAGGACGGGTGTGGCTGTGGCCCAAGAGGCGGGATCTGTGATGGTTTCCTACGAGGTCACTGGGCACCTGAGGACCTACAAGGAGGTGGGGCTTCAGGGCACACGTGGTGCAGCCCTTAGCTTTCTGTGCTGAATGGCTCCCTTCCCTTTACAAAGGAGAAGCACCAGCACCCTGCTCAGCAGTCAGGGTCTGGAGTCCCAAGTCTGAGGTCTGCTCCCCACTTCCTCTGTGATCGGACAGGGGCCCTTTTCTTCCCAGACGCCTGCCTCCCCACATTCAAAATGGTGTCGTGACAAGGGCTGACCTCTTGGGGCTCCCTCAGTGCCCATGCATGCAGGAGGTGGGGGCAGGAATATCCCCTGTGGGCGCTTCCCCAGGAGTCTCAGCGTCGGCTGGCCAGCGTGGCCATTTGGCGTCACTGGCAAAGTTACGCCTCCCCGACAAGTCACCTTTTGAGTCTCCCTGGAGGCGAACAAAACCGTTCCCTCTTCTATTTCTCTCCAGCTGAGAATGAATCAATGAGCAGCGTCTGGCCACGTTCCAAACATGTCTCATATAGAGCCAGCCTGCACATGATCGAATCCAGCAGTTTAACCTAATAGCTTGCGTATTTAGTGCTGAGGCTCTGCAGTGGGCGAGCCAGTTGCGGATAGAGGCACCTTGTGACTAATAAAGCTGTACCCTCCCTGGAGGAGCTGCGCAGAGTGGGCAGGGGTGGGTGGAGTCTCTGGTCATTTGAGCTCTTTGCATAATGTAGCTATTGTTGATAGTGCTGCTATAAACAGTGGGCTGCATATGCCCCTTCAAGTCAGCATTTGTGTATCCCTTGCATAAGTACTTAGTAGTGCAATTGCTCTGTCATAGTGTAGCTCTATTTTTAGGTTTGGTTTTTTTTTTTTTTTTGACGACTCTCCATACTATTTTTGAGAGAGGTTATACTGGTTTGCAATCCCACCAGCATTGCAGAAGGGTTCCCTTTCTCCACATCTTTGCCAATATCTGTTGTTTCCTGAGTTGTTAATTTTAGCCATTTTTATAGGTGTGAGGGGATATCTCATTGTGGCTTTGATTAGTGTTTCACTGATGATGAGAGATTGAGTATCTTTTCATGTGTCAGCAATCTGGATGTTATCTTTGTTAAAGTGTCTATTCATGTCTTTTGCCCATTTCTTCACTGGATTATTTGATTTTGGGGTGTTGATTTTGATAAGTTCTTTTTAGATTTTGGATACTAACTCTTTATCTGATACGTCACTTGCAAATATCTTCTCCCATTCCATCAGATGCCCCTTAGTTTTGTTGATTGTGTCCTCTGCTGTGCAGAAGCTTTTTATCTTGTTGGGGTCCCAATAGTTCATTTTTTGTTTTTGTTTCCCTTTCTTCTGGAGATATGTCAAGTAAGAAGTTGCTGTGGCTAAGATTAAAGAGGGTGTTGCTTCTATTCTCCTCTAGGATTTTGAAGTTTTCCTGTCTTAAATTTAGATCTTTCATCCAATTTGAGTTTATTTTTGTGTATGGTGTAAGAACGTGGTTCAGGTTCATTCTTCTCGCTATCCAGTTTTCCCAGTACCATTTGCTGAAGAGACAGACTCTTTTTTCCATTGGATATTCTTTCCTGCTTTGTCAAAGATTAGTCAGCCCTATGTTAGAGGGTCCATTTCTTGGTTCCCTATTCTGTGCCATTGATCTATGTGTCTGTTTTTGTGCCCGTATCATACTGTGACACTTGATGGCCTGGGTCACCCAGCCCTGCCACTTGCTCAGAAACCAAGAAGGAATCATTGATCCCCCAGGTACCCAATCGGGCTGGTGAGATCGAGAATGCCCTGGTGGAACATCTGGCAGTAGCTGAATCAGCTGTGGTGAGCAGCCTGGATCTGATTTGAAGGGAGGTAAGGACGAGGACACAAAGGTCATCATGTCTGTGTGGGCACCCAGAAGGCAGCTACAGGAAACACATTTTCCAGGCCATGTCTCCCCAGCCTCCCACCTAGGGTGGAGGGAAGGCAGAGTGCATGTGCATGTACATTGTGTGATCACCAGAGGCGACTGTGGCCCCAACTGTGTGTGACAGAAAATGATGCTTTTGAGTGCTGGTCCTGCTGCCAGTTTCTTATTGAAGAGCCGTTATTGTGTGCCAGCTCATTTCCCCCTCACAACAGCCTAATTCATTAAGGATTCTGATACCGTTTTTTAATAGTAAAGAAGCATAAAGAGATTAAATAACTTGCCCACTCACAAAGCCCTTAAGTAGTGAAGGTGGAATGGGAATCTGAGAGGTCTGGCTTCAGAGCATGCATTCATTGAATGAACAAGTGTGTGCTGAGTACTTATTATGTACAAGGCCCTGTGTCCTGTAATAGGGACATAAATAATTTAAAAATAGCTAATTACCAACATTTATTTCATGCCCACAGAACTCTATAATAATAGTAAACATGGTGATGATAATGATAGGAATACAAATAATTTAAACTGGCTTCATGTTTTGCATGTATTATCTCAATGAATCTTGACATAAATGCAATGAGGGGGAAGCTATGCTATCCCCATATCACATAGAAGGAAATAAAGGCTGAATGGTTATTTTCTAAGGCAAAAAGTAGAAATTGGAAGAATGGAAATTGGTCTTTTTTCCAACAGGTCAAGTCTCAACTTGTTTTTCCCTTTATTTAATAAACATTTATTTTTAAACTATGCAATTGTTTGCCACTCACCCTGAGCCTCCACTCTGGTTCTACACTGCAGGTGGTGAAGGCATTTATTTTCCTGACCCTGGAATTCCTTTCCCACAACCAGGACCAGCTCACCCAGAAGCTGCAGCAGCATATGAAGTCAGTGACAGCCCTGTATAAGTACCTGAGGAACGTGAGTGAGGGCAGATGGATGGGATCTGGTTCTCTCCAGTGGTTTCTGGGGCTCTGTTGCCCCAAATCCCCTCAGGTGGCTGGGGTGAAGCTTATGTAGCCAACGGAATGAACATTTTCCTATGCAGAAGAAGCAATTCAACTTAGGGATTTGGGGGAACCAACTCAATCAGATGGAATCTTTATGTCAGAAACATGGCTGGCATGTCAACGTAAAGAAAAGATGAAACAAGTGCCCAGAGGTATAAGAAGAGTATTTGTGAGGAGTTGAGATGGTGGAGCTGCATGGAGATCTTGAGCTTGCCTCATCCCTGAAACAGCCAGATCAGCACAAAACCATTTTGAACCCCTAGGAAATTGATCTGAGGACTGACAACAATCGGCATAACTTGAGCAACAGAATTTGGCATGTACATGGTGCAGAGAGGTAAACTGGGGGAGAGAAAAGCCAGGGAGGGTAGGGAGATGTTTTTGCGGAGAGAGGACAGAGAAAGAGAAAGGGAGAGGGTGTGGTGCATCGGGATCATGCAAGAAAAGCACTCCCCTAAAAGTAGCTGGAGAGAGAGAGAAAGAATAAAAATGCTCACAGGGGACTGAACAAGAAATCAGTTCCCCCAAACCACCAGGATTCTATGAACAGTGGTGTGCAGAGTCTGGAGTTTTGGAACTTAGTGCCTGGCAGTGCTCTGGTGAGGAAGTAGGGCGACTCTCCAGGTACAGGCAGTGGGGCCTAAGCGGTCTGTGTGCCACATGAGGAGAAGCAATTCCTATGCTTGGAGTGCATTTGGTAGAGGCCATATGGCCTCCCCACAGACAAAGATCTCATGTGGACCCCAGAAAGCAGCCACGTTTGCTGGTATTGGGACAAAGATGCCAGAGCAAAACCTGGCACCGGCTATGTGTTGTGATTTGCCATAATCTCTGAACCTCTGCTGCTATGCTATTGCATGAATATTTTCTGGGCAAGCCTTTACCTGGTCATTGCTCAGCGAGACCCTCCACCCAGAGAGTCAGTGCTTGTCCAAGCAACAGGTGTCTCTGAAGTGTGGGGTTCTGAAACACAACCCCATCTGAAATAAAACTCTAGAGGAAGGTGCCACCTGGCAAACAGACAGTGTGGACATGACAGAGTAGAAGCGGGGACTGGACAGAGGTCTGAGACAAGGGAGAGGTGCTTGATCGCAGGCTGGTGAGAGTGTGAAGTTCCTGTTCCAGAAACTAGGGAGCTAGGTAAAGCCATTTCCACTTCTCCCATGCACGCACAGGCATACAGCCACACAGTAAGCTAAACTAGTGGAGAACAGAACCATTACACTACCCCTTGCCCAGCTGCCCCCTTCAAGCACATCCCATAGAAGACCAGCACAAATCACTTCACTTGCTTAGTGTACAGACTATAGAGGGCTTCATAGCTTCAGTTCTAGGTGAAACTGGATGTAACTTCATTCGGGTTTCATTCTGTTTCCTGGTTCATTTATTTGTACATTTTCGTCTGTTTTGGCTTAAAATGTAGACTTCTTTTTCTTTCTTTGTTCTTTGGAAACAGAAAGAGAAAATTTTATTTTTATTTTTTTACTTATTTTTGACTTTTTAAAATCTTTTATTCTATTTCATTTTCTTTGTTTTATTTCATTTTAATTACATAAATTTTCATTTTTTTGTTTTTTTCCCCTCTTCCCCCCCCCCATTTTCTCTATTCTAGCAAGCTTCTTTCAACAAGCCAACCAAAACACACCTAGGATCTAGCTTCCTTTATTTGAATTATTTTTTATTTTTTATTTTACCAATTTTTTTCTTCCTCCAAAATAACAAGATGAGGGATTCACCCTAAAGGAAAGAACAGGAAGAAATGATAGAGGCTTAATCAACACAGATATAAGCAAGATGTCTGAACTAGAATTTAGGACCACAATAATAGGAGTACTAGCTGGGGTGGAAAAAGGCATAAAATCCATTTCTGCAGAGATAAAAGAAATAAAATCTAGTCAGGATGAAATTAAAAATGCTATAACTGACATGCAATATCGAATGGATGCCACGACAGCATGGATGGATGAAGCAAAGCAGTGAATCAGCAAAATAGAAGATAAAAGTATGGAGAATAATGAAGCAGAAAAAAGGAGGGAAACAGGCAAAAGGGCATGATACAAGAAGTAGAGAACCCAGTGACTTAAAAAAATGGAATAATACCTGAAAAATAGGAGTCCCAGAAGATGGAGAGAGAAAAAGGGGCAGAAGGTTTATGTGAACAAATTATAGTGGAAAACTTTCATAATCTGGAGAACGACACAGACATCAAAATCCAAGAAGCACAGATAATTCCCATTAGATTCAACAGAAAACGACCATCACCAAGGCATATCATAGTCAAATTCAGAAAATATACAGACAAGGAAAGAATTATGAAAGCAGCAAGGGAAAAAAGTCCTTAACATACAAGAAACTTGGCAGCCCAGAAAGGAGTCACAGGATATATTTAATGTGCTGAATCAGAGAAATATGCAGCCAAGAATTCTTTATCCAGAAAGGCTGTCATTCAAAATAGAAGGAGAGATAAAGAGTTTCCCAGATATTCAAAAAGTAAAGGAGTTTTCAACCAGTAAAGCAGCCCTGCAAGAAATTTTAAGGGGGAATCTTCGGAAGACAAAACAAAACAGAAAAGACAAAAAGCAGCAAATATTAGAAAGGACAAGACAACATCACCAGAAACACCAAATCTACAGGGCAACACAATGGTACAAAATTCATAGCTTTCAGTATTCAATCTAAATATCAATGGACTAAACACTCCAATCAAAATACATAGGGCATCACAATAGCTAAGAAAACAAGATCCATCTATATGCTACTTACAAGAGACTCAGTGTAGACCTAAAGATACATGCAAATTGAAAATAAGGGGATGGAGAATCATCTATCATGCTAATAGCAATCAAAAGAAAGCCGGTCTAAAATAAAGACTGTAACAAGAGATGAGGAAGGGCATTATATCATAATTACAGGGTCTCTCCACCAAGAAGATCTACAATTATAAACATTTATGCCTCCAACGTGGTAGTACTCAAATATATAAATCAATTAATTAATCACAAACATAAAAAGGAAGAAAAGTCTCAAATACATAACCTAACCTTACACCTAAAGGAGCTGGATTAAGGATAGCAAATAAAGCCCAAACAGGAAGAAGATGAGAATAATAAGATTAGGGAAGAAATCATTGATATCGAAATCAAAAAACAAACCAACAAAAAACAAAACAGTAGAACAGTTCAACAAAACCAGGAACTGGTTCTTTGAAATCATTAACAAAATTGATAAACCCCTAGCCAGATTGATCAAAAAGAAAAAGGAAATGACCCAAATAATTAAAATCATGAATAAAAGAGGAGATATCACAGCCAACATCACAGAAATACAAACAGTAAGAAGACCATACTATGAGCAATTATATGTCAATGAATTGGACAATCAGGAAGAAATGGAAAAATTCCTAGGAACATATAAACTACTGAAACTGAAACAGGAGGAAATGGAAACTTTGAACAAATACAAAACCACTAAAGAAATTGAACCAGTAATCAAAAATCTCCCAACAAAGAGTCCAGGCCCAGATGGCTTTCCAGAGGAATTCTACCAAACATTTAAAGAAGAGTTACCATCTATTCTTTTGAAGCTGTTCCAACAAATAGAAATGAATGGAAAACTTCCAGCCTCATTCTATGAGTCCAGCATTACCTTTATTCCAAAACAAGACAAAGACTGCACTACAAAGGAGAACTACAGACCAATTTCCCTGATGAACTTGGATGCAAAAATTCTCAACAAGATACTAGCCAAGAAGATCAATCAATACATTAAAAGAATTATTTACCATGATCAAGTGGGATTTATTCCTAGGATGCAGGGCTGATTCAATATCCGCAAATTAACCAATGTGATTCATCACATTCATAAAAGGATACGAACCACATGATCCTCTCAATAGATGTAGAAAAAGCATTTGACAAAATACAGCGTCCTTTCTTGATAAAAACCCTCAATAAAAGAGGGATAGAAGGATCATAGAAAGATCATAAAGGCCATATAAGAAAGACCCACCGTTAATATTATCCTCAATGGTGAAAAATGGAGAGCTTTCCCCCTATGGTCCAGAATACATGAGGATGTCCATTCTCACCACTATTATACAACATAGTATTGGAGGCCCTAGCCTCAGCAATAAGACAATAAAAAGAAATAAAAAGCATCCAAATCAGCAAGGAAGAAGTCAAACTGTTCATAGACAACATGATACTCTATGTGGAAAACCCCAAAACTGCTAGAACTTATACATGAATTCAGCCAAGTCACAGGATACAAAATCATTATACAGAAATAGGTTGCATTTTTATATGCCAATAATGAAGCAGCAGAAAGAGAAATCAAGGAATCTATCTCATTTACAATTGCACCAAACACCATAAAATCCCTAGGGATAAACCTAACCAAAGGGGTGAAATATCTCTAAACTGGAAACTATAGAAAGTGTATGAAAGAAATTGAAGAAGACAGAGAAAAATGGAAAAACATTCGATGCTTGTGGATAGGAAGAACAGATATTGTTAAAGTGTTGATACTACCTAAAGCAATCTACATATTTAATGCAATCCCTATCAAAAATAACACCAGCATTCTTCACAGAGCTAGAGCAAAATTCCTAAAATTTGTATGGAATTGGAAAAGAACCCAAATAGCCAAAGCAATCCTGAAAAAGAAAACCAAGCATGGAGGCATCACAATTCCAGACTTAAAGCTACGTTACAAAGTTGTAATCATCAAGACAGTATGGTACTGGCACAAAAACAGACACATAGATCAATGGAACAGAATAGAGAACCCAGAAATGGACCCACAAACCTATGGCCAACTAATTTTTGGCAAAGCAATAAAGAGTATGTAATAGAAAAGACAGTCTCTTCAGCAAATGATACTGGGAAAACTGTACAGTGACATGCAGAAGAATGAACGTGGACTACTTTCTTACACCATACACAAAAGCAAACTCAAAATGGATGAAAGACCTAAACATAAGGTGGGAAGCCACCAAAATCCTAGAGGAGAAAGCAGGCAACA
Source organism: Cryptoprocta ferox (assembly GCA_028646485.1). Classification (NCBI taxonomy): domain Eukaryota; kingdom Metazoa; phylum Chordata; class Mammalia; order Carnivora; family Eupleridae; genus Cryptoprocta; species Cryptoprocta ferox. The sequence continues at coordinate 46,792,374 of CM053574.1, forward strand.
ACCTCTTTGACTTCGGCTGCATCAACTTTTTACTTGTCATGTCTCTGGAGGCAAGGAAAACAAAAGCAAAAATGAACTCTTTGGACCTCATCAAGATAAAAAGCTGCTCATCAGAGGAAACAGCAAAACTAAAAGGCAAGCAATGGGTTGGGAGAAGATATTTCCAAATGACATATCTGATAAAGGATTGGTATCCAAAATCTATAAAGAACTTATCAAACTCAACACCTAAAGAGCAAATAATCCAGAGAAGAAATGGGCAAAAGACATGAAAGACAGTTTTCCAAAGAAGACATCCAGATGTCTAACAAACACATGAAAAGATGCTCAACATGACTCATCATGAGGGAAATACAAATCAAAACCACAATGAGATACTCCCTCACACCTGTCAGAACGGATAAAAGTAACAACTCAGGCAATGACATATGTTGGTGAGAATGTGGAGAAAGATGAACTCTTTTGAACTGCTGGTGGGAGTGCAAACTGGTGCAGCCACCCTGTACAAGATATAAAGGTTCCTCAAAAAATTAAACATAGAACTACACTATGACCCAGAAATTCATCCAAAGGGTACAGGACTTCTGATTCAAAGGGGAACATGACTCCAACGTTTATAGCAGCACTATCAAAATAGCCACAGTATGAAAAGAGCCCAACTGTCTATTGACTAATGAATGGATAAAGAATATGCAGTGTGTGTGTGTGTGTGTGTGCGCACACACACACACACACACACACACACACTGGAATATTACTCATGAATCAGAAAGAATGAAATCTGGCCACTTGCAATAACGTAGATGAAACTATAGTGTATTATGCTAAGTTAAATAAGTCAGAAAAAGACAAATATCACATGATTTCATTCATGTAGAATTTAAGAAACAAAATATATGAACATAAGGGAAGCAAAAATAATATAAAAATGCAGAGGGAGACAAACCATAAGAGATTCTCAAATCAGGAGAACAAAGAGAGGGTCATTGGTGGGGTGTTGGCTGGGATGGGCTAAGAGAGCAAGGGGCATTAAGGAGGACACTTTTTGGGATGATCCCTAGGCGTTATATGTAAGTGATGAATCACTAAATTCTATTCCTGAAATTTAAAAAAATCAGATTATTTGTAGTCTCTCAAAATCTGATAAAAAATTGAAATCAACTGCCACGCTTTTTAAAAACATAAATACATTCTAAATTGCAACACAATACATATATAGATACAGAGCAAACAAAAGCAAACAAATACTCTAGCAAACAATACATTCTGATAGTTTTTATTTACTTCATTTGTTTTCAGTGGCATGTGGAACCTACGGAACTGTCCAGCAATAGAGAAGTGATTGAATTATTCATGGTATTTAATGTTGTCCTATAATTTAAAAAGATGATTCAGATCTTTTTATTTGGAACATAAAAAAATCACAACAATATCTTATTAAGAGTAAAAAGCAGGGTGTGAATGAATATACATAATATTATCCTATTTGTTGAAAAACAGTTGGAAAGGAAACATATGCCACAGGCTTAATATTTCCTTCTTTTCTTTTGTAATAGTTCCTGCATTTTCTGAATGTTTACAATCAGGACATAAAGCTATACAGCTAATATTTATTGAGCATTAACTAGGTGTGCCAGGCCCTGGACTCAAATCTTTACATGTGTTATTATTTCATTTAATCCCCTTCAGATCTAAGATGGTGTAACCATCCATTTTACGGAGCAGAAATGGAGGTTCAGAGACTCCACGTAAATTGCCTGAGATTAGAGTTAATAAATGGATGGAGCTGGAACTCCAACCCACGTGTATCTTACAACAGAGTTTGTGCTTTGAATGTTAGGCTATGCTGCCTCATAGGAGAATGGAGGATGCATACCAGTTAGGATGGACTAGATGTTATTGTGGGTAACAAATAGCCCAAAGTCTTAAAGTCTTATAATACAGGAAGTATCTTCCTTGCTCATGCCACTTCTCCACCATGGTCCTCCTGGGACTAGGATAAAAGAGCACCCACCATAGGTAACTACCAGGTGCCATAAGAGATGGACAGAAAGGTGGCCAGATGCAATTGTTCCCAAGTGTTGTGTTCGAGGTGGCACACTTCACTTCCACTCACATTTCACTGGATAGAGCACATCACAAGGATGTGTCCAGCTTACCTAGTCAGAGGACAGTGTGACATACTTTGTGGAGCCTAGTGAGGCCACCACATAGTGCCAGCCTGTCTGGGGGACTGTGCAGGGGCAAAGGAGGGGCATGGGTCATTGGTAGGAAATGACAGCAGGACTCAGGATGGGTTTGCTTCATCCTCGGCCGGGTGAAATTTGTCCCAGAGTTGCCCAAAAACATCACTGGCAAAATTAAAGCAGTGAATTTCGGAAAAAGGAGTTTCATCAGATGTAATCAGCAAAACACTCAGAAACCAGTATGTGATCTTGGCCAAATCCCTGACTGCCTCAGTTTCCCCACTATGGTGAGGATGAGGAGGGAGTGTTGGGCATCGTTTTGTAATCGCATCAGGAGTGCCCACGATCCAGCATTTTTGTTCTTTTAAATTAATATCAGTTATTCTCCTTTCTCCAAGTCCCTGAGTGAGTGCTCTGAATGTGGCCTGGGTAAGAAAACACTGACATCAGCATCCAAGGTGACCTTGTGTTGTGCTTTTATTCTGTGAATGAACTGGCACTAAATGCTGTCCCTCCATAATTCTCCCCAAGTCCCATCAGAGAAGATCCCAGGGCTAGATTCTCCCTACTGGTTCCAGGGACCCTGGGTGACTCCTAATGCCCATTCAACAACTAGGACACAGAGGTCAGAGGGGACACTCATGTGGCCCCAGGTGACCATCTCTGCCTCACTTGCCCATGCCCTGTGGGAGGGTGGAGACCAGGGCTAGAGCTAGTGAGGTGCCTGGTGAAGGGAAAAAGGGCCGAGGGCACCCCAGCATGGTGATTTCACTTGCTTGCAAGACCACGGCTCACTGCTCCATCCACAATCCCATGCATCTGCTGCCTCTGAATTCTGCTGCTGCTTCCCAGCCCCAGCCTGCGCCGGCACAGGTGAGTGAGGGATCTGTCTTTTGGGGACCCATGAGTCCTTCAGCTCTTTCCCGGGGTGCCCAATCCTGCATTCTTTACATGGGCCCAGGAGCTGTGTTTCCCCAGCCCTCCCCAGGAGCTCCCACTCATGCACCCCTCCCAAGGCCCAGGAATCCCTCAGCCTCATCAGGAACACAGAGCCCTCCCCCACACTTTATAACCTCCTCCTTCCATCTGCAGCCCTTCAGCTGCTGGCCTGTGGCCCTATGAGCTGATTCCTCACTCCATCCATCCACACCACAAGGCATGGCACCACAAGGGGGGATACTCAAGGATGGGAGAAAAACAGGCAGAGGGAGCTGAGCCTGAGGGTGGGGGTTGGGGGAAGCACATACTGTCTTTTGCTCACCCACCCCAGGAATCACCCTTGAAGGGCCCCCTCTGCAGCTGCACAGAGCTGTGCACTGCTGAGGTGCACAGACACACATGCGTGCAGAGGAAGAAACAGACACCACAAGCACAAAGACACTCAGGGATGGAACCACCCACAGCCTCATCTGGGGACTCAGGTATGAGGCTCATGGACAGGCTCACAGAGACCCACACAGCAGACATACCCAGTGACATCCTGAGGGGAACACACACACACAGGGCCACATGAATCAACCCTATAAAGCAAACTCTACACATACTAGACACACAGAAAACACACACACATACTCACAGGTATGATCAAGGACACCCAAAGTGGCCTCAAATTCACTCATACAACCAATATACACACAGACATGAAACAGATACGCACAGATACTCCCACAGGGACACATGTACCTGAGAGATACAGATAATACAGTCACAGACACAGAGATTTGCACTGTGGATATAGGCTCATTCAGAGACAGACAACAGATACACAGCAGTTCCATCAGTGTTGGCCTCGTGTATTTTGACATATCTGTTGTTAATGCATGCACATTAGAAATTGTTGCATCTTTTTGGAGAATTGACTTATCATCGAAGTAATGCCAGTCATTATCCTGACAATTTTCCTTACTCTGTCGTGTGTTTGAAGGATAATTTCACTGGCTACAGATAGTTTGATGTTTCTTTTAACACTTTAAATACTCCATTCTTCTTGATTGCATGGTTTATGAAAAAAAAGTCTCATGTACTTCTTATCCTGGTTCTTCTTGGGTAAGGTGTTATTGCTCCCCACTTACACCCCCAACCCCTGCTCTAGATTTCCAAAGTTGTTTTAATTATCTGTAGTTGAATATTATATATTAGGCGTAGTTAGTGGTTTGTTATTGTTCTTGTTGTTGTTAGTTGTTTGTATGTTTGTTTTGGGTATTTATCCTGCTTTTGATTTTTGAGCATCCTGGATCTGTGATTTGATAACTATTATTCATTTTGTAAAATCCTCAGTCATTATTGCTTCAAATATCTCTCTTCTCCATTGTCCTGGTTGTCCTAACATGTGTGTTACACATTTTGCAATTGTCCCACTGGTCTTGGATTTTCTGTGCTGTATTTTTAATTGTTTTCTTTGTGCTTCCTTTTCGGAAGGTGCTACTGGAGTTTCTTTAGGCTCAATGATTCTTTTCTCAGCTATGTCAAGTCTATTAATGAACCCATCAAAGGCATTTGTAAAATTTGTTATGGTGTTCTTGATTTCTCGAATCACTTTAAAATCTTAGAGCATCCCTCTGCTTACATTCACCATCTTTTTGCATGTTGTCCACTTTTTTCATTATCTTCATTATCATAGGAATGGAAGTTCCTGCCATCTCTGCCATAGGAACTGTGATTCTAATGCTTGCTGTGTTCAAATTGTGGTTTTTACTTTCTATGACTGGTAAGTTGTGTTGAAGGGTAAATGTTATGTGCTGGTAAAGAAACTGAGTGTGAGGTTTTTATATTTATCTGGCTAGGGGTTAGGCTGAATTTACTCCCAGGTGAGACAGGAAGGAGAGAGCCCTGGAGTTGAGTATTTCCCCTAACCTATATTGCTTAGTCTTTGGGAAATCTCCACTTAGGCTCTTAGTTTCTCTCGAGGCAAGATCTTTTCTGGAAGAACAGAATACTTTGGAGTTTATTTCTAAATGAGTATTTTCCCCTTCTCCCTGCCACTGTAGAAACCTTACTTTCACAAAGAAACATAAATATTAAGTATTTGGTGTGTTCATATTCCTTTTCACTTCCCCTGCCCGTGGGGCTGGGTGACAAGGGACAGGGAAGCTCAGAGGTTCCTAAGTGGCTTTTTGATAACATGATGATATTTCAATATCCTGGCAAGAGTTTAGGGCTGGCCTCAGCCTCTCATCATCCTTTAAAACTTGAGAATCGGAAATATGTTAATGGTGTCAAAAGTGTGTCATGCCTAGATTTGATTGAGCTAGAATTTATCAGGGATGATTGAGGTTTGCAGAGCACTTTTTGCTCTTTTCTGAAACATGAGCTGTCAATTTTTTTTGTTGCTTCAGCTTCAGCTCTAGCCATGTTTTATTCTTTTTCTCATTTGGTGGTTTTTATTTCGTTGGTAGCAGTCTGGAAAAAATCATGACACCTGATGTGCTCTAACTGCGTATGAATTCAGCAAACAGCCAATTCCGTGTAAGATTTCAGAAGAGCTTTCTAGAGAATGAAAAGAGGCATATCTTAGCACAAAGGTTTTGCTCTTCCTTCCTGCTTCCCTCCCTCTGCCCCTCCCTCCCTTCCTTCTCTCCCTTCCTCCCCCATCGCTTCCCTCCCTCCTTCTTTCCTTCCTTCCTTCCTGTTTATTTCAGGATTTAAAAATAACCCTAGTTCTAAACTTCATTGTGGATACTGGGTTAAAAAAAAAGTGAGGGAAAGGATAATTTAGTGCATTTTTAAAATGTAGTATCAATGGTCAAAATTGAATAGGTTGAATGTTAACTTACTGTAAACAGATTTTTGGTTCAAAAAAAGCTGTTTACATTGTGCTCTTTAACAGAAATTGTGAAGTAACATGACTTAAATGGGAAATTTTAATTTTTTCTTATTTTTTAATCCTGTGAATTATTGTAATTTCATTGGATTATTATTTTGGTATTTATCAGGAATGATAGGTTTTTACTAATAATATGTTTTGACAGCAAACTTAATTTTGTTTTTTCCCCTCTTAAAGCCTCAAGAATATCAAGGTAAGAATTTAAGCTTTAGTTTTCCTTGCAATATTTTCTCAGTACTGATGTTTGATGTGGGTTTTTTTTTTTTAATGTTTATTTTGAGTGAGAGAGACAGAATGTGAGTGGGGGAGGGACAGAGAGGGAGACAGAGAGTCCAACTTGGGCTACAGGCTCCCAGCTGTCACACAGAGCCCAATGGGAGGGTAGAACCCACGAGCCGTAGGATCACAACCTGAGCCAAAGTCGGACACTCAACCAACTCAGCCACCCGGGCACCCCTTGACGTGCATTTTAATTCAACTAAGGATAAATATGGTGACTTCTGATGTCTAATTGACTTGTTAACTCTTCAAAATCTTTCTCTTCCCTGTTTGGAGCCTAAGTGCCAATGTGGAGGGAGTTGCCATCTCTGCAGATAAGAGATCAGGAGGAGGACCACATCACCAGAGTAGAGGGAATGAAATGAGTGTAATTTTACATAGAAATGGTCAGAAAACAAGTGATTATATGAGCCTGTGATTTGGAGTGAGTACTTTGCCATGACCTGGCTCTTGGTGAAATGTGAGGTTGAGAAAACACTCTTTGAGTCTATCAAGAAGCCTAAGCTTAGAGAAGAAGGCAGATATTGCCAGGTAGGGTGTGTGTCACAAGAAAGGCTTAAACCATGGTTTTGAGTCTTAAGTGGAGGGAGCCATTCATGCCAGAGGAGAATGAGTGGAAATGAATTTGTTGCAAATGGGGGTAATGTATTCTGCACAGGCCCCATAGACTGTGGTGATTCTGTGGTGCTGTCTCTTGAGAGCCAGGTGGCTGCCTGACACGTAGCAAGCCCTCAAAGGCTGTTGTTCATCACTGTGAATGCAGCAGTAGTGGCTGTGAGAAGAGTAAACTCAGGGCACGAGATCTCTCACACTGGGCCAACAGAGGAGAAGTTTGCACTTTGTGGGCAGAGAGAACTAATGCCTATTAGAGAAGTCTGTTCTAGAGCTTACATGTGTTATCCACCTGTAATTGGGTACTTCTTGTGTGTTGAATAATACTCCTGTAAAGTTGGAGGGTAACATTCTCATGTTGGAATGAAAAAAAGTTTGTCTTCTAGGGATTGCCATTAATCCAGATCCTCCAGCAACTAAGTGTAAAGCTGAGATTGTACTCAAATGTGTTTGAGTCCAAATACCTTGTCCTCCAGGGTCCCCAGACTAGGGTTCATGAAAGGCAATCTGTGAGCAGCAGGAAGTCATCCAAGCCCTTTGGGTGGTCAATCAGTCAGCAGTTTGAGCTTTCCTTGTGTGGAATTCCAAATAGCACCTGGGGGTGTAACTGGCTCAAACCAAGACTAAATGATGGTTTTGTTTGTTCATTTATTTGCAGGGACCTATTTATGTACCTTAATAATTGGAGGAGAGAAATCTAAGTTGATAGGATTTGATTTTTCTGTTTCGTCTCTGGTGGTGACAAAAGTATTTGAAGTGATTGAATTGTCCAAGAAGGATGCTTCCAGATGGGAGAGAAATTAGAAGATATTTTATTGCATTTCTCCATTTTGGACAATATGTTAAATAGGAATCTCATTGGAATAAGCTTTTCTTAATTGTGCTAAAACTTGATTTCTCCAGGCACAATGGGAAAGCTAAAATGTTAGTTACACCCACCTGTCAGATCATGTGTCTATGCTGCTAATACACTGGGATTATTCAATACCACTGGTTTGGTAACAATCTTAGAAAATGTTTTTATCTCCTTTTGGTTAGTTTACAACGCATAATTGAGATGATCAATAATTTTTTTAATGTTTGTTTATTTTTGAGAGAGAGAGACAGAGGGTGAACAGGGGAGGAGCAGAGAGAAAGGGAGACACAGAATCTGAATCAGGCTCCAGGCTCTAAGCTGTCAGCACAGAGCCAGATGCGGGGCTTGAATTCACAAACTGTGAGATCATGACCTGAGCTGAAGTCAGACACTTAATCGACTGAGCCATCCAGGCGTCCCTATATTTTTAAGAAAAAAAACAGAGAACTTTACTTGCTGAAGAAATATCCATTTGGGAAGAAAAGGTACCATTGCCCTTTCAAATATTTTTTGTGATTTCATTTTGGTTATTTCCACTCTGGTAGATCATCCTAATGAGCTATTTCATGTGTTCTATAAACAGTACCAATTCAAGACAAGCTTCACAAATGTAAAGAGCTACCTCTTTATTTGTGAAAGGAGTCAGACATTAGAATATAGGTTTATCTAGCACTATGCTTTTTTTTTTGAATTCTGATTGCATTTTTGTGTTTAATAGAACAATGAATTAAAGAAACGTCTTCAGGAAACTAAGAGAGAAAATAAGTTTCTCTCAGAAGCTCTTAAATTGAAGGTAAATCCCTTCGTTGCCTGGATTGCATTCTAAAGACACAAGTAAATGTAATGAATTATTATTACTCATTCAACATGTTTTGTGGAAGGAGAACATCAAAACAGTTGAGCACTTTAATGAAATTAAAAAGTTTTTTTTTTTAGTGTTTGTTTATTGAGAAACAGAGAGAGCCGGAGCATAAGCAGGGGAGGGGGCAGAGAGAGAGGGAGACACAGAATCCAAAACAGGCTCCAGGCTCTGAACTGTCAGCACAGAGCCCGACATGGGGCTCAGACTCACAAACCACAAGATGATGACCTGAGCTGAAGTCAAACGCTTAACCGACTGAAGTACTCAGGTGCCCAATTTTATGAAATTTTAAATGACACCCTTCAAAGTGCACGTGCTACCTTGCAATGTCAGAGAGAGAGAGAGGAATGTCAAGAATTAGGAAGTGGTAAGAATTGGCTGCTGAGTTTCTGAGTATTACTGTAATTTAGCTTTGGAGGCTTTTTGTTCATTGGGTGACATGAGCACAGCATATTCGCTTGCTGTTTACCATGGTAGAGAGTGGGCCTCTTCCCAAATCTCCATCTGCACAGGGCCCTGTAATTTCACTAGGACCACCATGATGAGTTTTGCTATTTCGAGGACCAGGAGTTACCTTTTATTTTCACAACTAGGTAATTATCACATCATTCAGCTCTTCCCGCCAAGATATGTAGAAAATCCCCAAATATAGTTGAGAAAGAAAGGGTGATAGCCAAAGTGTATAATCCTTTTTAAAATTTTTAAAAATTCTTTATTAATTTTTTTATTTTAGTGAGAGAGGGCATGCGAGTGGGGAAGAGGGGCAGAGGGAAAGAGAGACAATCTTAAGCAGGATCCGTGCTCAGTGTGGAGCCCAACACAGGTCTGGATCCCATGATCAAAATCAAGAGTCTGATGCTCAACTCACTGAGCCACCCAGGTGCCCCATAGTCTCTCTCTTAATGCTGAGCAGTGAATTTTCAATGTGAATAGGGGGGAAAATATATATGTGTGTATGTGTGTACACATACATATGTACATACATATGTATGTACATATGTGTACATATATACATATACATATATAAACACATATGTATATGCATATATATACATATGTATGCCACTAAGGCATTTATGAGCTGTTAGACATGAACTATTTTCCACCATCTTTGTCTTCTAGTTATATTTATGCCTCAAGGTCTTTATTACAATGCATGATCCTGTTGTGCTAGGTACACTCAAACTGTGTGATCATTTTTCCTTGAAAGTCTTTTCTCATATCTGTCTTAACCTCAAGATGCAAATGGTGAATTCGAGGATGCAGAGCTAAAAGCCTTGAGGTCCAATAACTGTTAGCTAGAAAGTATATTGTCTGTTGGGGAGAAATCCCCATATAATGGCAATGACTTTGCATTAGAAAGGTTAAGAATACCTTCATGCCTTCATGGTTCTTGCCCTTTTTCTGTCTCATCAAAATCATGACTCAGGTCATGTGCATGGTTATAAAGAACCCCCTCCCCCCCCCTTTTTTTTTTTTACAGAAAATAAAAAGGCCCTGGAAGACAAGTGTAATGCATTAAGATCTGTGAAAGCAACAAAAGAAGCAAAAGTCAAACAGCTGAAGGAGAAAGCACATAACCTGGAAGAATTCTATGAACAAAGAAAAGTGGCTACAGAAGAGTAAGATATTCATGTGATAATTGTCACAAGTACTGTTGTATGAATGAATGTGGAGGCTGGTAGAGATAATTATATTTCTTTAGGAATTGGGTCCAGAGTATTTTTGCCAAATGCATTCAGTAGAATTGTGCCTGCCTTCCTACCTTGCTTTCTGTAACCTGCATTTTCCTTTCTGTCCTAAGTCCTTATCACACATCATGCCATGTATTTGGGGGTGGAAGAGGAAAGGTACCAGCATTAATAATGTTGATACCTGGATCTGCTCTGGATCCATCTACATTGTCCTATAGGTTTCAATCCCATCGCATTGTTTTGTCATCCAGCAATTAGGTCATTTTTGTTCAGGACCAGACATGGGTCAAAAATGTGTGGGGAAAATTCTGAATTATCTTGCTGCAGAAACAATAGAAATTTCTTTCTGGAAAGTGGGTGGGGGTGCCAGCAGTACTCCATCCCTGCATCCATTCTGCCAGTGAGATTGTTCACTGAAGGCCCAATCCCTAAGAAAGCCAAGTTGTTCCCAGTCCCCTGATTTTAAGTGTAACTCTTCTGGGTCTTGACCAAAGCCTGAAGCTTCACTAGGGCTCATCTTTGCTGACTGACCCTGAACTATATGTGTTTCCTTCTAAGTCTGTGCCCATAAAGTTGTTTAGCTTCTTGGCAGTTCCAATGTATGCTCCTCAAATCATTGATGAGTCCTAGGGAGATTGGATCCAACTGCCATGCTGGCTTTGTCCTGGGATTCCTTCTTCTCCATCTTGGTCTCATGTGTCTTCATGGGATCATTAGAAATTTGTGAATTCCCTCACATGCTTCCTCCTTTGTGCAGTATTTCCTTTTGTTCTCAGGAGGAGATTGGGGACTTTAGAGTCCCTCATTCATGATGGGAAATAAACTCTTCCTTCTCTTCCCTGGAGACTCAGCTATATCTTAGTCCTTCCCACACCTGGGGTTAGGGCCTGCTCTGTCTCACTGGCATCTTGTTTTGTTAATTTGTAAGCTCTTTCTGGGAGTAGGTACAGCGCCCTGACCACCTTTCTATCTTCAACCCCTTACAGTAGAGCCACTACATTACAACCACTCCAGAAAGCATTTGCTGAAGGACTGCCTGAGAGGCCAGAAGGAAGTGCATGTGCTTTTCTCTGTCTAGTGCTTTTGTATCCATTTCTAAGAGATTTTCAATTTTTCATGTGATTCTTGAGTACATCAAGTGTCAAGTTGAAACCTTTTAAATCAACACCATGAACAAAATAGTCTGAGGGCAACACAACAAACCAGCTTTTCTAAGCATTTCCCTTTGCTGCCTTCACTATCAATGAAATCAGTCTTATTAAAGTAGATTGGCTCCATGAAGTTGAGAATTTTCCATCTGAAATCTGTTTCCTGGAGATAAACCCAGACTGCGTGGCAGTTTATATCAGGTTATACTTCAGGAGATGTTGCTGCTCTAAGATTGGCCTTTTCCTTCACCAGGATAGGTGAAGGTGGAGGCAGGTTGCATTCCTGACCCCTAGCAATGTCTGGGCATGAGCTGCAATGTTGGTGAAGCCGTATCTTGGAAGGTCGTCTATCACGGTGATTATCTGTGTCAGGATACAACTTTTGGACTGAATATCAGGGCTCCCCATGGAGGTGTAAGACTAGTGATGATTCCCTGCTTCATCCTAATGGGTACAGTTGGTCAGAAATGGTTTGTCACATTGCTGAAATGAGACTTCATCATCTCAAACAAAAGACCAACTCTGGGAAGGCACAAAGTGCAATGTTATTTGATGACTTTATGATGAAGGAGTAGAAGCAGATAACTCGAAAGACAGCTCCGACAGCAGAGACGTGGCAGCAGACAGAGGTTGAATTTTAACTTAAATGGGGTGTTCACTTCATTTCCTTGATTGTGCTGTCAGTTTGTGCATTTATGGGAGAGGTGGGGGAAGGCATATTTGCATAGGCCTTCGAGAGAGCTGGGATGTAGAAAGAGAGAATTTCTGGACTTTGGTCCTGACTCTCTATACATCTTTCCCATCTTAGGAAGCTGAAAATGACACATTGTGAGCTGGCGGCAAAGAAGAATCAGCCGGCAGCTGCAGGTAAAATTTGAACATACCTATGGAAGAAATAAACAAGTACAAGTGAGTTTAGCAACTAATTACCAGCAGCTCATGAAACCTCTGTTCATTTTTTGTTTTTAACTTTTTCACAATTTTTAGACTCAACATAGTAATATAAACAAAAATTCAGAGGACATATGCATAGAGTATTAACAGATAAAAAAGGTAAGTTTTAGAACAAAACGATAAAGTTTCCAAACATTTGTGGATCTAGCAATGGCCAGACTGTGTGGAAACTTCTTCCATGCCAACGTTCTTGGGGGGTGGTATCAACTGTCATAATCTGTAGGAAAGTAGTGTGTCATAGGATGAATGATACCCATCAACATGGCAGTGACATTGAATGGCCCTGGTCTTTGCAACCCTAGGAAACATGGTGAGGATATAAGTTAAAGGAGAATAGAGCTTTATGATCAAAGAAACTTCTCACATGTTGAATTAGGGAAAGATTCAAAAGGGGGAGGAATTCTATGAACTCTGAACCCTGAACCCTACGGGCATGGAATAATGAGTATTTAGGAAAGGATAGAATAATAGCTTTGATCCTACTGTACATTTATAATTATGTGAAAAGTGTTTCATGTGTAAGAATAAATTGTATCAGGGGACAGATATGAGGTTGATGGGAACATGGGCAGATTACTTAAAATCAACCCAATATTGAGCCTTATCTGACAAGAGGAATTGTAACTCACAGGCAACAAATAGAACACACACGAGAACAGCTGCAGCAGGCAGAACTCACCTTCAGACACCAGGTAACCTTAGTTCTGCCTGACATATTGAACCCTTAGCACTTCATGCGGGTGAGTGTAATGACCCTTAGAATCCCTAAAGACAGGCTTTTCATTGTTGGCTTTCTCAGATTGCAGTTCGTGAGAAGAATGCTCAGGACAACTGGGTAAGTGTTTTCCTGTTTCCTCCTCTTTCTTTGGTGCACAGTCTGGCACGACTGAAGGTGGATGTGTTTTTCTCCCCCAGATCAAGACTCAGATCTGGGAGCCAGAGATGGCGGAGCAGAGCAGGGAGGTCGCCTACTTGAAATACAGGTGTGGTGGTTTGACTTGCGTTTTTATGGGTGTTTCGAGGGATGATGCCTGAGCTGCATCATCTACTCTACTAGAGTACGTGGTGCTGCAACTCTTATAGAAGTCCATTCTTTTTCTGTATCCAAGATATAGACACACGAGGTAGAAACCAGTGCCTGGAAGGCCAGAGATGCAGACCCTCCAAGGAGAAGTCAGGAGCACCTGGTGGCATGCAGCAGCCTCTTTTCTGCTGCCCAGCCTGTTCCTGTGGGTGATCATAGTGTGGCCTGTAAAGAACCACAAGCACTAAGGACAGCAGGTGGTCTGTAGTGATGACAGGAGGGTGTTCTCCTCTGCTTCCCCAGGCAGCGGGGCACCTGTCCCTGTGACAGGTGGAGCTCATGCCCCTCCCCTGGCTGCAGACCCTCCCACCTCCCCCAGCCTCCCCCTACCTGAAGAGATGAGCCTGGAGGGGACGACAGGACATGGGCCTCATCCTCCTTCCCACCTTGACTCAATGTGAAGACTTTATTTTAGTTTATTTGAGGATAAGGTCATTTATTTACTACTTTTAACATTTTTAATTTTTGTTTTATTTTCTTGTGAACCATAGCCCTCCCTTCCTAAACTCAAGTTTTAGGAACTCTGATGCTATCAGTGCAACTCTGCAGCTTCACTGCCAAATCCCCATAATTTCCCTTTTCTGATTAGTGTAATATTGGTCTAAATACATTTCTATACAGAAATAGTTGTATAGGGGCGCCTGGGTGGCTCAGTCGGTTAAGTGATCGACTTCAACTCAGGTGATGATCTCATGGTTCGTGGGTTCGGGCCCTGTGTCAGGTTCTGTGCTAACAGCTCAGAGCATGCATCCTGCTTCAGATTCTGTGTCTCCCTCTCTCTCTGCCCCTCCCCTGCTCACCCTCTGTCTGTCTCTGTCTCTCAAAAATAAATAAACCTTAAAAAATTAAAAAAAAAGAAATAGTTGTATAATAACTGTTCACATGTGGAAGGCAGTGTATAGATAAGCAGAAAGACTGAACACTCCACCTGGAGCCTGAAGACCATACCCATCTTCAGGATTCATTGATGATGTACACCAAATCAGTATTCTCTGTTTTTTATTCTTTTTTTTTTTAAGTTTATTTATTTTGAGAGCATTTCTGGGAGGGATGGAGAAAGAGGCAGGGAGAGAGATTCCCAAGCAGGCTCCACACTGTCAGTGAGGAGCTCAATGTTGGGCTCGAACTCACAAGTCGTGAGATCATGACCTGAGCTGAAATCAAGAGTTGGATGCTTAACCAACTGAGCCACACAGGCATCCTCATATTTATTCTTAATATGTAATGAAATGGTGATTTCCCATGATGTAAACTGAGAAGCCTCTGTTTTACCGATGAATCCTAAATTGCTAGTTGAGCCCAACCTGTCCACACTTATTTGATTCATTATGAAAAGCATGAACCAGGGCACCAATGGGGTCTGCACTAAGGTGAGGGGATGTTTCTCCCCCTTATCCTTGGGGGTCACCTGAGGCATGTGGACTACCCTCTGCCTGTGGTCAGGGACCTGAGTATAGGGAAAAGTGGAAGATATGTGAAGAATGAGATGAGGGCTTGTTTTAATTCCGCACAGTCCACTAAAATCAGAATAAACCTCTATCCCTTCTAGGGCCTTTAGCAGATCCAGAAACTAGTGCCACCTCTGTGAGTTACAGCATCTCTGACTGTGCCAAGAATGCAGACAAGGATGAGGTAAATGCTGTGGCCATTCTCAGTTGTAACTCTTTTGGGAAACGCTTATCTTTCTGTACAGCATGCTCTCCTGGCCTTGTCTCGTTTTGTGTGTTGTGTGATATGTCTGCTTGTTATTTGTTTTCCAAGTGCACACTCTTATCCCAGGAGGCCACAGACTTCTCTGTTTTCAGCCTGTCATCTTTTTGTGGTAAGTTTAGAAGCCCAAAGTGCTTAGAGCCTGAGTACCTTAAGGCTTTTCCATGTGTTTCTGGAAATAACGAGAGGAGGATGACCCCACACTCCAAACAGAAGTCTCCTGGCCTGGGTGACCCCTTCCAGACCTCAACTCTGTGGGAACAGTGTGGCTGCTGTGTCTTCCTTTATGGCTAGGAGATTAACCTGTTAGAAAGTCTGCCATATTGGTTAAAATTCAAATTCAAAAAGTGCAAAACGACATCGTTACTCCAACTTTATATTTGGTGCCCTGTGCAATTTAGAGTGGTCTGACACAAAGTCAAATGTCATCACTCCTCACCTTCCTGTCTTTCTTGGTAACTGAGTTGTCTAGAATCCTTCCAGCTATACTTTAGGTAAAAATAGTTTGAACACTGTGTCCTTCAGTTGTGTTTATATGAGCTGTTTCCGGTTATGTCCCCAGTCACAGCTGATACAGTCTCATGACACATTCCAAGAGTTTTATACCAGAAAGCAAAACACATTTGCATTAAATCTATTATGTGAATTGCTACCTCTTTTTTCTGTTAGACATAATGACCCTGTGTCCTGTAGTATGCTGAAAATAAGAATTTCCCAGGAAGTAAGATGAACACACCTGAGCTTTGTAGACATTCACAAGTAACTTGTTCCTCACAGAAGACTCATTCCCCTGCAAGATTCCAGGCATCCTCCACTCCCCAGAGGTCTCCAAAGCCTTTGCCAGCACTTCAAGAGGGATGGCTCCTTCCTCAGGGAGAGGAGCAGAGGGGTCAAAGTGAGGGGCTGGCTGCAGAACTTTCCCCCAGGAGTGGCTGTGATTCCATAAGCAGAATATGAGCCGTTTGTTCACACTCATTTTTTTGTGTGTGTTCTTAATATGCCAAAAACAGAGCATCTGGAGTCGCCATCGAGGAGGGATGCAGGATGAACCTGGACATGGATGTCTGCCTGTCTGGAGAATGCTACTTCATTAGTCTGTAATTACTTTTGTTAATCCTCTAGGACAGGACCCTTGCCATTTGACTTTCGCAGACATGGGCAGTGTTGTGTGGTAACAGTAGTTTTAACCTCTTGCATCTACTACCCCAAGCTGTAGGTGGTACCCAGTGGCAAGGGCAGAGTTTTCAGGTACTGGTGCTACTCTCTTGGATCCTGGTGGCAGAGAAGGTGGCAGGTGCTGACACGTTCTTCTCTGGGTTTCAGCTGCTTTTGGTATTGGCATTGTCTGGCAGATGCACATAGCTGTCACTTCTGTTCTGCAGGGCAGTGTGGATCTAGGGGGGACTTCCTCCATTAACTGGAAGATTCTGCACGCCCTACCCTGGAGGCCTCCCAGTGGGCTTCTGGGTACATCCAACTCCTGAACCTTGGTGGCCCTGGGGACCACCCCGAACGCTTCCGCCTGCAACACTTGGTAAGATGATCTGAGCCATATGAGTTGACTTGCAAAGCCCTCATCTTATTGTTGTTGGTGTTGGATTTGGGTTGGCCAGAGTGCAGCAGTGATACCACAGACCATTGCTATGCAAGGGAAATGTGTCTGCTGCCATTACCACATTCCTCAAGTTTCTTATGATCGACATGTCATCTTTGTCATGTGTTGGTACAGGTGTCTCTTGTGGAGAAGGAACAGGGCTGTGTGCAGACATAGCAGTTCAGCAGAAATGCCCTGTACACTGTCCACATCCTGAGTACTGTGAGGCACGAGGCACAGCCTAACGCGTATCCATCTAGTCGCGCCCCCAGCCATCCATAGTTGTTCGATGAGTGATGTATTAATACATCTGAATCAGGGCTTTTAGGAGTCTTCTTCTTGGGGATCACCTGAGGCATGTGGGATACCCTCTGCATGTGATTTGGGATCTGACTGGAGCAAAGAGTTTAAGTTGTCTGAGGAATGAGGAGAGGGTTGTTAAGAGAAAAAAAATCCAAAATTACCTGTATGGCAAGTCCCCACCATGTCGTTCACTTGTGTTCACATGATCAGGTTCTGCTGTGTCCTTTGTCACAGGTACAGCTAAAACGTGGAAATTTACACCAGAAATCAAAGTTCATTTCTGTTAATTTTGTTATTTAGAATTTCAGCTCATTTTTCCAGAGGACACAATTACCCTGTAAATTGTACTGTACTTAAGCCGAGAAGTACCTCTACATTAAAATGAATTAGCTGAACCCAACTAACATGTATAGGTTACCTGTTTCTCTAAGAGCATGCTTTTCTAGGTCCTCTGCTAGACCTCAGGATCCCCATTGCCCCATGTGTCTCTGTGCCCAGGGATAGCACTTCCAGAGAGGAGAAGACCCCATTGTCGGAAGAGAAGCACATCGGGCACAGGCGGGGGCTGAGAGGCAGAGCTTTGAGCTACGAGGGTTATGATTCCATGTGTGGAGACTGGGATTTCCATTCCTTCTCATTCTGTAGTTCTTCACATACAAGTAAGCAGTCTCTGTGGTGGAGGGGGAGGAGGGGCGGAGGGTGATCCTGGACTTAGATGCCTTCCTATCGGGAATATACTACTTTGTTAATTTGGTATTAAGTCCGTAAATCTTCTAGGAAAAGAACCCTTGCTTTTCTACATTTCCAGATATGTGGGGACACTAGCCTATCCCAATAACATCCATTCCCCTCCCAAAAGCTGTAAGCGGAGCCCAAAGTATGGGTAGAGATTTTGGCGCTGATGCTGCCTTCTTGGCACCTGGTGATGGGGAAGCTGGCAGAAGATAAGCACTGCTTCTTTGGGTTTCTGCTTTTTACCGGTGTCAGTGCTTTGTTCTGTCCTATGACCACAGCATTTATTTCTGTTCTGCAGGCTGTTAAGTATGCAAGAGATCCTGGTCCTTTCCCTGCAACGCCTTGCAAGCCCTACCCCCACGGACCTCTCTTCATCACCAATCATGCGCAGGAGGGCTCTCAGGAGGAGAGATTTCTTGATCAGTCGCTTGAACCCCATAATCCTCCTCCAGATTCCTCACTGAGGGATGGCCAGGGCACAGGCCACCAGCTGGAGGACACCCTCATCATGGCTGGAGTGGAGCAGTGGGCCTGGGGGATTGAGTCAGAGAAAGGGACAGGCACGGAGTTTGAGAGACAAAGGGAAGGGACCTTTCTCTACTGACTTCACCTACATTTCTGTGTGAACAAAAGGGGATTCTTGTCTCCAAGGGTAGGAAAAAGGGCTGGCAAAAAGACAGAGTGACATTCTCAGCTCAAGTGCCCAGGATATCTGCCTTGCTCTTGAATACCTAACACAGGAAGCCTGTGCTTTCTGTCATAATTGGAACTGCAGCCTGTACCATTCCGTGAAAATTAATCCAATTCTGAGGTCCTCATCATTAAAGTAGTGCAACAAAATTATGTGAACAGAGTGATACAATAGAGGATAAAGTCCAAAAGTATAACGAATGCAATACTCACAGGAATAGAGACTATCAGAAACGGAGGTACCCCAATTCAGGCATTCAGACACCTGGGCAATATCTGAAAACATAACAAAATTAGTCCTTACCTCAAAAGAAACATTAACATTAGACACAAAGGTATCGTGATTTAAGGTTTAGAGAGAAACCATATGACTTCATGGTGCTATACCCATGAGATCAAGTCTCATCAAATTATACCCTTAAATTTGAGGCTTAAATTATACCTTATTAAAGATAATTTCAAAACATGAAATACTAGAAGAAAATGTGGGAAAATTCCTTTCTAATCCTGAAGTACATGGGTGATAGGAGTCTGTCTGACCGTATCTCAAAAATCCAAAAAATTAAGACATTTTAAAAAGTAATAGCAGAGTAGGAGGACCCTGAGCTCACTCTGTCCCATGTTTTCAACTACATAACATCCACATCCAAGTCCATAAACCAGAGAGCGAGCCAAAGACTGGCAGAACAAACTCCACAACTCAAAAGACAGAAGCTGCACCTGAAAGGTTAGGAAGGTCAGAAAGGTGGAGGGCCGCTGCCTGCAGAGAAGGCAGAGAAGGCAGAGAAAGTGAGCCCTCACACCAGGGAGCTCACACAGGGAAGACGAATGCCCATAACATTTGGCTTTAAAAAGCAGAGGGGCTGAATTCCTTGAGTTTGGATCCTGGAGCTTTGGAGGTCAGCTGACTCAGCCCTGGGTGATCCAGCAGGGTGAGTGATAGGCAAGTGTCTGCCTGGGTGGAGAGGCAATGTAAACACAGCTGTTTACACAATGCCAGAGGCAACAGGAGACTGATTTCTGAGTGGTTGGTTGACTTCTCCAACAATGAGGGTGCTCACGGGCACTATTTTTGTCCCCCACCACCCCTGGAATAAGCACAGAAGAACCTACCAGTGGGTTGGGCTGCACAGACACTTGCTACCTAACCCACTAGCAGCGCGCAAGTCTCAAGAGATCTCTGGGGGACTCACCCACTCCAAGCCTTCTGGGCTCAGGGCAAACTTTGTTAAAACCACATGGACACCCTGTCCAGCCTGCTGCATGCAAAGCTGCCACAGCACGTTGTGCTAATCTGCACCACACATAGCTGTGCATGCCCGGCCACCCTCCTATGTCTCACCCAGCCACGTGTCCCCAGCCACTGATATACTCTGTGCATAGCCTCGAGCCACTGGATGCCCTGGTGCAGGGCCGCCAGCCACCAAAGGACAGCTACAGATTTGTCAACAGAATCTTGGTAAACCAGAAGTGAGTGACATGACATATTCAAAGTGCTGAATGGAAAAATCAACAGCCAAGAATACTCTATCCAGCAAGGCTATCATTCAGAATAGAAGGAGACATAGAGTTTCCCAAACAAAAACTAAAGGAGTTGGTACCACTAAATCAGTCCAGCAAGAAATATTAAGAGGGACTCTTTGAGTGTAAAGGAGAGACCAAAAGTGCCAACAGAGAGATAAAAAACACAAATCCAGTGAAAATGAATATTTCTGTAAAAAAATCAGCCAAGGAACTCACAAAAATGGATATAAAATATAATAACATGTACCAAAACATAGGAGGAGAAAATAATGGGCTCGAAGGTAAACGACCATCAACTTAATACAAAGAAATTATATAAAATCTAATGGTAACCATATATCAAAAATCACTTATAAATATACAAAGAATAAGAAAGAATCAAAATATATCACTAAAGAAAATCAGCAAAACATGAAAGACAAGGATCAAGAAAATCATTAGATACAACAAAACAGGTAAGAAAATGGCAATACATACATATCAATAATTACTTTGAAGGTAAATGGAATGAATGCTCTGATTAAAAGACATAGGGTGTAAACATGGATGAAAAAACAAAACAGATTCATATGCTGCCTACAAGTGACCCATTTTAGACCTCAAGACACCTACAGAATGAAAATGAGAGGATAGAGAAACACCACACAAATAAATGTCAAAAGAAAGCTGGGGTAGCAATACTTGTATCAGAGAAAATAGACTTTCAAACAAAGAACATAACAAGAGATAAAGGACAACACTATATAACACTAAAGAGTGCAATCTAAAAAGAAGATATAACAGCTATAAATATATATGAACCCAATATATGAACACCTAAATACATAAAAGTTAATAACATAAAGGAACTAGTTGGTAATAAGACTTTCACACACCACTTACATCAATGGACATATCATCTAAACTGAGTATCAACAAGGAAATGATGTCTTTGAATGGCAGAGTAGAACAGATAGATTTGACAGATATGTTCAGGTCATTCCAGTGTAACACAGGAGAATACAGTGTAACACAGGAGAACATTCTTTTCAAGTGCATATGGAAAGTTCTTCAAAATAGATCACATATTAGCCTACAAAACAAACCTTAACAAATTCAAACAGACTGAAATCACACCATGAATATTTTCAGACCACAACACTATGACGCTAGAAGTCAACTACAAGAAAAAATCTGGAAAGACCACAAATACATGGAGGTTAAATAACATACTACTGAACAGTGAATGGGTCAACCAGGAAATCAAAAGGGAAATTTTAAAAATACATGGAAACAAATGAAAATGAAAAAACAATGGATCAAAAATATTTGGAATGTAGGAAAGTGGTTTTAAGAGGGAAATTCAGAGCAATAGCCTACACCAAGAAAGGAGAAACATCTCAACTAAAGAACTGAAACTTACACCTAAAGGCCTAGAAAAAGAACAACAAACAAAACCTAAAACTGCAGAAGGTAGGAAATAATAAAGATTAGGGCCAAAATAAATGACATAGAAACTAAAAAGACAATAGAAAAGATCAATGAGAGCAGCAGCTGGTTCACTGTGAAAAAAAATAAGTAACATTGATAAACCTCTAGCTAGACTTCTCCAAAAGAAAAGAGAAAGGACCAAAATACAATCACAAATGAGGGAGGAGAAATCACAACCAACACCACAAAAATACAAACAATCATAAGATAATATTATGAAAACTTGTAAGTCAACCATCTGGACAATTTAGAAGAAACAGATGAATTCCTAGAAAGATACAAAGTACATAAACTGAAACAGAAAGAAATAGAAAACATGAACAGAACAATAGCCACCAAAGAAATTGAGTCAGTAATCAAAAAAGTCCCAACAATCAAAAGTCTAGGACCAGATGACTTCACAGGTGAATTCTGCCAAACAGTTAAAAAAGCATTAATACCTAATCTTCTTAAGCTATTTCAAAATATAAAAAAGGAAGGAAAACTTCCAAATTTATTCTATGAGGCCAGCATTACCCTGATACCAAAACCAGATAAACAGTCCACTAAAAGAGAGAACTCCAGGCCAATATCCCAGATGAACATGGATGCAAAAATTCTCAATATAATACTACCAACCAAATTAAAAAATACCTTAAGAAATCATTCACCATGATTAAGTGGGATTTATTCCCAAGCCACCAGGGTGGTTCAAAATTTGCAAATCAATCAATGTGACACATTACATCACCGGGAGAAAGGATAAGAACCATATGATTGGGGCTCCTGGGTGGCTCATTCCTTGAAGTGTCTGACATTGGTTCAAGTCATGACCATATGGTTCATGAGTTCAAGCCCTGCGGTGGGCTCTCTGCTGACAGCTCAGAGCCTGGAGCTTGATTCAAATTCTGTGTCTCCCTCTCTCTCTGCCCCTACCCCACTCATGTTCTGTCTCTGTCTCTCAAGAATGAATAAACCTTAAAAAAAAAAAAAAGAACCATACAATCATTTTAATACACGCAGAAAAAAAGCATTTGACAAAGTACAACATCCATTCGTTTAACTGACTGAGCCACCCAGGCACCTCAGCATCCATTCATGATTAAAACCCTTCGTAAAGTAGGTTTAGAGTGAACATACATCAATATAATAAAGGTTATCTACGAAAACAACACAGAACGTCATCCTTAATGGGGAAAATCTGGGTCAGGAAGAAGACAAAGACGTTTTCTCTCACTTCTGTTAAACATAGTGCTGGAAGTCCAAGCCACAGCAATCAGAGAAAAAATAAATCAAAGGAATTCAAATCAGGAAAGAGTAAAAATTTTGTAGATTACATGACACTATATATAGAAAACTCTAAAGAATCCACCCAATAACTGCTAGAACTGATAAATGAATTCAGCAATGTCACAGGATACAAAATCATTGTACAGATATCTGTTACATTTGAAGACAACAATAATGAAGCAATAGAGAAATTAAGAAAAGAGTCCCATTTACAATGGCACACCAAATAATAAGATACCTATGAATAAATCTAACCAAAGTGGTGAGTGACCTATACTCTGAAAACTATTAAACACTGATGAAAGAAATTCAAGATGACACAAAGAAATGAAAGGACATTCCATGCTCATAAATTGGAAGTACAATATTGTGATGCTTCCCCAAACAATTGTCACAATTAATGCAATCTCCATCAAAATACCAACAGCATTTTTCACAGAACTATAACAATCCTAAAATTTGTATGGAGCCACAAAAGACCCCATTCTTCAGACTACACATCCTTTATGTGAAGTGGTAATTATGGATGGGACCATGCCTTTGGATCTTCTCTCCAAAACACATTAATGCTGGTCTAATCATTTGAAACAAACATTTGAAAACATTAGTTATATCCCAACCAAGGATCATTCTACAAAATACATTCTACGAAAGTACCCTCAAAACTTTGCAGATCATGAAAAATACAGAAAATCTAAAAATCGTCATGGCCAAGTGGAGCGTAAGGAGACAAGATGACTGAATGTAATGTGCCAGCCGGGATGAGTCTAGAACAGAAGAGGTTAAAACCTAAGACATCTGAGTAAAAATAAAAACTTTAGTTAATAATACCATGTCTCTTCTGGATATTGACTGTGATAATGTACCAACTGATATGACATCAATAGTCAGAAAACAGTCTGACGTATGTGGAGACTCAGTATTATCTTCACAGATTTTTTGTAACTAGAAACCCATTATGAATGAAAAGATTATTAGTAATCATGGTTTATTTTTTCAACACATAATATTATATAATTAGTCTTAGTATTAGTTACTACTGATTGACATTTACCTATTCTTATTGTTCTTCCTATCATTTAAATAATAGCATTCATGTTACAGAAAATTGAATGCACAATGACATACATTTCATAGAAACATTTTACATACTTCAAGATAATAACATATGTATATAACACTGTATTATGTGGTATGTAAATTGTTTTTCTCATCTTGAATGAGCATGTCATCAAATGAATTTCTATAAAGGTGGTTATCCTAGATAATAAACCATACTTAGTTTACAGGATGTACTTCACACCATGCCTGAACATTTTTTGAAAAATGTACAAATGGCCAGATGAATCATTGTGACTGGCTCCCTTATTCTAAAGAATCCTTGCTTTAATATTTTCATGCATGTTTTTAGCAGGAATACAACAGAATCAAATATTTCCAAATCGAAGAGATATTCAAAGACCTGAAGAACGATAGTTCAGAAGGAAAAAGATGTGACCATGAGGTGTCAGTCACAGGCGACCAGCTTTATTTGGGACACTTTGACAGGTTTGCATGAGGGGATGTTCATCACAGCATGTGACCCGCCAAAGGCTAAGACCCAGAAGTACAAGAGGGAAAGGCAGTGCTTTAGGAAGAGGTGACTTGGAAAGGGTGCTTCTGTGCCTAAATGATGGCTCAGCAGCCTGGCTAGGGTCCCTGGGTCAAAGATTTTAAATTGCCAGCAGTAACTATGACTCATAAAGATCTTAGTAACTTAGATCAAAGTAACTTAGACCCACAAAGAGCTTAGAGCCACAGAGTTGATCTTCATCTATGATTAGTAGATGGTTATAGTTTCACAGAATAGGAAAATCAGGCCAGCAATAGATGGCTAAAGTGCTACTTAGGGCTATATTTTTAATAAAAAAAAAATGGAGGTGTAAAAATTTGGGTTTGAATGTTAAGGAAAATCACGATGGAGATACTTACATTAAGACACCATGTCACCAAACCTAGTTTCTTTCCCGCAGGAATGTAACCTTAAACCAAATAACATAGAATTTCCTAGTCAATGCTAGAAATCTTACTGATAGACCCCCTTCCATTCCCCTTAGGGAGGCAAATTTGCCTAAATAATGTATTCCTTATCACTAAATTAAAATTTTTTTCACTTTTTCAATTTTTTAAAGTTTATTTATTTTGAGAGAGAGACAGAGAAAGAGAGCACACATATGGGAGGGGAAGGGAGAGAGAGAGAGAGAAAATCCCATAACCACAAGATCATGATCTGAGCCAGTATCAAGAGTCAGACACTTAAATGAGCCACCTAGGCGCCCCAAGAATGTGGAGTTTTAAAGGTTAGAAGGCTCGGCTGGGATACAGTCCTGAGGGCACTGCCCTACTCCTGGAGAGGCAGGCAAACAACATGAGGGGAGATGGCATGGAAACTGACCTGTACAACACCTGGTGCACACAGTGGGGAGATTATACATTCGTCTTGGAATGCATCCCTGAGAGGCAGGTTAACAAAGATGCCTCTCTAGGGGTGAAGGAGCTGGGTGGTAACTTTTCCCTTCTCTGTCCCCCAACATAAACACAGAGCCACCTGCTGAAAACAATGCAATACCCACACTGGCTTCCTAACCTGCTTACACCAAACCCCACCCCTCTGTGTTCTGAGGAGACTGCTGCTCTAGGTCAAGTTTGCCTCAGTCCCAATGGAGCTGGCCCCTTCCCCCAGAAGACCAGCAGAAGCCCCTGACCACACCACCTCTCCTGTTCTGCAGGGATTCAATTCTAGTAGCAGTGATTTCAAGTCTCACATAACAAGCAAATCAGAGAACACCTAGTTAAAACTCATCACATTCTGGCCAAGGACCCTATGTTGCCCATATCAAGCAAGGACAGCCTCTGCAGACAACTGGCCTGAAGGATAGTGCAGCCAGACACAAAACAGTGCATGCAACACACCCCAGAGTCACTCCCTGCAGTGCCAGGCTTCGGCACTATATGACCTCCCATTCATAAAGCCATTACACTCAGAGGCAGGCGAATTAATGACCATTAATAACACAAAAAACATAATGGGCTCTCTTCCCATGGGGCCCCAATACCTAGCTCTGAGAACACCACAGACATGGGGCACCTGGAACCTCCTAGGAACCAGCCCTAACCCTAACCCTAACACTAAACTATAACTGTAACCCTACAGCTAACCTGCAACCGGGCACTGGCCCTCATTTCAGCCCTCCAGGGAAGTCATGGGACTGGTGTCACTTCTGCCCTGGTGACTTCACTGGATGGAACCTAACCCTAACCAAGGCTCTCCCCACATGGAGACCCAATTCCTAGGTCTGAGAACAACACACACATGGGGCCATGAAGCGGTGCAGGCTTAATCAGCATGGAATGTGGAACATTACCATGCCATTTACAAAGGCCGGATGGAGCTGCACAAGGGGAGCCCTGAGGACCAAACAGCCTGACCCACAGAAGAGGCAGGCCCTTGAAGCCAAAGACTAAGCCTGACAAGCACCCTCCCAAGGGTGCTGGGGAGGCTCAACTCAGCCCTCTGGGAAGAACACTGCACTGCTGTGTGATCAGCACCTGGAGCCTCCTGGGATCTGGGATCTAACCCTAACCCTAACCCTAACCTTAACTCTAACCATATCCCTACACCTGATCCACACCCATGCATGGGCCCTCATTTCAGCCCTCCGGGGAGATCACAGGACTGGTGTCATTTCTGCCCAGGTGACTCCCTGGTGGGAACCCTGAACCTAGCCAAGGCTATCTCCCCATGGGGACCCAATTCCAAGGTCTGAGAACACTATGTACATTGGGCCCAGAAGCAGTGTAGGCTTAATCAAGAAAGGGGGAACCTCATCATGCTATTTATAAAGTCGGGATGGAGCTGCACAAGGGGTGGCCTGAGACCCAACCATACCTTGGACCCAGGAGAAGGCAGACCCTTGAAGCCTAAGACTAAGCTTGACCTGCACTCACTCTCCCATGCACCCTCAATTCAGCCTTCTGGGGAGAACACTGCAGTGCTGGGTGGTCAGCACTTTGAGCCTCCTGGGATATAACCCTAACCCTACCCTTATACCTAACCCTAATCCTAACCCTAACCTAACTATAACCGTAACCCTCCAACAGACTGGCAACCATGCATGGACCCTCGTTTCAGCCCACAAGGGAGATTGCAGGACTGGTGTCGCTTCTGCCCTGGTGACTTCCCTGGATGGAACCCTAATCCTACCCAAGGCTCTCTGGTGATTGGGACCCAATTCCTAGGTCTGAGAAAACAACGTGCAGGGTTAAACGGCACGGAACATAGAATATCTCCATGCCATTTCCAAACCATGGATGGAGCTGCAAAAGGGGTGCCCTGAGGCCCAACCATAGCCTGGCCCATGGAAGAGGCTGGCCCTTGAACCCAAAGACTAAGCCTGACCCGCATTCTCCAATGCACCCTCAACTCAGCCCTCTGGGGAGAACCCTGTACTGCTAAGTGATCAGCACCTAGAGTCTCGTAGGTTCTAACCCTAACCTTAACCTTAAACCTAACCCTAACTCTAACAATAACTCTTACTCTGATTGTAACCCTACACCTGACCCGGACCCACAGATGGGCCCTCATTTCAGCCCTCCAGGGAGATCACGGGACTGGTGAGCCTTCTGCCCTTGCAACACCCCTGGATAGAACCTAGAACCCTAATCCTAGCGAAGGCTCTCTCCTTATGGGGGCCCAATTTCTACGTCAGAGAGAACAACGGGTGTGGGACACAGAAGAGGTGCAGGATTAAACAGCATGTAACACAGAATACCACCATTCCATTTCCAAACCCTGATGGAGCTGCACGAGGGGTGCCCTGCGGCCCAAACATCGCCTGACCCACAGAAAAGGCTGGCCCTTACCCAAAGACTAAGCCTGACCGGCACTCTCCCATGCACCTCAACTTAACCCTCTGGTGAGAACACTGTACTGCTGGGTGATCAGTGCCTGGAGCCTCCTGAGATATAACCCTAACCCTAACCCAAACCCTATACTTAAACCTAACCCTAACTCTATCACCAACCCTAATTCTACCATAACCGTACAATTGACCCGCACCCACGTAAGGGCCCTCATTTCAGCCCTCCAGAGAGATCAAAGGACTGGTGTCGCTTCTGCCCCAGCGACTCTTTGAATGGAACCCTGACTCTATCCAAGGCTCTCTCCCCATGGGGTCCCAATTCCTAGGTCTGAGAACACCACGGACATGGGACCCAGAATTGGAGCAGGTTTAATCAGCATCCAAGGGGTAACCTCATCATGCTATTTACAAAGCCCAGATGGAGCTGCACAAGGGATGGCCTGAGGCCCGACCATAGCCTGGCCCACAGAGGAGGCTGGTTCTTGAATCCAGAGACTAAGCCTGACCAGCATTTTCCCATGCACCCTCAACTTAGCCCTCCAGGAAGAACACTGTACTTCTGGGTGATCAGCACCTGAAGCCTCCATAGATCTAACCCTAACTATAACCCTATCCTTAAACTTAACCCTAACCCTAACACTAACCCCAACTCTAACATAAACCCTACACCTGACCCGCAACTGTGCATGAACCCTCATTTCATCCTTCAAAGGAGATCACGAGACAGGTGTCACTTCTGCCCTGGTGACACCCCAGGACAGAACCCTAACCCTAGCCAAGGCTCTCCTCCATGGGGACCAAATTGCTAGGTCTAAGAACACCACGGCATGGGTCCGAGAAGTGGTGCGGGCTTAATCAGCATGGAATGTGGACTATCACCATGCCATATAAAAGCCAGGATGGAGGTGCACAAGGGGTGCCCTAACGCCCAACCATTGCCTGGCCCACAGAGGAGGCTGGCCCTTAGCACAAAGACTAAGCCTGACCGGCACTCTCCCATGTACCCTCAGCTTAGTCCTCTGGGGAGAAGACTGTAATACTGGGAGATCAGCGACTGGAGCCTCCTGGGATCTAACCTAACCCAAAACCTATCATTAAACCTAACCCTAAACCTAACACTTACTCTGACTCTGACTGTAACCCTACACCTGACCTGGACCTGCAGATGGGCCCTTATATCAGCTGTCCAGGGAGGTCACGAAACTGGCATCATGTCTGTGCTTGCGATACCCCTGGATGGAACCCTAGCCTAGCCAAGGCTGTCTCCTTATGGGGACCCAATTCCTAGATCTGAGAACACCACGGATATGGGGCCCAGAAGAGGTGCAGGCTTAATCAGCATGGAAGGGGGAACCTCATCATGCTATTTACAAAGCCCAGATGGAGCTGCACAAGGGGTGGCCTGAGGCTGAACACAGCCTGGCCCACAGAGGAGGCTGGCCCTTGAACCCAAAGACTAAGCCTGATCAACACTCGCCACGAGCCCTAACTCAGCCCTCGAGGCAGAACACTGTACTGCTGGGTGATCAGTGCCTAGAGACTCCTGGGATCTAACCGTAACCCTAACCCT
This sequence comes from Cryptoprocta ferox, assembly GCA_028646485.1. Lineage (NCBI taxonomy): Eukaryota > Metazoa > Chordata > Mammalia > Carnivora > Eupleridae > Cryptoprocta > Cryptoprocta ferox. The sequence continues at coordinate 46,821,638 of CM053574.1, forward strand.
ATCCTTAAACCTAACCCTAACCCTAACTCTACCATAACCCGACTCCTGACCCAGACCCGCAGATGGGCCCTCATTTCAGCCCTCCAGGAAGATCACAGGACTTGTGTTGTATCTGCCCTGGCGACTCTCATGGACGGAACCCTGACCCTAGCCAAGGCTCTCTCCCCATGGGGACCCAATTCCTAGGTCCGAGAATACCACCGACATGGGGCCCAGAAGAGGTACAGGTTTAATCAGCATGGAACATGGAATATCACCATGCCTTTACAAAGCCTGGATGGAGCTACACAAGGGATGCCCTGAGGCCCAAACATTGCCTGACCCAAAGAGGAGGCTGGCCCTTAACCCAAAGACTAAACCTGACTGGCACTCTCCCATGCAACGTCACCTCACCCCTCTGGCAAGAACACTATACTGCTGGGTGAACAGTTCCTGGAGCATCCTGGGATCTAACACTAACCAAACCCTACACTTAAACCTAACACTAACTCTACCGTAACCATACCCCTGACTTTCAGGGGCACAAGGGCCCTCATTTCAGCCCTCCAGGGAGATCATGGGACTGGTGTCACTTCCGCTCTGGTCACTCCCCTGGAGAGAACCCTAACCCTAGCCAAGCCTGTCTCCCCACGGGAACCCAATTCCTAGATCTGAGAACACCATGGACTTGGGGCCCAGAAGCGGTGCAGGCTTAATCAGCATGAACTTGGAATATCACCATGCCATTGCCAACGCCCAGATGGAGCTGCACAAGGGGTGCCCTGAGGCACACTTTAGCCTAGCCTAAAGAGGAGTCTGGCCTTGAAACCCAAACTCTAAGCCTGACCAGCACCCTCCCACGCACCCTCAACTCCACCATCCAGGTAGAGCACTGCACTGCTGGGGGTTCAGCGCCTGGAGCCTCCTGGGATCTAACGCTAACCCTAAGCCTAACCCTAACCCTAACACTCACCCTCACTCTAAACGAAACCCCACACCTGACCCGTACCTGCACATGCGCCCTCACTTCAGCATTCCAGGGAGATCACAGGACTGGTGTCACTTCTGCTCTGGTGACTCCCCTGGACAGAACCCTAATCCTAGCCTTTCCCCATGGGGATCCAATTCCTAGGCCTGAGAACACCACAGACATGGGGCACAGAAGCAGTGCAGGCTTAATCAGTAAGAATCTTGGAATATCACCATGCCATTTCCAAATCCTGGGTGGAGCTACACCAGGGGGGCCTTGAGGCCCAACTGTAGCCAAGCCCAAAGATTAGGCTGGCCCTTGAACCCAAAGTCTTAGCCTGACTGACACCCTCTCAAGTCAGCTTTCCAGGTAGACCACTTTACTGCTAAAGGTTCAGCACCTGGAGACTCCTGGGTTCTACCCCTACCCCTAACCTTAACTCTAACCCTAACCCTAACTCTAACACTAACCTTTACTCTAACCGTACCCTACACCAGACCTGCACCACAGATGGGCCTTCATTTTAGTCCTCCATGGAGACCACCAGACTGGTGTCGTTCTGCCCTGGCAACTCCCCAGGATGGAACCCTAACCCTAGCCACGGCTCTCTCCCCATGGGGACCCAATTCCTAGGTCTGAGAACACCATGGACATGGGGCCAGAAGCGGTGCAGACTTAGCATGAAACTTGGAATATCACCAGGCCATTTACAAAGCCCTGATGGAGCTGCACAGGGCATGCCCTGAGGCCCAACTGTAACCCATCCCAAAGGGGAGGCTGGCTTTGAACCCAAACTCTAAGCCTGACCATCACCCTCCCATGGGCCCTCAATTCAGCCCTCCCGGGAGACCACTGAACTGTTGGGAGGTTTAGCGCCTGGAGTCTCTTGGATTCAAAGCCTAAACCTACACCTAACCCTAACCCTGACACTAACCCTAACTCTAACCGTAACCCTAAACCGGACCCGCACTCACCCATGGGTCCTCATTTCAGCTCACCAGGGAGATCAATGGACTGGTGTCGCTTCTGCCCTGCCGATTCCCCTGGACAAACCCTAACCCTATCCATTGGGCACCCAATTCCTAGGTCTGAGGAAACAACGGACATGGGGTCCAAAGAAGTGCAGGGTTAAGCGGCATGGAACATAGAACATCACCATGCCATTTCCAAACCCCAGATGAAGCTGCACAAAGGGTGCCCTGAGGCCCAACCGTGGGCCAGGCTAGGTCTGAGAACACCACTATCATGGGGCCCAAAGCAGTGCAGGCTTAATCAGCATGAAATTTAGAATATCACCATGCCATTTACAAAGCCTGGATGGAGCTGCACAAAGGGCACCGTAAGGCCCAAGTGTAGCATAGCCCAAAGAGGAGGCTGGCCTTTGAACCCAAAATCTAAACCTGACTGGTCCCCTCCCACACGCCCTCAACTCAGCCCTCCGGATAGACCACTTTACTGCCGGAGGTTCAGCGCCTGCATCCGTCTGGGTTCTAGCCCTATCTGTAACCCTAACCCTAAAGCTAACCCTAACCCTAAAGCTAACCCTAACACTAACACTAACCCTAACTCTAACTGTAATCCTACACCTGACCCTCACCCACACATAGGCCCTGACTTCAGCCCACCAGGGATATCACAGAACTGGTGTCACTTCTGCCCTGGCGACTCCCCTGGACAGAACCCTAACCCTAGGCAAGGCTTTCTCCCCATGGGGACCCAATTCCTAGGTTTGAGAAAACCACGGACATGAAGCCCAGAAGCGGTGCAGGAATACTAGGCATGGAACATGGAACATTACCTTGCCGTTTCCAAAGCCCGGATGGAGCTGCACAAGGAGTCCCCTGAGCCTGGCCCACAGAGGAGGCTGTCCCTTGAACCCAAAGACTAAGCCTGACTGGCATTTGCCCATGTACCCTCAAATCAGCCCTCTGGGTACAACACTGCACTGCTGGGTGATTAGCACATGGAGCCACCTGGGATCTAATCTTAACCCTAACCTTAACCTTAAGCCTAACCCTAAACCTAACACTAACCCTAACTCTAACCATAACCCTTAAACTGACCCGCACCCGTGCAAGGACCCTCATCTCACCATCCAGGGAGACCACGGGACTGGTGATGCTTCTGCCCTGTTGACTTCTCTGGACAGAACCCTAACCCTAGCCAAAGCTCTCTCCTTATGGGTATCTCGTAGGTCTGAGAAAACAATGGATGTGGGGCCCAGAAGAGGTGCAGGATTAAACGGCTTGGAACACATAACATCACCAAGTCATTTTCAAACCCCAGATGGAGCTGCACAAGGGGTGCCCTGAGGCCCACCCATAACCTGGCCCACAAAGGAGGCTGTCCCATAAACCCAAACACTAAGCCTGACTGGCACTCACCCATGTGCCCTCCACTCAGCCCTCTGGGGAGAAGACTGCACTCCTGGATGATCAGTGACTGGAGCCTCCTGGGATCTAACCCTAACCTTAAACCTAACCCTAACCCTAAAACTAACCCTAACTCTAAACGTAACCCTACACCTGACAGAAACCAGCACATGGGCCCTCATTTCAGCCCCCCAGGGAGCTCACAGGACTGGTGTCGCTTCTGCCCTGGCAACTCACCAGGATAGAACCCTAACCCTGGTCAAAGCTCTCTCCCCATAGAAACGCAATTCCTAGGTCTGAGAACACCACGGACACGGGGCCCAGAAGCAGTGCAGGCTTAATCAGCATGGAAGGGGGAATTTCATCACAGTATTTACAAAGTCCAAATGGAGCTGCACATGTGGTGGCCTGAGGCCCTACCATAGCCTGGCCCACAAAGGATGCTGACCCTCGAACCCAAAGACTAAGCCTGAATGGCACTGCTCCATGCGCCCTCACCTCAGTCCTCAGGGGAAAACACTGCACTGCTGGGTGATAAGTGGTTGGAGCCTCCTAACCCTAATCTTAAACCTAACACTAACCCTAACACCACAGACTTGGGCCCAGAAGTGGTGCAGGCTTTATCAGCATGGAACTTGGAATATCACTATAACATTTACAACACCCGGATGGAGCTGCACATGGGGTGTCCTGAGGCCCCACTGTAGCCCATCCCAAAGAGTAGCCTCCCTTTGAAGCCAAACTCTAAGTCAGATGGTCACCCTCCCATCCGCCCTCAACTCAGCCCTCCAGGTAGACCACTTTACTGGGGAGGTTCAGCACCTGGAGCATCCTGGGTTCTAACCCTAACCCTAACCTGAAGGCTAACCCTAACCCTAACGCTAACCTTAACTCTAAACTTAACCCTCCCACTGACCCACACCCACACATGGACCCTCATTTCAGCCCTCCAGGGACATTACGGGACTGGTGTCGCTTATGCCCTGGCGACATCCCTGGATAGAACCCTATGTCTAGCCAAGGCTCTCTCCTTATGGGGACCGCATTCCTAGGTCTGAGAACGCAAAGGACTTGGGGCCCAGAAGAGGTGCAACGTTAAACAGCGTAGAACACAGAACATCAACATGCCATTTCCAAACACCCAATGGTGCTGCCCAAGCAGTGCCCTGAGGCTCAACCCTAAGGAGGCTGGTGCTTGAACTCAAAGCCTAAGCTTGACTGGCTCTCCCATTCACCCTCAACTCAGCTCTCTGGGAGAACACTGCAGTGCTGGGTGATCAGCGCCAGGAGCCTCCTGGGATCTATCCCTAACCCTAACTTTATCCTTAAGCCTAACCCTAACACTAACCCTAACCCTAACTCTAACCCTAACCCTAACACTAACCCTAACTCTAACCATAACCCTACACCTGACCCACACCTGCACCCAAGCCCTCATTTCAGCCCTTCAGGGAGATCACGGGACTGGTGTCACTTCTGCCCTGGCAACTCACCTGGACAGGACCCTAACCCTAGCCAAGGTTCTCTCCTCATGGGAACCCAATTCCTAGGTCAGAGAACACCACAGACCTGGGGCCCATAAGCAGTAGAGGCTTAATCAGCATGGAACGTAGAATATCACCATGCCATTTATGAATCCCTATAGGAGCTGCACAACGGGTGTCCTGAGGCCCAACTGTAGCCTAGCCCAAAGAGGATGCTGGCCTTGAATCTAAAGACAAAGACTTCCCAGCAGGCTCCCATGTGCTCTCAAGTTAGACCTCCGGGGAGACCACTGCTGGGGATTCAGTGCCTGGTGCCTCCTGGGATCTACCTCAACCCCTAACCCTTCCCCTAACACTACCCCTAAATCCTAACTCTAACTCCTAACCCTAACCCCTAACGCCTACCCCTACCACTAAACCCTAAACCCTACACCCTAACCCTAAACCCTCACCCCAAATCCCTAACCATAACCCCTAACCCTAATCTAACCTTAACCTCTACCCCATAAACCCTAACCCCTTACCCTGAAATCCAACCCTAACCCTAATCCAAACACTAAACCTAACACTACCTAAGCCTAACCCCTAACCTCCAACCCCTAATCCCTAACACTGACCCTAACCCATATCCTAACCTCTATCCCTAAACCCTAACCCAAACACTGACCCCAACCAAAACCCCTAACCCTAACCCGACTCCTACCCTCTAATCCTACCCCTCTAACCCTAAACTAACCCCAACACCTAACCCTAACCACTAACCCTAACCCTAACCCTAAACACTGCTAAAAGAAATTAAAGACAATATAAAGTATACTATTGCTGAATGGCAATAGCACACAATGCAACATGTAGATTCAACGTGATTCCCAGGAAAATTCACAAAATCCTCTGAGAAGAAAGGCACAAGCAAATCCTAACAGTCATATAGAAAATCGAAGGACCACAAAATAAACAAAACAATCGAAAAAATCAAAGTAGAAGCTCATACTTCCCGATTTCAAACCTCAAAACTAAGCAACAGTAAATAAAACTTTGTGATACTGTCATAAAGATATACATAAAGATCAGTGGGATTTCATTGAGAACCCAGAAATAAACCCTCTCATCTATGGTCAACTGAATTGTGACAAGGGTGGACAGCATGGCACTGGGGAAACAATGGTCTTTTCAACAAAGGGTGCTACATGACTGTCTATCCATGTGCAGAGGAATGAAATTGGACCCTTACCCTCACACCACATACAAACATTAACTCAAAGTGGATCAAAAGCTTAAATGTAAGAGGTAAACTTGTAAACTCTAGAAGACATCAATGGAGATAAATCTTCATGAACATTGAGTTGAACAATGCTCTTAGAGCTGACGCCAAAGCACAAGCAAGGAAAGAAAAATAGATAAATTTAGTTTCCTCAGCATTAAAAACCTTTGTACTTCAAAAGCTGCTATCCCGAAAGTGAAAAGACCATGCCTGGAATGAAAGAAAATATTTGCACGTTATTTGTCTGGTAAGAGTCTGTTTTACTGAATATATAAAGAGCTTGTACAATTCATCACCACCACCAACAACAACAACAAAAAAAACCCCACAAGTTTTAGAATGGACAAAGGCCTTGGATATACTTTCCCAAGAGAGATCATATGTGTGGTGAATAGACATGAAAAGATATTAAACATCAGTAATCCTTATGGAAACGAAGATTTAAACCACACTAAAATTGCTATAATATAGAAAACTACAATATAACAAATGTTGGCAAAGATGTTGAGAAATTGGAAGCCTTAAACCGTGCTTGTGGAAATGCAAAATGGTGGAGCTTATGTGTAAAACAGTTTGGTATTTCCGCAGAAAGATCAAAACATAGAACGACCATTTGGCTCCACAATTCTGCTCCTAGATGTCTACCCCAAAGAACTGAAACAGTTGTTTAAAAAAAAGAGCACATGCACAAACATACACAGCAGCACTGTTCACAATAGCCAAATGGTAGAAAAACTATGCAAATGCCCATCGGTGGGTGAATGGAGAAACAAACTGGGGCGGACCCATAAGCAGCCGTATTATGCTGCCACATAAAGGAATAAGGTAAAACGGGGCGGCTGCAGAGAATGGTGGCTCCTCAGAAAGTTAGCACGGAACTCCCCCTCTGCACACATACACCCGGAAACTGAAAGAAAGCAAAGCCTTGAGCAGACCTTCCTGTTCCGGTGTTCAGAGCAGCTTCTTCACAGCAGCCCGAAGACGGAAAAAACCCACGTGACGGCTGACAGAAGAATAAATAAAATGTGGTCTACACACAATGGAAAAACGGCTCAGCCCTACGAAGGACGGGAGTTCTGACACCCGAAGGGATTCTGACACAACATGGACTGAACCTGGCAGTCATTACGCTGAGTGAAATACGCCGGTCACAGGAGGACAAATAACTCTCTTTTTCCCAAGTAAATTCATTTTTCCTGGTAGAAACTGGAGGTGTTATATTTAAGGTAAACAAAGCTAAGAAACACGTACACTCGCAGGATACGAAATCGACACAGAAACACCACGTGCGTATCGACACACTCAGGACGACCCATCGGAAGGAGAAATGAAGAGACGCACCCATTTACAACTGCATCAGAAGGAACCAAGCGCCCGGAGGAAACCTAAGCAAGGAGGTGACAGACCTGCTCTCCAGGGACGACAGGACACTGGGGACAGAAATGGAGGAAGACGCACAGGGATGGAAAGCCACTCTGTGCTCCTGGATGTGGAGGCATCCATCCTGTGACAGTGTCCGTCCTGCCCGGAGCGATCTGCAGATCCGGGGCCATCGGCACCGAACTCCCCACGACGGCGTGTCACACACGGAACCGACACCCCGACCCCGCGGGGCCTCAGCGGCGGGAGCGCGAGCACAGCCCGGGCACCTGCTCGCGGACCGCGAACCGCGGCAGGACGCGGCGGGAACCGAGGGGGCGCGGAGCAGAAACACCGACGCTGGGCCCCGCGGCCCAGAGAGGGAAGACCCGACGACCGCGCGCACAGCCCCGCGCGGGAGCCCGCGTCACCGCGCACGAAGCTGCGCCGGGCCCTTCCCCCGCCGGGTCCCCTGAACACCGACCCCCTTCAGCGGTGTCTGCTCCGGAAGCTCCTCCTCCCCGGGCCTGGCTTTCTCCTCACCTGCTCCTCCCGGGGCGGATCCTGAGGAGACCCGGTTCCTGTCGCTGTGGACGCGGCCCCCACGGCCTCCGGAGGCCTCCACAGCTGGTCCTGAGGAGGTGGGGCTACTGTCAGCGTGGTCACTGCCCCACGTCCTCCCGAAGCTTTCACAGCGGGTCCTGAGGAGACGGTGCTCCTGTCCCTGGGGATGCGGCTCCATGAGCCCCAGAATTTCCCACAGCGGGACGCGTGACACCACGTCCCCTCGAAGCCGGCACAGCGAGTCCTGAGGAGACCCAGTTCCTATCCCTGTGGCCGAAGCCACACCTACCCCCGTATCCCCCACAGCCGGTCCTAAAGAAGCAGAGCTCCCGTTAGTACCGGAGGCAGGCTGAGTGCGCGCGCGCGCACTGGCGTCAGGGAGCGGAGCTCTGGCGCCCCCTGCAGGCGATGGCGGTAGTGCAGGACACGCTGGGGCTAACTGGTCCATGGATCTAGCGCCCCCTCCTGGCCGCCCTGTGAATCTATTACATCTTGGAAATTGACACTGAAGTGGAACCCAGTATCCCCCAACTTCGCCAAAAATAGTTAAGGAACAATTAATTGGAAACCATACCAAATAAAATGTATACACAAACTTTACAACCTACACCAAAGTTCACTGTAAACTGGATTAATTTAAAATGCAAACACAAGGGGCAGCTCTTCCTGGCCATGGGTCCTCTCCCCATGCTTTAATAAAATCACCTTTTTGCACTAAAGACATCTTCAAGAATTTTTTCTTGGCCGTTGGCTCTGGACCCCACGAAGCCCACTATCACCCCAAAAGCGTTATCATTTATATGCATCCAATGTTGGGGCAGAGTCTTTTCTTCTGGACTCTGAGTGGATGCAAACTTGATGAGTATTCTTTCCTTCCTTTACTTTCATTTCAGGGCCTTTTGAGAAGTATGGCCTTAATGCAACACTTTCATGTCAATCGCACAGGCTGCAATCCTCTCACCTGTGGCTACTCTAAGGGAAGAAGAAAGCCTGCCTTTTGGTTGGAAGTTAATTACCCTGTCCGGAATGATAATAAGACCCAGAAACTCGATGCCCTCTCTCTGTTCCCGTCCTTATATAAAGTTGTCCGTTTTGGGCATGGGACAGCCACCTAAGTCACCAGGACAGCTGCCAATCTTAAGACTCTATGTGAGGTTTCCTCCTCAGCGGTTTAACGTGATCCCCTCCACATCCTTGGTCTAGCCACTTCTGGCAGAGAACTCCAATGGGAGCTGGCAGAAACCAGTACCCGACTGAATTAAAACCCAACCAGCGACCGTTTCCTAGGGAAGTTGGCTGTAAAGACTATATGTGTTGGAATGTCGCTTATATCATGATGGAATTCTGTCTTTACTGTTTTTAGTCAATGTCCTCAATTACAGAATTGAGTAATTTTGTAAAATTTTTTCCAGTGTTTTCCATGGGTTAAAAACGGTGGGTTTTTCATGGCCTTCTCTGCAAGCCAAGCCACAAGTGCAGAGCAGCACAGCCCCTCCCCCACCACAGGGGCAGTGCAGCATGGCCTTCTTGGCAATACAAACCCAGTCCATATGCTAGCACCCATTTGTAGTCTAGAATTCAATGAGGAAGCTGAGGGAGGGCCGGCCTCCCTCCTTTAGAAGCCCTTAGTCAGCTGGTAGATGATAATAGCAATTTTGTTCCAGGGATGCCTCAGGTCATTTTGACATCTCAGGAACCTCTGACATGTCTTGCTCATGGGATGCCACTCAAGAGTCAGGGGTGATTTTCATGGTAATGACCTCTCTCTCTCCAGGAGGAGCCTGGGAGCTTCTCTTTGGTCCCCAAGGACTCTCTCTTGGGAGGCCATTTTAACAATTCGGATTTCAAAATTTAGAAAAAGTCTGATCTCCTGTAACACTGCATGGCCTCAGTAGGATCTAGCAGTTAGATCTCCTCTGCAGGAAACAGGGCAAATGGATGGAGGTACCCTAAGTCCAGGCCTTGACAGCTCTAAATAAAGACCCAGACCAAAAGGGCTCTTATAGACTGTGTTTACCCAAATGTATTTGGCTAGTAAACTCCCTCCTGACATATTGGATGTCTACATAGGCCTTCTCCAAGTAAATCCAGGTCATTGGAGGAAACACAGTCCATCCCAAATGAAGGGGACGCTAATTTTCTCTCTCGCTCTCTCTCTGTTCCTCCTCCTAATAGAGGTGGGGGCTTCTCCTTCTTTGATTTCCCAAGTAACAGCTCTAATTGGAGCTAACTGAGGTTAGTCTCCCCAGGATGGGGACTTTAAGGAATATTCCCAAGTAGAGCTGCTTGCCAAAACTTCCTTTGTTTCCTGAACTTGATATGACAGTTATTAGAAACCCACCCCATATAAACCCAGGAAACATGATGTATTAAAAGTTTGGAAGTCTAATACAACAGCAGATTTAACTCCAAAATGGAAGGGCCCCTTACTAGGTTGTATTATGTACTCCCACTATAGTAAAATTAGAAGGCCATTCTTTTTTTTTTTATAGTTTATTGTCAAGTTGATTTCCATATAACACCCAGTGTTCTTTCCCACAAGTGCCCTCCTCCATGTCCGTCACCCCCCTTCCCTTTTCCCCCTCCCCCTTCAGCTCTCAGTTTGTTTTCAGTATTCAAGAGTCTCTCATGATTTGCCTCCCTCCCTCTTCCTAATTCTTTTCCCCCTTCCCCTCCCCATGGTCCTCTATTAGTTTCTCCTGTTAGACTTATGAGTGAAAACTTATGGTATCTGTCCTTCTCTGCCTGACTTATTTCACTTAGCATGACACCCTCGAGGTCCATCCACTTTGCTATGAATGGCCAGATTTCCTTCTTTCTCATTGCCATGTAGTATTCCATTGTATATATAAAACCACATCTTCTTGATCCATTCATCAGTTGATGGACATTTAGGCTCTTTCCATGACTTGGCTATTGTTGAAAGTGCCGCTATGAACATTGGGGTACATGTGCCCCTTGGGTAAATCCCTAGCAGTGCTATTGCTGGGTCATAGGGGAGTTCTATTGTTAATTTTTTGAGAAACCTCCACACTGATTTCCAGAGTGGCTGCACCAGTTTACATCCCACCAACAGTGTAGGAGGGTACCCGTTTCTCCACATCCTTGCCAGCATCTATAGTTTCTTGATATGTTCATTTTAGCCACTCTGACCCACATGAGGTGGTATCTCAGTGTGGTTTTGATTTGTATTTTCCTGATGATGAGTGACGCTGAGCTTCGTTTCATGTGGCTGTTGGCCATCTGGATGTCCTCTTTGGAGCAGTGTCTATTCATGTCTTCTGCCCATTTCTTCACTGGATTATTCATTTTTTGGGTGTGGAGTTTGTTGAGTTCCTTGTAGATTTTGGATACTAGCCCTTTATCCAATATGTCATTTGCAACTATCTTTTCCCATTCTGTCAGTTGCCTATTAATTTTGATTGTTTCCTTTGCAGTGCAGAAGCTTTTTATCTTGATGAGGTCCCAATAGTTCATTTTTGCTCTTGATTCCCTTGCTTTTGGGGATGTGTCGAGTAGAAAATTGCTTCGATTGAGGTCAAGGAGGCTGTTTCATGCTTTCTCCTCTAGGGTTTCAATGGTTTCATATTCAGGTCCTTCATCCATTTTGAGTTTATTTTTGTGTATAGTGTAAAAAAGTGGTCTAGTTTCATTCTTCTGCATGTTGCTGTCCAGTAGAAGGCCATTCTTGATGGAGTCACATATCAAGAATTAAACCTGTACCTTCCTCACAGGAATCTAGTATGCAAGCTGACACACTTTCTTATTCCTATGAACCAGTAGAAGACCTCAAGTCTCTCTCTATATATATTCTTTCTTATAATATTAACCTTATTTTGTTGTCTTTTCCGGTGTCTCCCTGCTTGGTGCCAAGAGTCCTTCACAGCCATAACTTCTAGAAGACAAATGATCCTTTCTACTCAAGGAAGTTCATATATGTTGTCTACCTTGGATTGGCTGCCTCTGCCTGTGGTAACTCCTATATATAAATATCTTCCCCAACTGACCAATGTTGACCCATAGGTAGGGACATCTCTATGCCCCTACTCAACAAAAGTTACAGAAGATGAGATCTTCCACCCTCGGCAACCTCAGAGATTTTAAGGGTCAAAATTGTTCAGGGGGTAATGATATAGGAAACAAAGGCTGAAGGAAATGGCAGATAAAATTAAATTTCCTTATAACCTGCAATCCATTGACAAATACTTGAGGCAGCCAGAGTAAAACGTTTCTCCAGGAGCTCCCTACTGTCTTAATGCTAATGGTTTGCTAGGGGGAAAATTAACCTTAGCTTGACAATAGCTAGGCCTCCTGTATCCGGTGAATCTTCTTTAGCATATGAAAATCTCACTGGAAATTTCCTCTGGACTTTACAACCCCCGACTCCATAGTATATAACCAGTCTCCTCATGATACTGGGGCAGCTCCTCCTGTCCACATGTCCTGTCCCCATGCTTTAATAAAATCGTCTTTTTGCAAATAAATAAAATAAAATAAAATAAAATAAAATAAAATAAAATAAAATAAAAACACAAGCAGTGCCTGGGTGGTTTGGTCAGTTAAGCATCTGACTCTTGATTTCTGCTCAGGTCACGATTGCATGATTGGTGAGATGGACCCCACATTGGGCTCTGTGCAGACAGCACTGATCTCTCGAAATAAATTAACATTAAAAAAATAAAACACAAACACAAAGACCAATCCAAAAAAGAGAAAAATTAATAACATGGACTTGATAAAATTAAAACTTCTACTCTGATAAACCTTGTTCAAAGAACCAAAAGACAAACCACAAACTGGGAGAAAATATGTGCAAACCATGTATCTGAATTCAGAATGTACCCTGATCCTAAACCCCAGCTCTCTCAAGGTCTTCTACCTCTAGGTTGGAACCCACAAACTCTAGTTACTCAGTCTAGTGCTCTCCCTAATGGGTCCTCTGGATAACCGGGTTTTCCTTCGATCTTGCACCCCAGCCTAAACACATTAACCATTATCTCCAGTGACTCAAGGCTGGCCCTAACTCCTATCCTCATCTCCTAAAGTCTCATTCCCTAAACTATTACCACTGGATCCCTCTAATCTCTCAACTAATAAGCAATCATCCCCAAAACCTTCTACACATACACCCAATACTGTAACCACCTAAACAAGCACCCTCTCAAACCCTCACTCACTCACCCGTAAACCCTCTCAAACGCTCACTCACTCACCTTTAAACCATCACCCTCCAAATTCTGAACCCACTGGCTCCCCAGAAACCACCCACTGAAACTCCTAATCCCTCCCCCCACAAACACACACCAGCTCAACTCATCATCCATTCACCCGTCAAAAACATTTTGCCTCAAACCCAATAACACTCATTCCCTCTTCTTCCCACCTCCTCACACTAAAACATCCAAATCATAGGGTGTGTAGCCAAAAAAACATATGCCATAAACCCATAACCATATGCCATTAAACAATAGAATCATAAAGCCATAATCTATAAACCACACACCATGAACTCTAATTGGATACTGTAAGTCCTAGGAATAAACCATAACCATGATCCACACATCATGAGCCAGAATGATAATCATAAACAAAAGCAACATAAATATTCATAACAAAACTATTTGCAATTGGAAAATGGTACAAAATATGCAAGCATTCCACAAAATGTAAGGTAATATACAACACGTGGTAGATCCATAAACTGAACTCTTCTTCCAACACATCAAGGAATGAAATAAAATTGTACAGCTGTTGGGGAAAATTGAATGATGGTTCTTCAAAATCTTAAAAATAGAATCAATTAATATAACTCAGGTATATACCCCAAATATTTGAAAGCAGGGACTCACTCTGTATTTCTTCCCCCAAATTCATAGAAGAATTACGCACAATAGTCAAAAGGCTAAACCAACCAAAGGTCCATTGAAGGGTAAATGGGTGATGTATATACAATGGAATATTACCCAGCCATGCAAAGGACTATAGTACTAATTCATATCACAATATGGATGAACTTTCAATTCACTATGACAAGGGTAATAATCCAATCACAGAAAATAATATTATAAGATTCTACTTGTTTGGGGTATCTAAAATAATCAAATTCACCTACAAAAAGTAAAATATAGTTGCCAGGCAGAGGGGAAAGGGAAATGGGCAGTTAATATTTAATATACACAGACTTTCAGTAGGTCAAAATTTAAACATTCTCAAGGTGGAAGATGGTGATGTGTGGACAATGGGCATATACTTAGTGGCATACACTATAGACTTAAAATATTTTAAATGGTCGCTATTATGTTTTGTAAATTGAACCACAATTAAAGTCATGAATGAAGTACTAAAACATGTCACACCATGAATGCAGACCGAAAACATACTAAATTACAGAACCCACACAGAAAAACTGCCCGATTAGAGCTCTCTGTGATCTTTAAATCAATCATGGTTGCACAGTGAGTGAAAGTCTTGGGAACAGTAAAGTAGGTCAAACAGAAAAAGTCATTGTCACAGAGTTCAGGCAGGTGATGACAGTTGACATAGCCTCTGGATTGGATTATAAGGGGGAAACCATAATGATTTCCCCATTTTGGAAATATCCATTTATAGAATTGTCAATTTTACCCAAAGTGATGTAAAGATTCAACGTAATCCCTCCCAATCAACATTCTAGTACCATCTGGCACAGAACTAGAATAATCCTAAAAGCTATATGATACCCCAGAGGACCACGAATAGCCACAGAATCTGTATAAAGAAGGAGGCATCACATTCCCTGATCTTAAACCATATTACAAAGCTATAGTAACCAAAACAGTATGCTATGGGCTAAGAGACAGAAAGACCGATGGAGCTAAATAGAGAGCCCAGAAGCAAATCCACACATATGTGATCAATTAATTTGCAACAAAGGAGCCAAGAATACACAATGGTGAAAGGACAGTCCCTTCAATGAATGGTGCTGGGAAAACTGGACAGCCCCGAGCATAACACCAGACCCCTATCTTATACCACACACAAAAACTAACTAGAAACCCACAACAGCTGAGAAGAAGGAGGAGCACCGGTGCAGAGGGCAGGGCTGTCTAGAAGTCAATGAGCCCTGGTGCCCTGACAGGATCCATTCCCTGTGGGGATATTGGTGGGACCTGCAGTGGTTCTGATTTCTTCCTGAGCTCCTCTGATTAAGTTCCAGCAAAGACAACGCTGGGCTCAGGTGTCTCCTGGTGATGTTTCCAACTCTGAAACAATGGCTTTATAAGAGAACAAGAGACTGTACTTCAGAACCTTCCTAAATGAAGGAAGGAAGAGGGAAATTGAAAGAGATCAACCCCAAGGAGCTTTTCCTGCAAGGGCCCCTGTGGAGAGAGGCAAGGACCAGACAGCAGGGAAATGATGGACAACAGCACACCAAGTGCCTCCCTCGAACATGGGAAAGGCCCTGTTCTGAGGGCACGAGGACCAAGCACCCACTTCCATGCCAGGGGGTTCCTGGCATTCTCAGTCCTGGCTGAGGATACTGTCCTGGAGAGGGGTGTTCCAAGTTTGCACATGCATCTCATGGTTTAGGGTCAGAATCCTGATGGGGGACCCCTTGCACATGCATGTGCTCCAGGTGACACTTTGGTCATCAGACACACCAGAAATTACCTACAAGGGGGCCCTCCCATGAAGACTTCTGAGAGGTGGGCCAGAGAAGGATAAAAAGGGCTTGGAGGGAAGGTTCACACCTTACCAACAAACCCCATCTCTGGGCCCCTCCAAGTGTCAGAATCTTGGGGGATTCCAGCCACTGAACCCAATCCCTTCCCTTGCTCACTCTGACCCCCCCCCACCCCACTAACTGTCTCCTCAGCCTTCTCACTGGGATTAAGACCAGTTCCTTAACATATCAGGTGATCAGGGAATTCTTGTTGACCACTGCTGCTTCTGCCCAGGCACTGGTCCTCCAGATGCATGGTGCCAAGCAGACCTCAGGGGGGATACCAGAGCAGCGTGGGTGGGTGGGTGGGAGCAGTGTACTGGGCTGGACTAGTTCTAATATTCTATTTTTAACATCTCCCTAGCACCTACCATGGCACAGACCCCAGCCAGTCACTGGGGTTATAGAGACAGAAAACCCCCACTCGGTGCAGGAGGGGCACTGTGAGGGCCCCCTGACCCCAGGCCAACCACTGACCACAGAGCCCTGCTCATTGTCCATGACCTCTGAACACACCTATAGCCAGCCCATCCTCAGAGCACCCAGACTTGGGGTTTTAACCATGCGGCATCTTTCCTCAAAACAACAGGCCTAAAATACCCCTAACCACCCACTAAAGCCCTCAAGTTTCCAGAAAGCCCACATATTCTGTTGGATATCTGTAGGCCAGAGGGGGATAAGCCTAGAAAGTGACACCCCTGTGGAGGAAATTCTGAGGAAACTGTCTTCCCCAATGCCACAAGTCCTTCCCTCTGGGCCCCTGGACCTCAGGGCTGGAGAGTAGGGCTGGGCTGAGAGGCTCTCTTTGCATTGTTGTTGGTCTTTCCTTCCTCAGATGTGTCTTAGAACCTTGGAAATAAATGCTGAGATTGGATTTTTCAAGTGTTTTCCTGCAATAGTGGTTGCGGCCAAAGATGTCTTGATGCTTCCATGGATAGGCCCACGGTGGGGAGCAATTTGCGGTCCTCCACCACCCTGGGCTGATGCCCCACACTCACCTGGTAATGGAATTTCTCAGTATCTGCTGTGGCAGGAGGAGATGGGATGGGGGGGGGGTTCTGGGGGTTGTTCCAAAAACGTGGACATCTCTCTACATCAGCACCACATACCTGGTGGCTCTGCTCTGCATACTGGATCCCCTTAGAAATTATATCTGGGATTTGATGCTGTTAGTTCCCTATTCCAGCCTCCATGCCAGCCACCCAACTGCTTGTGCTGAGGCTGTGTACAATGTCATGGACAGGAGGCCAACCCTGGGGCTGATCCCCACTTGGCCGCAGCAGGAGACCTGACATAAGCCATGGCAGGAAAGCTTACAGGAGGGTCTGAACTACAAGCTGAATCTGTGAGTTGCTGCTCCATGAGTCAGGGCTCATCTTATGGAAAACTCACTGGTGGGAGCAGCCTTCTCTCAGCTCAGATTTTCAGAACTATCTCATTGGATTTGAGGTCAGCTAATGCAATATGAAAGGACCTCATTTGATCTTATTAACTTCTATGCAGCTGAATCAGCAAACATGGGACCTATTTGCAAAATGCCCCAGGCTGCTAAAGAGAAGACAGCTTGAGGTCAGAAAGTACAGCATCAGGAAGCTGGATCCCCAGTGTCATCGCTTTGCAAACTGTGAAGACCTAGGATGTAATTTTTAGGACTACTCATATCCTTGCTCCTCAGAAGGTGAGAAGGACACAAGCTTGAATTTGGCTGATGAGCACACAGTAGAGATGGCTGGGCAATCCTAGGTCCCAGTGGGGCTTTGGCACACATGTCTGCAAGTCTAGACCATGGCTCATTGAACAGTAAAGCAATGAGATTCCCAAGGAAGCAGCCCTGACACTACTTGTCCTATCTACTGGCTTTTTTGTTTCTTGGACCTGCTGTTCACAGTTCCCCCAGGCATTTGTATACAATCTTAAGAACTTGATACAAAATACTTGATCGTACTCTATACAAACCCTGCCCAAGTTTCCTTTTGGGGGGGTTGGTTGTTCTCTCAACTTTTAGTGCAGGGTCATGAAATGCTGGTGCTGGTGGTGGTGGTGGTGGTGTTCTGTCCTCTTCCGTAAAAAGTTATAAGGCGGCCATTTAGTGGAACCGAAGCAGTAGCTGGGCTGCTCCTGGTGGTAGCTTAACGGGAAAAGAAGAGAAGATGTCAGAAGATACTTGGGTAACCGAAGATGAGAATGACGAGCACATTGAAATACCATCAGAAGAAGATGGGACAGTGCTGCTGTCCACGGTTACAGCCCAGTTTCCTGGAGCATGCGGGATGCGTTCTAGGAATCCAGTGTCTCGGTGTATGAAAGGTATCCGGCTGGTAGAAGAAATTCTGCACGGCCTGATGCTGGCTGGGGAAATCTGGTATGTGTCGTCAGCAATCCCAAACTTCTCAAAAGAATAATGGATGAGGCAGATGCCTGCTTCTTCAGCAGTGAAAGTGAAAAGAGCCATCCAGGAAACAACTGATTTAAAAATCTTTTTATTTATTTTTGAGAGAGAGAAAGAGAAAGAGACAGAACTCAAGTGGGGAAGGGGCAAAGAGAGAGGGAGACACAGGTTCTGAAGCAGGCTCAAAGTTCCAAGCGACAGCACTGAGCCCGACGCGGGGCTTGAACTCACACAAACGGGGAGCCTGCTGTGGGGCTTGAACTCAGAGAGCGTGGACCCGACGCGGGGCTTGAACAGGCACAAGGTGGGAGCCCGACGCCACGCTCGAACTCCCAAAAACCTAGGGAGCCCGACGCCAGGCTCGAACTCTGAGAGCGTGGGAGCCCAACGCAAGGCTCGATCTCTCACACCCCGCGAGCCCGACGCGGGGCTCGAGTTCGCCCACTGCAACAGCCTGAAGCTGGGCTCGAACCCACAGAACGCCGGAGCCTGATGCGGGGCTCGAAATTGCATGCTTCGGGAACCAGTCACGGGGCTGGAGCTCGCACACCGGGTGAGCGCGAGAAGGCGAGTTGATTGGGGGTCACCATCGTCGATAGGGGATGACCCTTCGTCGATTTCAGGGTGCAGGCATGTCATCCCCTTCATCGATGGGGGTTACTGGTGTGACACCCCTCCGTCGACTATGTGGGGGTGTCCCCATCATCGAAAGGGAGATGCAAGCGTTGACACCCCTCCACCGTCATTGGTGGGGGGGGGGGTGCTGGGTGCGAGCGTGACACCCCTCCCACCGTCGGTGGGGGGGGGGGTGCCTCCATCACCGATACGGGGTTGCCCTGATCTTTGATTTGGGGGTGCAGGGGTTACACCCCACATCTTCGACACGTAGGTATCCTCTTCGTCAATGGTGGGGTGCAGGCAAGACACCCAACCATCGTCGATGTGGGGTGGCCCCTCCACGATGGCGGGGTGTAGATGTGATACCCCTGCTTAGACTGTGGAGGATCCCTCCATCATCAAAGGGGAGTGCCTATATTGTCGATGGTGGTGTGCCCCTTCATCCATGTGGGGGTGCATGCATGACACCACTCCATCATCGACGCGGGGATGCCCCTTCTTCGATGGGGGTTGCAGACATGACACTCCTCCGTCCTCAAGGGGGGGGTGTCTCCATCTTCGATGGTGTGTTATACCCATCATCGAAGGGGCCGTGCACCCTTCATCGATGGGGGGTGTTTCCTTCTTCAAAGGGGTATGTAAGATTGACACCTCTCCATTGTCGATAGGGGGGGTGCTGTCCTGATACCCCTCCATTGTCCACGTGGGGGTGCCCCCATCATTGATAGTGGGGTGCAGGCGTGATCACCCAGCATTGTCCATGGGGGAGTGCCCATTTGTTAATGGTGGTGCAGGCATGACACCCTTCCATCGTCAATGGTGGTGCCTCCATCGTCAATAGGGGTGTGCCCCTTCATCTATGGGGGTTGAAGTTGTGACACCCATCCATCTTCAATGGGGGGGGTGTCTCCATCATCGAAGGGGCGCTGCCCCCATTGTCTAAGTGGTGGTGCCCCCTTCATCGATGGGGGGTGCAGGCGTGACACACCTCCATCATTGATAGGGGAGTGCCTCCACTGTTGATGTGGGGGTGGAGACGTAACACTGTCCATCTCCGATGGGGGATTGCCCCCATCATTGAAGGGTTGGTGCAGGCGTGACACCCCTCCGTGGTCAGTGGGGGATAAAGTGTGCCAGCCCTCCATCCCAGATCGTGGGTTGCAGGCGTGACACCGTCCATCTCCAATGGGGGGGCACCCCTATTGTTGAAGTTGGAATGCAGGTGTGACACCCCTCCATGGTCGATGGGGGGGTCCTCCATCATCAAAGGTGGAGTGCCCCCATCATCCATGGGGGGTTGCACGCTTGATACCCCTCCATCCTCCATGTGGGGGTGCCCCCATCATTGACAGGGGGGAGCAGGCATGATATCCATCCATCGTCAATGGGGTGGTGCCCCCATCATCGGTAAGGGGGATGCTGATGTGACATTCTTCCATCGCCGAAGTAAGGTGCCCCTTCGTCCATGGGGGGGTGCAGACATGACCCCATTCCATCGTCAATGAGGGATGCCTCCATCGTCAATGGGGGAGGTGCCCTTTCATCAATGGGGGTTGAAGGCATGACACCCCTCCATCATCAATGCGTGGTGTCCCATCATTCATGGGGGGCTGCACCCATCCCTAGGGGTGGTGCCCCCTTCATCGATCGAGGGGTGTAGGCGTGACACCCCTCCATCTTCAAAGGCTGGTGCATCCATCATCAATGGGGGGGGGGCATGACACCCCTCCATCGTCGAAGGGAGGGTGCCTCCTTCCTCGATGGGGGGATGCCCACATCTTCAATGGGGGATGCAGGCATAACACCCGTCCATTGTCGATGGGCAGTGTCTCTTCATCGATGTGGTGGTGCAGGCGTGACACCCCTCCATGGTCGAAGGGGGGTGCCTCCATCATAGATGGGGGGTGGCACCATCAGCAATGGTGGGGTGCCCCTTCATCGATGTGGGGGTACAGGCATGACAGCCCTCCATCTTTGATGGGGGTGTGCCTCCATCGTCGATAGTGGGGTGCCCCTTTGTCGATGGGGGTTGCAGGCGTGACTGTCCTCCATCATCAAGAGGGGTGTCTCCATCATCGATGAGGGATTGCCCCCATTGTCGAAGTTTTGGTGCCCCTTTTGTTGCATAACACCCTTCCATTGTCGATGGTGGGGTGCCTCCACCATCAGTTTGGAGTTCCCACATAATTGGGGTGTGCTCTTTCCTCAAACTGGGGTGCATAAGTGACACCTCCCATTGATGGGGTGGTCTCCATCGTCGATGGGGGGGTGCCCCTTTGTCGATGTGGGGATGTCAGCGGGACATCCCTTCATTGTCGATGAGGGGGTGCCTCCATCAACAACGGTTGCGTGCCCTGATCGTAAATGGGGGGGTGCAAGGGTGACACCTAACTCCTAATTTCATCCTAGATAACTTAACAATGGAAACAATAATGCTAGTATGAGTAGCAAGAAATATAAGCATAAGCTTATATCAGAGCAGATAACCACTGAGAGTTACCAATAAGATAAAATGACCTAACTGTAAACTAAATATCAAACCAATTTTTGACCGAACACATGTATGAAATCAAGGAAAGATTCAAGGAAGTCAAAGGAACTCCGCAAACACAAACCCTGCCTGTTGACCATAAACATGACCTCTAGCATTTACATGCTACAAAACAATGAATGGGTTGACCACCCTATGCCATTAGTCTCAAATTATTCCAAAACAGACAAAGCAAGGCTTTCAAATTCATTGTAGGCAGCCAGCATTACCCTAATAACAAGACCAGATAAGGACACTACCCAAAAAGAAAACTACTGGCCAATATCTCTGATGAACTTAGATGGGGAAACCCTCAACAAAATATTAGCAAACCAAACCCAGAAATACATTAAAAAACATCATTCACCATGACAGATTGAGATTTCTTCCAAGGATGCAAGGGTGATTCAATAGTCACAAATCAATGTGATACATCACGTCAGTAAGAGAAACGTTTAAAAAAAAAAACTATATGATCATGTCAATAGATGTACTGACACCTGTCAGAATGGCTATTATCAGAAAACACCAAAGGGGTGCCTGGGTGTCTCAGTTGGTTAAGAGTCCAACTCTTGATTTCAGCTCAGGTCATGGTCTTATGGTCATGGGATGAAGCCTTGCATTGGGCTCCATGCTGAGTATGGAGCCTGCTTGGGATTCTTTCTCCCTCTCTCACTGCCCCTCCCCTTCTCATGCTCACTCTCTCTCAATATAAATTAGTAATAAAACCATTTTTAAAAGGACAAGTAATTGTTAGGGAGGATGTGGAGTAAAAGGAAGCCTCATCACACACTCACTGATGGTGGGAATGCAAGCTGGCACAGCCACTGTGGAAGACAGTATGGCGGTTCCTCAAAAAGGTACAAATAAAACTACCTTATGATCCAATAATCCCACTTCTGAGTGCCCAAAGAACACAAAGCACAATAAATCAAAAAGAAATATGCACCCTTATGTTTACTGCAGCATTATTTTAAACAGCCCAAATATGAAAACAAGCCAAGTATCCATCCATAGAAAAATGGATAAAGTATAGGATGGAATATCACTCAGCCATAAAAATGAAATCTTGCCATCTGCAACTGGATGGACCCATAGGGTATAAAGTTAAATGAAAGGAGTCAGAGAAAGAAATACCAGAGGATTTTACTCACATGTGGAATTTAAGAAACAAAACAAATGAACATAGATGAGAAGAGAAACAAAACAGACTCTTAAATATAGAGAATGGATGGTCACCAGAGGGGAGGCGGGTGGGGGGAGGGGTAACATAGGTGAAGTGAATTAAGAGAACACTTAACATGGTGAGCACTGAGTAATATATAGCAAAGCGGAATCACTGGACACTGGACACTAACACTTGAATTACACTTGAATAAAAAAGAAATGATCCAAGCTGAGGCAGAGAGGAAAAAACCACCTCGGTGACCCATGGGAGAGTGTCAAGCTGTCTAACATACGTGCAATGGGAGTGTCAGAAGGAGAATAAAGATGTAGACAGGCTTCCATTCTAAAGCAGGGCTCAGATGGAGACATATACCTTGAGATGAAATTTTTGAATTGATTTAAGTCTTCATTATAAGTTAAAAAAAAAGAGTAAAGTAAAGACAAACCCAGCAGAAAGAAGGAAACAAGAATGGACATCAATTAAACAGAAAACACAATAGGGAACGATTTTTAAGTTGATTCTTTGAAAAAGTTAACATTCATATGCTACTAGCTTAGAAGGATTAACAGTATAAAGGGAATATTACAAATGAAAACATATCACTACAGTTTTATAGACATGAAAAATAATATGATGAACAGTTGTTTCAGTAAGTTTGACATTTTTTTTAAAGTCAATACATTCCTGGAATGAAACAAATTGCCAAAAGTGACCAGGAAGAAATGTAAAGTCTGAAGAGATTTTTTATGTATTAAAGTAATTGAATCCATAATTTAAAAGCATCCCACAAAGAGAAGTTCATGCCAAGAGGGCTTTCCTGGTGAATTCTGTCCACCATTTAAGGAGTTTTATCAGACAAAAAGGATGCTGCAGCAACTCATTCATGAAAGAATATTCCCAACTCATTTTAAGAAGCCAGCATCATTCCAACACAAAACCAAGCAAAGACATTACAAGAAACAGACACTGCAGACCACTACTGCTCAAGAACATATACACAAACATTCTCAACAAAGTATTCAGAAAATTAAATCTCGCAATCAGGTGAAGTTTGATCCTGGAATGCAATATTGGCTTAACACCTGAAAATTAACACAATTCACCACATTAAGAGATAAAGGAATAAGACCACAGAATGCTTTCAATAGATGCAGAAAAAGCTTCGAAAAAATATCAACATGCACTTATGACAACTCTCAGAAAACCTGATAAAGGGTACCCACAAAAAACTTACAGGTATCACAATAGTGAAAAGACTGTGCCCCCTAACGTTGGGAACAAGGAAAAGAGGTCTGTGCTGGCCAGTTGTATTTAACATTTTACTAGAAATCATAGCTAATGCGATAAAAAGAGAAGTAAATCCAAGTGACAAAAGTTAGCAAGAGCTAAGACTTTATTTATAAGTTATGATAATTGTGTATGTAAAAACTCCTAAGCAATCTACCAAAAACAGAACAAAGCCTGGCTAAATCTAATAATCAAATTTAGCAACACTGCAGGATAGGTCAACAGACAAGACCCCATTTTTTCTATGATATGAGCAGTGAATAGTTGAAAAATTAAACAATGCCATTTAAAATAGCATCGAAAAAAGAAAACACTCAGATAAATTTCAAGAGGTAGGGGAAGCTTCACTGAAAATTATCTTCCATCACTAGAGAAGATCCAAAGGAAGAGATTTCTTCTCCTCATGGACTGGAGGATTCAATGTTATGAGGTCAATTTCTTCTCCAATTTACCCGCAAACCTAAAACAATCTCAAAAAGTACAGCAAGATTTTATTGTAGTAATTGGCAAGATGAATGTAAGTTTTACAGGGGGAAACAGATGACCTAAAGCAGCCAAAACAGTTTTGGAAAGCATAGTTTTGACATAACAACTAACAGACCAACGGAATAACAAGCTGTGAAGTAGAACCACACTTACAAAATAAAGTTCCAAAAAGAAGTTGCTGGACAATTTAATGTGGAAAGGACAATTAACAAGCGGTGCAGGAACAACTATGTATTTCTATAGAACAGAAGTGAACTTTGAATTCATATATCACTTCACACACAAGAGTTAGAACAAGATGGACCAAAGGCCATCCACTGAGATTTTGAAAACATAGGAGCATAACTTCATGATCTTGAGATAAAGATTTCTTAGCTGAGAGGCAAAAAGATATAATCACTAAAGTTGTAAAATGTTAAAATATACTTCATCAAGCAAATATAACATAACATATCCATGCATCAAAGGACACCGGTAAAAAAATAAAAGGGTAAGCCATTAATTGAAAAAGAAAGTCGTAACACATGTATCTGACAAAGGACTTACATCTATGATACATTAGCAAATCTACATATGAATAAAAATACAAAAAAAGAAATGAACAAAAGACCTGAAGGCCTCTTTGCAAAAGAAGATCTAGGACCATAAACATCACTTGTGGGCAGACATGTGGAGTCATTCATCTCTCACACCACCAGTAGAGGTGTGGAAAACGAAAACAGCAGAAACCTTCTGTAGGACCAGAAAGTCACTCAAAAAATGAAGAGTTGTATCCAAAACCAGTCTTGTACAAGAAAGGAATAAAGGCGCTGTGTCCAAATAGCCCAAAGCTGAGAACAACCCAAATATCCAAGAACTGGTAAATAAATTATGTTCACACACTGCAATACCCTTCAGCAATTAGAGGGGGCGCCTGTGTGGCTCAGTCAGTTGAGCATCTGACTCTTGATTTCAGCTCTGGTCATGATCTCCTGAGACTGAGCCCTGCATCGGACTCTGCACTGGCAGCACGAAGCCTGCTTGGGATTCTCTCTCTCTGCCCCTCCCCCACTTGCGCTTTCTCGCCCTTCAAAATAAACTTTTCAGTGGAAAAAAAACATACTGTTCCCACGTGTAAGATTGCAGGTCGTCTTGAGCAGAGATTCCTATGCAGAGAATGCACCAGATCCTAGGCTCCTAGTCACAGCAGGTCACCCTTACTGAGCATGCACTATGTACCGGGTAATATTCTAAGTGCCTCGGGTAGATTAACCACCCAATATTGAGGAATACTCTCTGTAACATTCACTTTGTTTTTGCAGATGGAAAAAGCTGACCCACACATTCACACTGAGGGCCTCATCTGGGAGTCCCCTAATGAAGGCATTCAGTTAGTGACTGTGATCTTAGTTCCTGGGAGGACAGGGCTTTGCCGCTGGCAAGGTGATGTCACGCTTTGTATTGTACATCAGGTTCATGAGTAATCGGTTTACAGCCAGTCAAGCCCAGAGTAAAACACAGGTTTTGCGGAGCCCATGTTGTGTGGGTCCCCTAGGAAGAGGGACATGGTGGGACCCCGTGCCTGGTGAGGAATGCTCCTTCTTGCCTGGGGACCCCAGGGGATGTGTTTGGGCCATAACGAGTCCTCCCACAACCCCACTCAGCCCATAAGGGACAAACCCTCTGTGGCAGGCCATCATGGAAGGAATTCAGAACCCTCAGGTCTGAGGACATAAGTATGTAAATTTCCCATTTCCCATTTCTCTTTGGAAATCAATTATGAACAGAGTCCATTATTTTTAAGCACATCAGTGTCTGTGTCCACTGCTACATGTGGCCCAAAATAATAACCACAGTGCTTTAGAGTCCCTGCCTGTGTAGATGTAGGGCAGGCTTGCTTTCCAGGTTTCTGTTGGAGATTGGGGGGAAACTTGCCATGCTACCATACATGCATGGAGAGCTTCAGTTGCCCATAACATGTCTTTGTGCAAAGGAGAAGGAAGGATTCCTTTCCCCAGGCAGAGGCAGCCCCATGAACCCATGCATTGGCCTAGCGAGCGGAACAGGGCTTGGATTCCATCTCCCACCTGTCGCACTGACAAGGCATCCTAGAGCTGCAGGTCAGCTCCCCAACCACATGTGGCAGCCTTTACAGAGCCCACAGATATCCCCCCGACAGGAGCTACTAAAAGCCATCAGAATTCCATCTTCCATGTAGAGTTTGGCTATGGTAAGCAAGCCTCTTTGAAACTGTACTTCGGACGAAAGCCCTGTTCAGACAACAAAATATCCACCCCCGGCTAATGGCTAAGGGGTTGCTACGTGGAGGATATTAGTGATGTGTAACTGGCCCGGCTCCAAGGGTCACAGCACTTCATCCCTTTGGGCGGAGGATCAAGGTAGCACCAAGCCCAGGCAAAGGGCTGGGCCTTGGTTTTGTGGGGTTCTCAGAGGTGCGATGGCTTAGCTCAGGGACCTTCTGCCCTCGTTCTCACGCACAAGACTCCAATTTGATCCTGCTCCTGTTCCCTGGTTCGGATAAGTCAGTAAAAGACACACTTCTTAAAACCACTCTGAGGGAACAAGAGAGACTCAGTAAGCGTGGGTCCGTGGCCACACAGCTAATCAGTGCACATCCAAAAGCAGGGCTTTCAATTGCACATCTGGTATTCTTCCCACATACTCTCCCAGCATGGAATCCAAGCCAGGAAGACGTCCCAAACATCAACAACACTTAAGAGTGTGAGATTGCTGCCTCTAAGCCCAAAACATGCCTCCTGCAAGTCCAAGTTAAGAGGTTCCACTTCATGCATGTCAGGCTGGCAAAAATTAAGTCGAATAACAAATTGTGATAGGTGTAAAAACGGTTCCTCAAGATACCCACATCTTCATCCCCAAAAGGGGGTGTAGGTCCTGCACGTGTCGAGGGGGAAGGAAGTGAGCAGATATAATTACTGTGGCTGACATAATTCCAGGGTCCTGTAGAATAGAAGGGGATACTGAAGGGGGAAAGAGAGGCCCAGTGAGGACTCTACCTGCGGATACAGGATTCGGAGGAGAAAAGGCCACAAGCCAAGAAATTCAGGTGGCTTCCAGAATCAGGGGAAGGCCAGGAAATGAATCACCCCCTAGGGCCTTGGAAAAGAACATGGCCCTGCCAACACCTTCACTTTTAAAAACTTTTTTTAAATGTTTTTTTAAAAATTATTTTTGAGGGAGAGAGAGAGAGGAGGGGAGGGGCCAAGAGATAGGGTGACACAGAATCTGAAGCAGGCTCCAGGCTCCAAGCTGTCAGCACAGAGCCCGACGTGGGGCTGGAACTCATCAATGGCAAGATCATGGCCTGAGCCGAAGTTGGCCGCCCAACTGACTGAGCCACCCAGGCGCCCCACCACCATCATTTTTAGTGCAGCGGGACCTCATTTCAAGCTTGTGACCAACAGAACTGGAAGAAAAGAAGGTTGTGGAGTTTTTAAGCTGCTATGAAGGTGGTAGCCTGTTCAAGCAGCAACAGGACATGACTTGCCCAGAACCTTCCCGGGCTCCCTGGTGTTGGGTGCACAGGGAACACAAGATCCCAGACGGAGTGATGGAGATGGCAGGGGAGCAGCAGGGGGACTTCCTGGGGGCAGCGGTGTTGGGTGCCAGCAACAGGAGGGACTGGCTGTCAGAGGTCCACGGCCAGCCAAGCCAGCACACGGTGCCTGGAGAAGGGCAGGCAGTCGGTTTGCTGTAGCTGGAGACAGAAGCAGGTCTGGGGCACTGGTGGCAGCCACGCTGAGGGTCTTGGACCTTGTTCCCAGGCAGTAGGGAGTGGGTAGGGGGGTTAGCCAGGTCATCCTCAGTGTCCTCAAATCTGTCTCGACGAGCCTACCCTGGCTGCACTGCAGGGAGCAGGTGGAGGGGATGCTGGCGGCAAGCAGACAATGGAGGCGGCTGCCACAGCATCCAAGCAGAAGGGGACAGATGAGAACAGGTGCCAGCAGAGTATGAGATTCACAGACGGAGCAAGGTGACAGTCGTGGTGGCTGCTCACAAGGGCTTTGGGTGGGCAGAGGAATGAAAGAGGCAGGTGGGGTCTTGCTTGAGGTTCTTGGCACATCCCTTTTGCCACAGTTGCTTCACCAGGTCCTACCCAGAGTCTCCAAAAGCTGTTCTGTACTCCTTAAAGCTGCTGTATGTCCCTGTCCCCAGAGGTACATGTGACAAGGCACAGGGGTTGTCATTTACCATCTGTGGAATGAGGCACCAGTGAGGGAAGAGGTATGTTAATTAGGAGGGGCGCAGGTGAGGGAGAAAATGATCACCATCTCTTTGGTGCTTTGGGGGCAGGGGGAGGACGAGGACATGGACTTGGTGACCCCAAATTAGTTGGAAGAAGAGCAGTTTCGAGGATGGAGCTTAAGGGACCCTGGTGTCCTTGGTAATGCCCTTATGCTATCAGCTTGTGGTCCCCACCTGGAAAGCCACCTTGGGCCTACTTACTGAGTGGGGCAACCTGCCATGGCCTGTCCACACCGGGAGGCCACAAGGCAGAGCACCTGGGCAGGGACCTTGACCGAGGAGGGGTACAGCAGTGCAACAAGGGGTCTGCTGGCTAGGGATGACAGTATGTACAGGGAAGTGAAGGAGGGGAAGCTGGCACCAGGACACATCGATTCAGGAGGGGGAGGCTTCAGGTTAGAAGATGGACACTACTTCCAGCCATAGTTGAGAGGAAAGGAAGGGCTCATGTATCTCCAACACTGTATAAGTGCACTTTTGTAGCTCATTTAAGTCTTTAATAATGCTATGAAGGTAGAAGTTCTATTATGGCCATTTGGAAGATGGGGAAACTGAGGCCCAGGTAGATCAAAAGATCAGAACTAGTCCACATACAAACCTAAATTCAAGTTCCAAGCTGTGTCTCACGCATGGTTCACCCACACAGACTGTAAGCTTCCTGGGAGCAGGGCCACGGGTAACAGTTCCAGGACAACCCACATGTGCATCTTGTCCCTGAACACTGAGCCCACAGAATTTAATCCTTGTTGGCCAAGTTGGTCAATTAAAACTGTTCCAGCTCAGATTGCATAGGCCCATAGCACAAATCCCAGCTCACAAAGAAATGGCCATTAGCCAGTGGTTGGCAAGCTTTTCCTATACAGGACCAGTTAGGAAATATTCTTGGCATCACAGGACCGATCTTCACTTCAACTACTCTCCTCTGGTGCCCAGCCATGGCTGTGTTCAAATAAAAATTCACACAACAGGAGACAGGCCAGATTGGGGCCACAGGCTGAAGTTTGCTGACCCCCACATGCTATAAACAATTTACTGCAAGACAGCTATATGCTTGGGGGTGGATGGCAGATCCCAAAGGAGGTGGTTCACACTCTTCCTCCTTCCTGTAAAGAACAAATTCTGTGAAGTCAGGAGAAGGAGGATAGTATACCTTTAACTTGGGGTCCACTGCCTGTCAGGTGCCTTATCTTCATCAGCTGTAATCCTCAAAGTAACCTGGGAAGGTTTTAACCCCTATTTAACAGGTTAGAAGAAAAGAGGCTCAGGAAGAAGCTGCCCATGATTACATAGCATGGAGACAAAGCTGGAAGGTCCCTGCTGGCCAGTGAGGGCACAGACCCACTAGGACAGGAAACACAAGGTAACCCAGTCTGCTGAACAAGTCAGTCCAGTAGACTGGGATAGAGACTCAAGAATCAGACGAGGTCATCATGCACCCATTGGAAACCTCTGGAGATGTAGGGACGTTTTGTAGGGTATGTTTTTGTTGTTTTGTTTTTAATATAATTTATTGTCAAATTGGTTTCCATGCAACACCCAGTGCTCATCCCAACAAGTGCCCTCCTCAGTGCCCATCACCCATTTTACCTCTCCCCCACCCCTCCATCTACCCTCATTTTGTTCTCTGTATTGAAGAGTCTCTTGTGGTTTTCCTCCCTCCCTCTCTAACTATTTTTCCCCTTCCCCTCCCCCATGGTCTTCTGTTAATTTTCTCAAGACCCATATATGAGTGAAAACATATGATCTCTGTCTTTCTCTGACTGACTTATTTCACTCAGCATAATACCTTCCAGTACCATCCGCATTGCTGCAAAGGACATGATTTCCTCTTTCTCATTGCCAAGTAGTATTCCATTGTATATATAAACCATATCTTCTTGATCCATTCATCACTTGATGAACATTTAGGTTCTTTCCATAATTTGGCTATTGTTGAAAACGCTGCTATAAACATGGGGGTACATGTGCCCCTATGCATCAGCATTCCTGTATCCTTTGGGTAAATTCCTAGTAGTGCTACTGCTGTATCATATTTTCTACTCTATTTTCAATTTTTTGAGGAACTTCCACACTGTTTTCCAGAGTGGCTGCACCAGTTTGCATTCCCACCAACAGTGCAAGAGGGTTCCTGTTTCTCCACATTCTCACCAGCATCTGTAGTTTCCTGAGTTGTTCATTTTAGCCACTCTGACTGGTGTGAGGTGGTATCACAGTGTGGTTTTGATTTGTATTTCCCTGATGATGAGTGACACTAACCATCATTCATGTGTCTCTTGGCCATCTGGATATCTCCTTTGGAAAAGTGTCTATTCTATTCATGTCTTCTGCCCATTTTTTCACTGGATTATTTGTTTTTTGGATGTTGAGTTTGGTAAGTTCTTTACAGATTTTGGATAGTAGCCCATTATCTGATATGTCATTTGCAAATATATTTTCCCATTTCGTCAGTTGCCTTTTAGTTTTGTTGATTGTTTCCTTTGCAGTGCAGAAGCTTTTTATCTTAATGAGGTCCCAATAGTTCATTTTTGCTTTTAATTCCCTTGCCTTTGGAGTTGTGTTGAGCAAGAAATTGCTGTGGCTGAGGTCAAAGAGGTTGTTGCCTGTTTTCTCCTCTAGGGTTTTGATGGTTTCTTGTCTCACATTTAGGTGTTTCATCCATTTTGAGTTTATTTTTGTGTATGGTGTAAGAAAGTGGTCTAGTTTCATTCTTGTGCATGTTGCTGTCCAGTTCTCCCAGCATCATTTGCTAAAGAGACTGTCTTTTTTCCATTGGATGCTCTTTCCTGCTTTGTCAAAGATTTGTTGGCCATACATTTGTGGGTCCAATTCTGGGTTCTCTATTCTATTCCATTGGTCTATGTGTCTGTTTTTTTGCCAATACCATACTGTCTTGATGATGATAGCTTTGTAGTAGAGGCTAAAGTCTGGGATTGTGATGCCTCCTGCTTTGGTTTTCTTCTTCAGTAGTACTTTGGCTATTCAGGGTCTTTTGTGGCTCCATACAAATTTTAGAATTGTTTGTTCTAGCTTTGAGAAGAATGCTGGTGCAATTTTGATTGGGATTGCATTGAATGTGTAGATTGCTTTGGGTAGTGTCAACATTTTAACAATATTTATTCTTCTGATCCATGAGCATGCAATGTTTTTCCATTTCTTTGTGTCTTCTTCAATTTCCTTAATAAGCTTTCTATAGTTTTCAGACTACAGATCTTTTACATCTTTGGTTTGGTTTATTCTTAGGTATTTTATGGTTCTTGATGCAATTGTAAATGGGATCAGTTTCTTTATTTCTCTTTCTGGTGCATCATATTGGTGTGTAAAAATGTAACCAATTTCTACATTGATTTTGTAGCCTGCAACTTTGCTGAATTCATGGATCAGTTCTAGCAGTCTTTTGGAGGGGTCTTTCGTGTTTTCCATGTAGAGTATCATGTCATCTGCAAAAAGTTGAAAGTTTGACTTCTTCTTTGCCAATTTTGATGCCTTTTATTTCCTTTTGTTGTCTGATTGCTGATGCTAGGGCTTACAACACTATGTTGAACAATAGTGGTGAGAGTGGACATCCCTGTTGTCTTCCTGATCTCAGGGGAAAAGCTCTGAATTTTTTCCCATTGAGGATGATATTAGCTGTGGGCTTTTCAGATATGGCTTTATGATGTTTAAGTATGTTCCTTCTATTCTGGCTTTCTTGAGGATTTTTATTAAGAAAGATGCTGTATTTTGTCAAATGCTTTTTCCACACCTATTGACAGGATTATATGGTTCTTCCCCTTTATTTTGTTAATGTGATGTATCACATTGACTGCTTTGTGAACATTGAACCAACCCTGCAGCCCAGGAGTGAATCCCATTTGATCATGGTGAATAATTCTTTTTATATATTGTTGAATTGGATTTGCTAGTATCTTGTTGATAATTTTTGCATCCATGTTCATCAGGGATATTGGCCTGTAATTCTCCTTTTTTATGGGGTCTCTGGTTTTGGAATCAAGGGAATGCTGGCTTCATAGAAGGAGTCCAGAAGTTTTTCTTCCATTTCTAATTTTTGGAGCAGCTTCAGACAGATAGGTATTAACTCAGCTTTAAATGTCTGGTAGAATTCCCCAGGGAAGCCATCTGGTCTAAGACTCTTATTTGTTGGGAGATTTTTTATAACTGATTAGATTTCTTCACTAGTTATGGGTCTGTTCAAATTTTCTATTTCTTCCCATTTGAGTTTTGGTAGTATGTGGGTGTCTAGGAATTTGTCCATTTCTTCCAGGTTGTCCAGTTTGCTGGCATATAATTTTTCATAGTATTCCCTGATAATTGCTTGTATTTCTGAGCAATTGGTTGTGATAAATCCATTTTTATTCATGATTTTATCTATTTGGGTCCTCTCTCTTTTCTTTTTGAGAAGTCTGGCTAGGGGTTTATCAATTTTGTTTATTTTTTCAAAAAACCAACTCTTAGTGTCATTGACCTGCTATGGTTTTTTTGGATTCTAAATTGTTTATTTCTGCTCTGATCTTTATTATTTATTTTCTTTTGCTGGGTTTGGGGTGTCTTTGCTGTTCTGCTTCTAGTTCCTTTGGGTGTGCTGTTAGATTTTGTATTGGGGATTTTTCTTGTTTCTTGAAATAGGCCTGGATTGCAATGTATTTTCCTCTTAGAACTGCCCTTGCTGCATCCCAAAGGCTTTGGACTCTGTTTTCATTTTCATTTGTTTCCATATATATTTTAATTTCTTCTTTAATTGCCTGGTTGACCCCTTCATTCTTTAGTAGGATGGTCTTTAACCTCCATGCATTTGGAAGTTTCCCAAAATTTTCCTGTGGTTGATTTCAAGTTTCATAGCATTGCTGTCTGAAAGTGTACATGGTATGATCAATTATTTTATAGTTATTAAATTAAAAGTTGTTTTGTGACCCAGTATGTGATCTATCTCGGAGAATGTTCCATGTGCACTGGAAAAGAATGTGTTTTCTGCTGCGTTAGGATAAAAAGTTCTAAATATATCTGTCAAGTCCATCTGGTCCAGTGTATCATTCAGGGCCATTGTTTCTTTATTGATTTTCTGTCTAGATGATCTGTCCATTGCTGTGAGTGGAGTATTCAAGTCCCCTGTAATTAGTGTATTCTTACCAATAAGATTGCTTCTGTTGTGATTATTTTTTGTATTTGGGTGCTTCCAAATTTGGTGCATAAACATTTATGATTGTTAGCTCTTCTTGATGGATAGACCCTGTAATTATTATATAATGCCCTTCTTCATCTCTTGTTACAGCCTATGGTTTAAAATCTAGTCCGATATAAGTACGGCTACTCCAGCTTTCTTTTGACTTTGTACAGTATTTTGAACTTCCAAATACGGAACAGGGGTTTAAAAAAATCCATCTTGTCTAGATCTTAAAAGGCAAGAAGACCTCTAGTTAACCTCAGGGTCCACACCACAATATTTGAGGTTGACAAGGGGGTTGCTGTAGTGGAGGTGGGAACAGAGGATTTAAAAGGGCTCTGCACAGGCAGCAGAGAGCTTGATGTGGGGCTCAAGCACACAAATGATGAAATCATGACCTGAGCTGAAATCAAAAGTTGGGATGCTCAATCGACTGAGCCACCAGGTGAACCTGAGTTAAAGCATTTTTTTCAACATAAGAGTCTTTCTCCGCCCCTCCCCCCCATCAAATGAATATGTATATAATGATTTTGGATAACTTGTCACATGTGCTACTATCTTCTGGGGAATGTCCCTTGCCTTTGAACTTTTCTTTTCTTTTTTAACGTTTTTAAGGTTTTACTTTTAAGTAATCTCTACACCCAACATAGTGCTCAAACCCACAGCCCTGAGGTAAAGAGTCACACATTCTACTGACTGAGCCACCCAGGCACTCCTGAACTGTGCTTTTCTTCCTTGGAACCCTAATGTCTTCATATGCTCACATAGACCAGTCTTCTCTTCCGTGGCTTTTAAAACCTTTTATTTATAAAGGCCTAATTTAAAACCCTAAGGTCCTAAACATTTGTTCATTTTATTGTAATAGTTTTAGTTTTAGTTTTTACTAGTTCTGTGGGTCATGAGGTAAGCTCCAACCTTTTTTTTTTTTTTAATAAGCACACCCAATTGTCTCTACACAAGTTATGGAAGAGTCTTTCTCTGCTTCTGTGAAATCCCTCCTTTAACATAATAACCCCCCCTCCAACTGGGTCTGTGTTGTCTTTCATAGTTACATGTATTTCTGCTTTGTAATCTCTTTTTGGTATCTGGTGTGACCAATCTCATTTGTTTCTGTTTTCTCAAAATTGGTCCTGGCTCTTGTTTTGAATTTCAGAATAATCTTGTCAAACTCCATGAAAAATCTTACTGGGACTTTGACAGGGATGACTTGGGAAGAACGGACTTCCATTTTTGTAATCGTCTTCTCCTTCATGAACACATAGCATCCCATTAATGAGGCTATTGTTAATCAGGAAAGATTGATCCTGGTCTCTTTAACCTCTTTTTTTAAGTTTCATTGCTATAGGTAATTCTTCAATTACCTATTGCATCTTTTTGGGTGTGTCTACCATCCACCTACTTTGCTCTCATTTATAAATGGTATGTAAATTTCTTCTAAGAATTCTCTAGGATGCATTGTATTCTCTGCTGTATACTTTGTTTCTGATCCTTGTAGTTCTTGTTGTGTGTGTTCCAGCCACCAGTACAAGCCTGAAACATAGTGATCCCATGAATCTTTGTACCTAACTTGTACAAAATTCTACTGGGGGCGCATTTTAAAGCTATTGCCTCCTTCCATCAGAAAACAGTCCACAGCCATGGTCTTCATCTTCAACAACCCAAGTTATCTAACACACACAAGTAACTTCACAATCCATGTGGGAGGTTATCCAACAGGAGATACTCAGATACTCAAGAGAGAAGGACTGGCAAAAGTGGGTAAGTGGTCCAAACGTTATTTATTTACTTTTGGCCCGAAAGGTGGAATGAATAATGACAATAGCTAGAATAAATAAAAGTGGCCCAAATGTATTGAGCACATACATTATGCAGGTTCTCATTGTCCTGAAGGCTGCAAGGCCAAGAGCTGCTTTCTAGAGAAGCACAGTGTGCTCACAGGGGCTCCCAACTCTCCACGCAGGATCAGGGTCACTGGGAGGCCCTCTGGGGCATGGCTTCTTTCCAGAATAGCATTAGGCCCAAACAAAGAAGAAAACCACCATGGGAGAACCTACTAGGTGTTGGGCACAGTGCCAAGCTCTCTGCACAAACAATGTTCACAGCAGCTTGTGAACTAGGGATGGTCATTTCTACCATTTTACAGAGAAGAGACTTGCCCAAGGGCAAAGAGCAAGAGGGAGGGCTGGGATTTCAGTGTGGCACGTGTGTCCCATGCTCTCCCTGGCTGACTGGTGCTGTGTGCCTGCAGGACTACCAGGGTCAGGGGCGCGGGGTTCCCCATACCTCAGTCCCCACCTCTGAGATGATCAGATACCGATCTCAGGGGTCTGCCATCATGACTGAGTAAGACCTATACTTTGTCAGATGAAAGCATTCACATCAGTTTTCTGTGTATTCTCCATGCAATTAGCCATTTCGAAGGCCAGCGTGTTGGGGGTGGGTTATCAGGCACCCACTGTGCGCTAGCTTTCTGCTAAGCATTCATGTGGATTTCACCTCTGAGCCTCTTAAGTCTGTAGGCTAGGTGCCACCATCCACATCCCACAGAAAACTAAAGTACAAAAGGTAAAGAGACCCATCTAAGTTGAAAAAGTAAATGGCAGTTGGGATACACAACGACCTCCCAAAGTGGGAGGGGCTTTCTCCAGGCAAGCATCATTTTCCGGCCTCCTGTGGGTCCAGCACTGACGAGGCACACAGGACCCAGAAAGGAGTAGGGCAAACATGATGCACGGTCCCAGGAGGTTCAGCTCCCCAGGTGGGGACTGTTTCAATGTCTTTTAGGGATGGCAGATTTCCAGGACCACCTCCCTCCCTGATATCCCCAGACCCTCCAGATTCAGAGGGCTGGGACAGGGACACTTGGTCCAGCCTGTAAGCCCTCAGTGGCAGTGAGGGGGGTCGTCTCCAGGCAGAAGCACTCAGGAGTTGGGCACAACACACACTCTTCTTGGAAGTCAGGAACTGACTGGTGGAACCAACCTGAATCCCAAACCACCACATGGAGGACAGCTAAGCCTCCCTATGTGGAGTGAGGGTTAGGCTTTCATATGCCAAGCCACAGAGATGAGAGGGGGGTTGCTGCAGGAGAGCCAAACACATGCTGATGAACATGGTGAGACAGGATCAAGTACTCCACAAAGTTCCATCATAACTACATGAGACACAAGAACAGGGAGATTTTAACAGACTGATTTGGTCTTGCCGGGGAAGGGAAGGGTCGGTAATGGGAAGACAGACGAGGATGATGGCATGTCCTGTTTGTTAACATGCCAGGCATAGTGCAGCTTTACAAACATCTGAGCAAAAGCCAGGCTACCAAAGCCTGAAGTTTGGGAGGGGGTGGAAGACTAGCAGGCTGGCCCTGGGCATGTGGTTCATCAGGCACCGGTCACAGTCCACTTTCACAGGTTTCACACCATGGAACAAGGGGAGCTAGTGGACACGGAACCTTCAAGGAAAGCCTCTCTGGAGAGGGGACAACAGAAGGCTGGAGGGGAACAGTGGGCTCTGGACCCAGGGACAGCCAGAGGAGGACATTCTAGGGGATACCTGGTGGGTTTGTGAACCATCAAGGGGCAAACAGGAGTGAATGAGGGTGAAAATAAAGTCAGATACAGGCTCAGAATGCTACCGTAAGTCTCCGGAAAGTCTTGAACAGATGCTCTGATAGGCTTTCTGGTGGGAGGACTGCTCAGCCAAGGGCGACGGGACACCCCCCCACCCAGGGGACATCAGACAATGCCCAGAGATGCTACCAGCTTCTGTGAGGCTGGGGATGCTGCCCCAGGTCCTGTGATGCACAAGACAGCCCCCTAGCAGAGGACGACCCAGTTCCAGTTCCAAGCATGGTCAGGTCTTGCTAGAGACTAGAGTGCAGAGAGAAAGCAGAAGGAGCCCAGTTAGGCTACTGAGTGAGCCACAAAGTGGTGGCTTAGACCAGGGCGGCAAGAATGGAATTCCCGATGCTCTTAGAAGGAATAGCTAAGAACAGCTAACAGGATTTCCGCAGGAGAATTCGAAGTGGAATGAGAGGGAGAAGTCAAAGACAACATCAAGGTTTATCATCAGAGCCATGAAAGAGGCATTTATATGGAAAAAGTGTTAATTGAGCACCTAGTAAGTGTCAGAGAAACAGGCATTAAAAAACCCCTTCCCTCATTGACACTTACCATTGAGTGGGAGGGAAGCTGGCAGCTAAGCCAACACACAGTAATTTCTGGTAGCATTAAGCCCTCTTATCATGATTTGATAGACTTTACCAAGAGGACTTGGGGAGTTTCTCTGAGGAGCGGCCATCTGAATGCCCATCAGTCAGGAGATCTGGGGTAAAGACAGGCCAGGCAGGAGGTACAGTGGGTGCAAATGCCCGGAGGCAGGAATGTGCATGTGTTTGTAGAGCTGCAGGAAGAACACCGTGGCTGGACCAAAGGAGTGGGAAGAAGCAGACCCTGGACAGGTAGGAAGAGGTGCAGAATCCATAGGTCCTACAGCTATGTCAGATTTCATTTGCAGCACAACTGGCTGCCATTTGACGATTTAGCTGGGAACCACATTAACTCGCTACTTCAAAGAGGTCTCCAAGCTGCCACCAGGGAAGGGACCAAGGGGGCATGAGGGGCAGCAGGGAGATCCACCAGGAAACTGAGCAGATGTCAGAAGAGGGGATGTTCTATCCACCCTAAAGCCTGGGAGTCAGATGAGCTCCCAGAATCTAAGAAAATGAGATTCTGACATCTAGGCTGGGGCCCTCTGCCTCTAGGTGAGCCCAGGCCTCCTCTGCACCCTTGCTGGGATCCCGTGGCATTCTTCAAAGAGTGACCTTTCTCAGCCACAAAGCCCTGCTGTAGGTGTGCTCACAGCAACAGTGGGTCAGGAGGCCAGCGGCCTGGGGGTTGGGTCTCGGCCACCAGACCCCAGCCAATTCTGTGAGTTTTAACAGCCATGGTGCTTTGGTGGGACATTCCCAGAGGTGTGCCAGTCAGACTCGGATTAGAATCCAGACCCCACCAGCCTGTGCTCCAGCTAATGCAAAAAAATGTTTGCACTTGACACTTACTGAAGGCAGTAGATGGCCAACCCGTAGCAGGTGCTATCCTCTGGTGTGGGGATTCAGGTCCTGACATGTGCACCCTGCCCACCCACTTTCAATGAATAAACTCGAGGCCATAAGGTGTTGGATGGAAACTGTCAGCAAGTCTGTCTTGCTAGAGCCGGACCTCACTGTGGGCTCAGGTGGCTCCTTTGATTCTGCTGAACCTCTGTGCCCATCTATACAGTGGGGGGAACACAGCAACCACCTCCAGGGTTGAGGGGTGCCCTCAATAGAGGAGTCCACTGAAGCAGCTTAGCGTCAGACTCGAGCTGAGACTGGGGGTGGGGCACAGCCAGCTGGGTTTGAAAAGCTGGACATAAACTACACAGGGAGACCCGCTGCGTATGGTAAGCAAGGGCCAACCCGGTGGAGGGTGTGGGATGAATGGTCCTCTACTTGCTGCTTCCGGCATCTGCTGGCCTTCTGCTAACAACATGGAGGGCTGTAGGTCTGTAGGCAAACTTCACACAAAGCTGAGGATACCTCCCTCACTCGCAAGGGCCCCTTCTGAGACCCAATAACTGATTATAGGTCTACTTTCAATAATTTTTTAAGTTTATTTGAGAGAGCGCACACATGAACAGGGTAGAGAGAGGAGAGAATCCCAAGCAGGCTCCACACTGATGCAGGGCTCGATCTCGTGAACTGTGAGATTATGACCTGAACTGAAATTAAAAGTTGGGACGCTTCATTGACTCAGCCTCCCGGGTGCCACTAGTTTCAAGGATTTCCTAAAGAGACCCAGCAAATTGCATAAACTTCAGGTCCTGAAGCATCTCCACCTGCTGTGGTCTAGACAGGAGGGTGACATGACCCGAGCACAGACATTTCAGTGGCTAAATAACCATGGCGGTTCTTCTCAGACTTTTCTATGCATCAAGCATCCCCAGGAGAGTCTATTAAAATCTAGTTCATTAAAACCTACCCTCAGTATTTGAGGCAGATCCAGATGGCACCTGAGGAGGTAGATTTCCGACATGCTCTGTAAATGACGCTGATGCGGTCCAGGACTGCAATCTGAGAACATTCACTCTAGGAGGGTTCTTCCTACCTCCACTGGCCCCAATGCCTCAGCTAGAGCTGCTCTGTCAGCCAGTAAATGCCCTTGACATCTGCCTCCAAAGAGCTAAGGGCTAGCTTGTCCACCTCATCCAGGAAGCCCTCCCTGACCTCACAGGCAGATGTTGGGGGGTCCCCTCTCCAGGCAACCATAACCTTTCCCTCATTTTCCAGCTATGTCGTAATGGTCAGTTACTTCAGAGCTGTCCTCACCAGATCATGAGAAATCATCCTTTATTCAAGTTTTCCCATGCTTCTCCATGTTGGCAGACAGACAGGAAGCCCATTCTCTACCTCAACCTAGGAGGAGATGGCTTCCTACCCAGTTTCCTGCCCGGGGCCCCTTTCTTTCCCCCAGTGGGGCTTCTACGTGCTGGTGGAGACCCACTCCTTCTTCAGATTCCTTCCAGGCAGACATCCCAGCAAGCCACTTTTCTGAAGATCTGCTGGAGAGGCCACCCCACTTCCACAAGGTGAGCCAGAGGGGGACCCAGATGCCACCAGAGCTGGGACACAGGTGTCTGTGTCTCGTGGGTGGAGTTATGGCCTGGGAGGTGCTGGCTGTTCCTGGCACAGCAGTCTCTGGACACAAGCCTCAGTCCTTTCTCTCCCAGAGCAGCCCACAGAATGTGGAGCTGCCAGTGTTAAGAAGACTTCATCTAGCACCGCCGTCTCTGGGCCTTCCTTCCTCACCTAGCCATGTTGTCTATCCCTGCAGCCCTCCCAGAGTCCGGGGCTCCTGGTCACTTTGCCCGCTCCCCCAAGCAGCCCAGCCCCCACCCAGCTTCTCTCAGCTAACCCCCTCTGCTCCCCAAACTCCAGCAGCCAGAGAACTCCCCTGAGCTGGGTGAGCCTCAGAGACCTGGTGTGAGGCTGGGTCACCAGGGACAAGGCCACCAATGTGAGGCCCACAGAAAAGAAAAGAAAAATGCCACTCATCTCTTTGGATTCCAGAGATGTCCTCCTAGGCCCGCAGAAGATCTGGAAAGGGCCAACTGAGAAGGATTGGATAAGCTTGGCTTTCAGCTGGGCGGATTGATAGGACGACCTACGTGCAGACTCACTGCATACCCCTCGGGCCCCAGAGCGGAGTCTTAATCACCCAAGGCAACCCCACCTGAGACCCACGACTCACATGGGCATCTGCTTTCCACAAGCAACTTCTAGCAGGTGTAAGTGTGCACACACAAGCATGAACACAGAGGGAAGTTTGGGGACCACTGGTCCTGGCTCTGGATCGCTAGGTGTATATTTTCCAGGCTGTTCATTATCACGGCCTCTGAGAGGCCTCAGTTATGAGGGGTCTGCTTCTTTCTTCAGGTTTTGTTTACTTTCGTTCTCTTTAATGAGCAAAGACGGTAACAGCCCTTAGCTCTCCCTGAGAGCCAGACAATTTATAGACAAGGAATCA
Organism: Cryptoprocta ferox; assembly: GCA_028646485.1. NCBI lineage: Eukaryota > Metazoa > Chordata > Mammalia > Carnivora > Eupleridae > Cryptoprocta > Cryptoprocta ferox. The sequence continues at coordinate 46,862,793 of CM053574.1, forward strand.
AAGCTTTATGATTACAAATCACCCCACTTAAAAATAGCAGTCTCCCCCATTTATTCAAGTCTTGCATGGCCATTATAGCCCCACTATAAAAATATTATAAATTATAAAAATAAAAGTGATAATCGCCTTGTAGTCCCACCAGGTACAATACCAGCACTCAGTGATATTTTGATACATTTCCATCCAGTAATTTTTCTATACATATGTTTGACATAATTGGGAGCTTATCAAATACATGTTTTTTTAAAAAAAAAAAGCAGCTCAGTTAAGGAATAGTTAACATATAATAAGCTGCACATATTTAATGTGTATAATTTAATATGTTTTGACACATATACACTTATGAAACAGCACCACAGTCAAGAAAATGAATGTATCCATCACTCCCAAGTCAATATTTTGGGTGTTTTTATTTTGGAATAGTTTTGGATTTATAGAAAAGTTACAAAGAGAGAGTTCCAGTACACCCCAGACCCAGTTTTCCCTAACATTAATATCTCACATTCCATGTGTGTTTATTAAAACCAAGACCTTGACATTGGTAGATTACTATTAATTCAACTATAGACTTCATTTGGATTTCACTGCTGAATTTTCCACAGTGCCCTTTTATCTGTTCTAGGATCCAACTCAGGATACCGAACTGCATTTTGCCAAATGTAATTTTATAGCATATCTTCTGTTACTTAACATTATCCATCTTCAAAAAAAAAAACCTTCAAAAACAATGTCTTAAATGACTGCTTCATATTTCTTGATGTCAATTTTTTATATTGCTTGACTTAGGTGATCTCTAAATTTGCTTCTTATAAGTGATGTTGCCATGAAAATCTCTGCACCTAAATCTTGGTTCACATCTTGTATTGCTTCCTTAGGATTTTTTTCTTTCCCCTCTCCCCTGGGTTTATTAGATAGAATTGAATCATAAGATTATTTTCCTTGAAATACAACTACTAGGTCAAAGTCCTTTGATATATACTTGCTTCTAGTCTTCTTAAGACGGCAGTACTATTTGGGAACATCATAATACTTGTTTCAGGGCAGAATCACCAGCAGAAGCCAAAATTAAAGCGTGAAGACTTGGGGTGCCTGGGTGACTCAGTCAGTTAAGTGTCCTGAGTCAGGTCATGATCCTGTGGTTCATGGGTTCAAGACCCTCGTTGGGCACTGTGCTGACAGCTCAGAGCCCGGAGCCTGCTTCGGGTTTTGTGTCTCCCTCTCTCTCTCTGTCTTCTCTCTCCCTCCCTCTCTCTCTCCCTCTCTCTCTCCCTCTCTCTCTCCCTCTCTCTCTCTCTCTCTCTCTCAAATAAATGAACATTAAAAATTTTTTAAATAATAAAAAAATGAAGTGTGAGGTCTTGATGAGAAATGGGATCTTCACATGGTCTCCGAATAACTCCCCACATATTACCCCTTGATTACAAAGGAAAGAGTAGCCACTTTAAGTGGAGAAACCTGGCAAGCACCATCATAATTGAGTGATTGGAGTTAAAGACATTGGAATGACACAGGCCAACACCTGAGCTTCCTCGTCTGGCATGCAAAGAAAATCACGAGATTCCTGCCAGAGTTGCATTACCTGAATCTAATAATGAGAAAACTTTTGGCAAACCCAAACTGAGGAACATTCTACACAATAATTGGCTGTACTCTGCACAAAAGTCAAGGTCATGGAAGGCAAAGGGAAGCTGAGGAACATTCTAGATGAAAGGAGATTAAAGAGACATGACCACCAAATGCAATATATAATCCTGGCTTGGATCCTAAACCATTAATAAAGAACTTTTTTTGAAAAATTTGAAAATTTTACGTAGAAGACATTATTGGGAAAACTGATCCATAGGTTAAATTGTACAATATCAATGTTAATTTCCTGATTTTGATAAATAGTTTTTTTTATGGAGGAGGCAGTGTGGACTTCCAACTATAAGGTATTCCGGAGAGACCTGATATGAGACTTTTTTTTAAGTGCTAAGAGGCATATTCTGATGTTTAAGATTCTAGCCTCAAAAAAGCCTTACTATCTCACCAAGGGGATGGCGAGATGCTTCCACAAAGCCTTGAAGTTTCCAGTTTCCAGGAAAGTTGCAAATTCCAACAAAGAACTCCCATATGCTTCTTACTAAAACCTTATTCAAATTTTAATAATTGCCCAATGATGCTTTTTAGTGGAAAACATCTAGTCCATGATCATGTGTTTTAACAAGTTTTAAGTCTCTCCTGCCTCCTTCAATCTGGGCTGAATCAGGAAGGAAGAAAGAAAGGAGGGAGGTGTGGAAGGAGGGTTGGTCTAAATTTTTAGAGGACCCTTTGTTTCTCAACATCTAAGTTTCCGAGTAGGAAAATCTGGGAAACACAGCAAAGACAGAGAGGAAACTTATCTTAGATTCACTGCACCCAGATAAGCATTTTTCACTCTTGGACGAATCCCTCATTTTTTGTTCTCTGATCCATGTTTGAGATTGGAGTGAATATATATCATTTCAGGGGTACATGGCATCTCTTGATGAGCTTGCTCAAAGTACAAATCTTTGTCCTTGCTCTACCCCAAGTCCACTGAGTCAGCATCTGTGTGTGTGTGTATGTGTGTGTGTGTGTATGTGTGTGTGTGTGTGTGTGTGTGTGTGTGTTTTGAGGAAGGGGCAGGGGCAGAGAGAGGGAAGGAGACAGAGAATCTGAAGCAGGCTCCACGCTGTCAGCACAAAGCCCAACGTGGAGCTCAAACCCAAGATCCATGAGATCATGACCTGAGCCAAAGTCAGATGCTCAACTGACTGAGCCACTCAGGTGCCCCCGCATGTAATTTTAACTGTTCTCTGGGATGCCGATGCAGTTTAAGAATTTGAGAACCATCTTTGCATTCTGTATTTGTCATTTAATATTTTTTATATCATAAACATTTCTCTTCACCATGAGATGGTCTTTTCCATCACTTCTATGAGCAGGTATTAGTTTTTTTATCCAAATGATTTTTAAAAATCTTCTAAAGACCAGCCATCCCCGTATTCCTGGTTGATGACTTATGTTCTAAGAGAGGATCTACCTAGAGGTGGATACACAGCAGGGATTGAGGGAGGGTCTGTGGAATCCCAATGACACCGGATGGACGCACATGATCAGGAACAGAGTGAAGCGGCACCAGTGCCAGAGACTCACACATTTGGGTGGAAGAGTGAGCTGATGCCATTGCTGGGCAGGATCTGTTGAAATGAAAACTACACTTAGCCATTGGCCAGCGTCTCCACGACCAGGAATTGGTTTCCTGTGGATATTCTGCACATAGAAAGGCAGATGATCTAGGGAGTGCACTGCTGCATTGCCAGTAAGAGCAGATGACCCGAGGTGACATAAATATCCGCAAGTACAAGATGGAGGCCACGCCATGGAGTGTGCCAGGCAGCCTTGATAGGAATGTGCCAGTGTGGCGTGTAGGGACACTAGGAGTTGGCTCTAATGCCTCATCAATTGGACAAAAGCCTTCTGGGGATGTGTTTTAAAAGATTAGATGGGGAGCCTGGGTGGCTCAGTCTGGTAAGCATCTGACTTCGGCTCAGGTCATGATCTCACAGTTCGTGAATTCTAGCCCCACCACAAGCTGTGTGCTGACAGCTCAGAGCCTGGAGCCTGCTTCAGATTCGGTCTCTCCCTCTCTCCCTCTCTCTCTACCCCTCCCCAGCTCGCGTTCTCTCTCTCTCAAAAATAAAGGAACATTAATAAAATTTTAAAGGATTAGAAGTAACTGTCCATTTGCAGGCTTGTATATGCCTAAAACATTTCTGGAAGGACACATAAGAGACTGTTAAGATAGTCGTGGCTTGTAGGGGGGTGGCCTCAAAGGCCTCGGTGGTCTGGGGCAAAAAGGAGATCTGTTTTTTTATCGAATATTTTCTGGTGCTATTTGAAACTTCCACCTTGTGGATGTATGATCTGCTTAGTTGAAAAAAAACAACAACAACCTAGCAACAAATAAGTAAATAAATGTTAATGAAATGTCAGCTGGAGGCGGGGAGGCAGTGATTCGGAATGCGTGCGGTGTGGCACGGCCCCGGCATGGCCCCGGCTTGGTGTTTCCAGGTGATCCTAATGGGTCCTGATGCCTCCTCCCGATTGCAGTGGGTTGGCGGGTCTGAGATGCATCTGTCACGTGTCCCCACGGCAGCCGGGGCGGTGTCTGTGTGCTGAGCATGTGCAGTGCAGAGCGTCTGTGCTGCCGGCTGGGAAGCTCAAGTCCAATCCCCAGGGTTCCGAATCAGCTCCCAGACCTCTGGGCTTCTTCCCGCTGCTCTCGTGTGATCCAAAGGACCTTGCTGCTCTGTGGCCTCCTCCTCCTGGGTTTATGAAGTGGCTCCTGGGCCTGAAGCCCAGCCCGTGTCCAGTCTGATATCGTGGTTGTGAGTGGCAGCTCAGAGGGCAGGGCACGGGGTTCAAGGCCTGCTTCCACCGCTTACTGTGTAGCCTTGGGAAACTTCGCCAACTTCTCTGAGCCTTCCTTCCTCATCTGTAAGATGGGCTTCATAATCATATCCATCCAGTTCACGGGGCTGTGTTAAACGAGATAGTCTGTAGAAAGAGCTCGTCGGTTATCAGCGATCTATTCCATTAACAAACATTTATCAACTCTCCTAGTAAATGCTACATCCTTTGCTAAGAACTGGAGTTAAAAATGTTTCTAAATATCTTTATTCTTAAGTAACTCAGGAAAAAGGGTAATTCATAATATTTAAGAGTTACTTTTCAAAATGCTTCCACATTTATTGTCTTCTTTAATTTTTGGGATAACCCTATGAGGTAGCTATTATTCAGATTTTTTCTCAAATGTTTATTTATTTTGTGGTGGGAGGAAAGGGGCAGAAAGAGAGAGAGAGAGAGAGAGAGAGAGAGAGAGAGAGAGAGGATCTCAAGCAGGCACCGCGCTGTCAGCACGTGAACTGGGACATCATGACTTGAGCTGAAATCCAGAGTCAGGAGCTTAATCAACGGAGCCACCTGGGAACCCCAAAAATTACCTTTTTTATTTATTTAAAAAAATTTAATGTTTATTTATTGTTGAGAGAGAGAGACAGAGTTAGAGTGTGAGTGGGGGAAGGGGAGAGACAGAGGGAGACGCAGAATCCAAAGCAGGCTCTAGGCTCCAGGCTGTTAGCACAGAGCCCAAAGCAGGGCTCCAACTCACGAGCCATAAGATCATGACCTGAGTCAAAGTCGGATGCTTAACCAACTGAGCCACCCAGGCGCCCTTCCCAAACATTACTTTTTAAAGACAAGTATCAGAACACAATAATGAGAGGTAATTTGTGATTATTTGTGTTCAATCAACTTTAGTTACATTGGGTTTTTGTTTTTGTTTTTAATCTATCTACATGGGTCCTTTAGGATTCATCTAAAGGAAACATCGTCAGGGCACCTGGGTGGCTCAGTCGGTTAAGCGTCCGACTTCAGCTCAGATCATGATCTCACAGTTTGTGGGTTTGAGCCCCGCACCAGGCTCTATGCAGACAGCCCCGAGCCTGGAGCCTGCTTCGGATTCTGTGTCTCCCTCTCTCTCTGCCCTTCCCCTACTTGTGCCCCGTCTGTCTCTCTCAAAAATAAATATTTTTTAAAAAATTTAAAGGAAACATCAACTCTATGTGTGTGTGTGTGTGTGTGTGTGTGTGTAGTCACTAATGGTAAAGAAATAATGGAAATACCAATAAAAATCCAGGGAAGGAAAAAGAGAAGTTAGTAAAATCTTTTCTAGAAGAATGTTAGAAGTCATTTTTATTCCAAGAAAAGAACCCTTATCTCTCTCTCTCTCTCTCTCTCTCTCTCTCTCTCTCTCTTTCCAGCCTTCCCTTGGGTGGGAGAACAAGGCAGGAGAGCACACCTGTGGGGCTCACACATGGACAGAGTCTCCAGCGTGGTGGCTCCGATGAGCCTCTCTGCCCCCTAGAGCAGTTAGTGAACTACAGCGTGTGGGCCCAAATCTGGTCGCCACTTATTTTTGTAAATAAAGTTTTACCAAAACACAACCATGCCCCTTGATTTACATATTGTCTGTGGCTGCTTTTGTGCTATGCCCGCAGAGCTGGATCATTGTGACGGAGGCTTTATGGTCTGCAGAGCCTAAAACCAGGGGCAACTTCGTGGCCATGCAACCCACAGAGCCCCAGGGCTTCGAAGACATCTTAGTGTACTGTTCTGCGGCTACCGTCTTGTGATTCTTAATCATTTTTAGCAAGGGGCCACACATTTTTGTTTTCTGCTGGGTCCTGCAAATATGTAGCTGGTCCTGCCTAGAACATTTATTTTCTAGCCCCAAAGTTGGCCTACTTTCCCCTGTCCTTTTCTAATCCTTCACTTTCACCCTCTGCCTGAACAATTCCAGCCTTGGGAAGCTCACTTCTTTCTGAAGCAGTCTATCAGACTTCTGGTCAACTGAGGGTCCGTTCTTCTCAGTGCCCTTAACAGTAATCCCACCAGTTATCATTACTAAGAGGCCTACAAGGAGCCAGGCACTGAGTTGAATGAAGCCAAAGTCTGCCACTTACTCACCAGTCCTTGGAAACATTCAAAATAAATCTCATTCCTTAAGCGTTTATGGATTTGAGTAAGGTTCTTCTGTTCTTCCCCTAAGTCTTCTCTCCTCCAAACTGACATGGTTCTCTTTCTCATTCAGATATACTTCTAGTTCTTATGCCATCTTACTTACCCTATCTAGAGAGGATCTAGCTTCTCCAAAACCCACTTAGAGCATGGAGCCCAAGTATACAAGGCTTCAAGTGTAGTCTGACCAGTGCAGAGCTGAGAAGATCAGTCTCCTCCATCATTCTGGGTGTATATCTTTATTAATGCATCCTGACATCACATTGCCCTTTTTGGAAAGCAATCATTCTTGTGTATGTCTTTATTAATGCATTCTGACATCACATTGCCCTTTTTGGAAAGTATCCCCAAAATCTCCAAAATCTCTGGAAGGAATCAGATACCAAAATCTGGTAAGAGGAGATGGAGTCCTTATCCTCATATAGATGAGTAAATTGAAGCTTGGAGGGGAGTGGCCTGCTGATTGGCAGATGACCAATTACTCCCAGTTCTGTTTCCAAATCCTTAGTTCTCCCCTCTGTCAGTCAACACTCCTTGGGCCCTCAGTTTCTTCATCTGTAGAGTGCACAAACTGGGTCTCTTTCAGCTCAGGAATGCTGTGATGTGTCTTCTAAATACAGATGCCAAAAGCCAAATAGTAAACAGAAAATAGATGCCCTCGGCCTAGATCTAAAACTCCTACAAAAAACAAAAAGATTTCCCATTCCACTCATCCTAGGCTTACCTCTCTTGGAGACAGCTGTGTCCATGATCAATCTTGCTGGCCGATGTGGCCTTAAATCTAATAGTTAATTGAGTCTTCAGACGGGAGTGCTATGACTCTCCTGGTGAGTCGATCTGTATCATCTTTCCTATTACTTCCCCTTTTCACATTTCACAGATTTATGTCTTCCTGCACATCCCATTTTCAAAGATTTTTTTTCCCCTCTCCCCATTCGCAAGCCAAACAACAACAACAAAATCCTTTAAAATAAGAACACGGAGTCCTCCATAAAACCCCAGGCACAAAATGGGCTTCAGAAAGTCACTCTCTCTGCTTTACTGGGCTCTCCTGTCAGGAGCATCGCCCCAGGGTTGGCTTGAAAGCTTCACCTTTCAGTACGTTCTCTGTAACATCTCTGTGGGTACACGGGCCCGCTGCTGCCCTGGGAGGTTTGTCCCTGGGTGTGAGGTACAGAGTCTCGGTGTGAGGAACACGTCGGGCTTCACCATCCGCATTGGACAGGTGAGGACACTAAGCACAGAGAAGGTAACAGCTCACCCGAGGTCACAAAACTGGTTAGTGATAGGGCCAAGAAAAGACCTCATGACTGACAGTTCCTGAGTTAAACGCTCTTTCCACTACATCCCCTTTGGAAATAGATCGTCATAAATGAAACGAGAGACAGCTCTCCTTCTGCCTCTGGCATCTGGCTCTTCCCACTCTGCTTCTTGAAATCCAATCATCCTTCTGGTCCCGCTGAAGTGCCACCACCTTCAAAAATGCTCCCTGGTCACCTCAGGCCACAGCATTTCCTTCCTCGGGCATCCAAAATGTGCATCCGCTGCCCCGCCACCTTGGTTCCTGAGCATCAATTGCCATCCCCAGGCAGGACGCTTTCCATAGGACAAACAGGACAACTCTGTGACACCAAGGGTCCCTTTGCATGGCACCAGCACATGGTGAGCCTCAACAAACAGCAGTTGCTGTTACTACTAGTGTCACTCTCTGTTCTAGTTCCCTAACTGTGAAACAAGCTACCCTCAAATTTAGTTCGTGGACTCTGTGGTCTCGATATCGGGGTAGGACATGGAACAGCTTGTCTGCTCCACAACATCTGGAAGGCACAGGGGGAGGTCTGGGGCTGACGTGCAGCCCAGCACCTGGAGTCAACCGGAGTCCCGTTCACTCTCCTGTCTGACAGGCTGATGCTGGCTGACCCTTGGGGGTCTTGGACCCTTTGCATGTGGTCTCTCCACTTGGGCGAGTCTGGGCTTCCTCACAGCGTGCAGCTGAGTTTCCAGGGCAGGAGTTCTGAGAAGAGAAAGCCAGGAAATATATATTTAATCAGTCCCCTTTGTCTGTGAGCTCCTCAAGGCAGGAACAGAGCCTGATTGCTCTGTTTATCCCCAGCTGTTGGCAAATCCTTAATGACTGGGTGGACGAACAGATGCACAGACCCTGGCACCTGGGGACTCAGACTCTTCACCCTGCATGCTGTGGGGGCCTTGACTGATGGCCGAGTTGGAGAAGGACCCAGGAAAACCGAGCAGGAATCTAAGAGAGGTGCATCCCACTGACGCCCATGCAATGCCTGGGGCCCGTGGACACCTTGGAAGCTGTTACCAGGGACAGGACAAAGGGCAGCATAAACGTGGACCTGACATCCTCTCCACGTGACATCAAGGGGCAGGGGAGGGTGAGCTGCCCCATCAATGGTCTGCTTCCCTGGAAAACCCGAGAAGTGGGAGAAAAAGTTAGCCCTGCTCCAGGCCACCAAACAGCAAGGTCAGGTACTAACTACCCCAGTGAAAATCCCTACCAGACAGCATTTGGGTTCCCGAAGCCCCTTCCCATAGAGGAGCTCATCTCCCCCTCTCCGCAAGGGTAGGCAGACCGTTCTCACCACGACCCCACTCCATGGGTGAGAGCCTGGTGGACCAGAGAGGAGAGGCGTGCTCAAGCTCAGGGCACGCGAGAGGCGGGGCTGAGGACCAACCCCACCTCCCCTCCCAGAGGAGTCCGAATGCTGATGGCAGCGGGGAGAATTCCAGGAGCCGCTCCACCCGCCCTGCTGCCCCATGGCCCACAGATGCCAGCGCGCCTGCTCTCTCGGTGAGGCCCTGCGCCCTGGGCGGTCCCCGTAGGGAGTGCTGGGCCTTCCAGCAGAGCTCCAGTCTTAATTTTAGCTTGGAGGCCTGCCACAGAGGCTTTAGCAGAGGCAGGCTGAAGTTATGTGGGACAGCTGTCGGCTGGCATGCTGGGTGGGGCCTGTGGGGCCGACAGGGGCTCAAGTCTGGGGACACCGAACTGTGTCCCTGCCCCAAGTCTTTTCAGCCCCGCCGGCCACACGGCTCAGATCTCCTCCTGCGGCCCCCCGGCTCCGCGATGATGGCCGAGGAGCACACGGATCTGGAGGCCCAGATTGTCAAGGACATCCACTGCAAGGAGATCGACCTGGTGAACCGAGACCCCAAGAACATTAACGAGGACATAGTGAAGGTAGGCCTGCCAGGGCGCCACCGCCAGGAGGGTGTCGGGTCTGCAGAATGTTTGGACACAGAAGGGGCGGGGGAGGGCTCTGCTCTGCACACAGCCTGCTTCCCCGACAAGAGGCCCTGTTCCTCTGTCTTCTCCAAATCCTCCCTCAAAAGCTAGCATGTATACCCCGCAAGGAACACTTAGCATAAACAGGAGCAAGACCTCAGCCACACAAACGTGCCGCAGGTGTTTACCAGGGTGGGGAGGCAAGTCACAGAGGAGAGTGCCTCCCTACTCCTCTGAGGTTCTTCCCATTAGCTCCTGGCCCTTTCTTTCTCACCCAGGGGTCACCTCTGCGGTCTCCGTGGTGGGCGTGGGGTTAATCCCCAAAGGGTGGCTGCCAGCCCTGCTGGTGGGGCCACTCATCCCCCCAGAGCACTGCCCCATGTCCACCGCCCATGGTGTGGGGGCTGTGCCCAGTACTCATGCCAGGCCCTGCGGCCAGGCCAGGGCAGAGGCCTCTCAGAGGGACCCAGGCTCCTGGAAGGGAGCTCTCAGAGGGTGGTTACCAGGCCTCTGGGGAGTCTCCCCAACAGCCACTGCCTGGGTCAGCCTCCTTCCTCATCTGGATGCTGCCAGACCCTCACCCTCACTCTAACCTCCACTCAGGAGCCTCGGGGATCTTTCTATAGCAGAATTCCTGGAAGCAGCGTGGCCAACCACTAGCATGCGGGTCACTGGAAGGGCTTTTAAAAGGGCAGGTGCCTGGGGCCTCCCAGGTCCTACTACATGCATCAGAATCACAGACCAGCCCCATCCAATAGAAATATAATGCAACCCATCATACAATCACCAGATGTCATTTTACATTTTCCTAGCAGCTGTGATTATTTTTGAAAAAAAAAATTTTTTTTTAACATTTATTTGAGAGAGACAGACTGATGGCAAACAGGGGAAGGGCAGAGAGACAGGGAGACACACAATCCCAAGCAGGCCCTAGGCTCTGAGCTGTCAGCACAGAGCCGGACGGGGCTCGAACCCACAAACTGTGAGATCATGACCGGAGCCGAAGTCGGGCTTAGCAGCCATGATTTTAAAGAGGAAAAACAAGCAGGTGAAATTAATTTTTAAGTTATTTTTAAGATATAATATTTAAGATATTTTTAAGTTAACCTGACATTTCCAAAATAGTACATTTCAACATGTAATTGATATAAAAACAGTTATCCATGTACTATTACAGTCTTTGTTCATCTTCAAAATCCAACATGTATCTTACCCTTATGCTGCTTATCAGTTCAGAGTCCAAATTTATCAGAAATCCTTGTCCTGTATTCAGAGCTCATAAACTGTGCAGCTGACACCAACTCAACACACCCAAATTGTTTCAAACATTTAAAAAAGTCTTCCAATCTCAGAATTAAGGATCACTTCTTACATTTGAACTAATATTTTAAAAAGATTTAGAATTCTTCTGTTGCCTTGGTCACAGGTCAAGTGCTCAAAGCTTATGACCACTGCATGAGACAGTGTGGCTCTGGGCTTGCTCTGAAGCACAGCCCCCGCATTGTCTTCCTGCCATGGGATACCGCCCATGCTGGATAGTCTGACTTCTCCCCATGGCTTTCAGGCCCAAACTAAATCCGGCCGCACCATCTTCTTCCACCTTCCAGCCCTCACGCCAGGAGCTGGCCACACCAACCAGAACATGCTTCTGTGTACCAGGAGCACCCTCCCGCTCTCCTCCCTGTGGGGAAAGCCCTGCTCAGCTTTGAAGACTCAGCTCAAAGGCTACCTCCTCCAGGAAGACTTCCTTAGCTCCTTCAGGCAGTCTGTAGCTCCCTCCTCCAAGCCCTCCCCTTCCCTCAGGGCACTTCTCCCTAATAACTCATCTTATGCTATTACTGTATTTTCCCCCATCATTAGTGGCGGATATAGGGTAATGATACCACAGTGGGAAGAGATACAAGGGGGAAATTACTATACAAATGTAAAATAGTATTCATCACGGTTTGTGCAGTGCGGTCTGGAGGACATGGTCCCGAAACTTGGCTTTAACAGACCTGGTTTCAAATTTACTCTCTTCTACCTCAAAGCAACGATGCTGGACAAGTCATCTAGGTTTTCAGAACCTGAGTTTTCCTCTGTAAAATGAGTGTGATATCAATTTACTCCATCAGGTAAAGGACTCTCAAAGCAGCACTGTGCAATAAAAGTATAATGTGAGGAGTAAAGAAAATAAAGGATTTGAAAGTGCCTAACACAGTCACTGGTGTGCAGCAAGGGTGTGACAAGTGTGAGCAGAGTTGGAGCCCGAAAGAGCTTACAGGACAGGACAACGAAGCCATGGGCCAGCTTTTACAACCAGGTTTCCTGCCTGGCGGTCCCTAGCCGGCTGCTGGGGGTGGAGAAGAGAACCCCAAGGGAGAGACCCCAAGGGTCTCTGAAAGAGACCCACAACAGGTGACAGGTGTAGAGAGGCTCTCAGGCCCTACTGAGCCTGGAGTGAGCAGGCTCCAGGCTCCAGGCCCAGGTTATAATCTGAGGAAGGGATGGGGGCAGCCCTACACATGCAGCTGTTTACACAACCTTCCCCTGGGGCTGAGACCTGTCTCTCCCGAACCCCAGAAAACAGCCCTCAAATGCTAAGTTTTTAAAAGGCCCTGCAAATAATCTTGTTGAGAGGAGATTTTTATTTGGTATATTTATTGGACGTTCCCTGGCTTGGGGAGTTGTTTAACTTTCTTTTGTTTTTAATAACTGAGAAATGAAAAAGTTTTGAAATTCAGGACGAGGATCATAAAACGGAGTCAGATAAAGAGCACAAACAGGTTGAAGTAGACTTCAGGTTTGTGTATGGTCTGTGAAAGAAGAAAGAAAAGGAAGAAGGGAGACAGGGGAGCTGGCCAGGAAGCAGAGGCCTGAGCAGTCTGTCTGAACAAGAGCCTGGGGCACCTCGGCTTCTTTGATCAACAGGAAAAGACAAGATGGAGGGAGGAGGGAGAACAAGGAAGTGAGGAGATGAGACAGAGAGAAAGAGAAACAAGACAGAGATCGAGATGAAGGCTTAGGAGGGGCCTGTCAGGACGGTCACCAGGGCTAACAGACTCCTCACGGCCTAGGATGGGAGACACAGCAAGATCCTGGAATAAGACCGAGCTACTGAGACCCAGGTTCAGGTCCCAGGCCTGACACTAGCTCGCTGTGTGACTTCAGGGAAATTCCTTTCCCTCTCTGGCCTGACTCTTGGTATAGACAGACACTGGGTGGAGAAGAGGGAGACCTGTCTCCTCTGCAAACAGCTTCTGAGGTTTCATACCAGATGCAGAGCAGGAGATAGACCCACGGTGATGTGGATTTGACTCCCAGCAGATGGGAGGTGCTCCGTTTTGACTATCCAGTGTCAAAACTTTCCCAAGTAAGGCCTGGTACTGCCCTTGAACCCGGGCTGGAAAATGAGTGCCAAATGCAGAGGGAGAGCCTTGTCCAGCCTAACAGACCTGAACTGTGGTCCCCAGGGTTCAGGGCTGGGTCTCGGGCAAAGGGGTGGCTCATGGGGATTAGAGACGAGGACCTGGGATGAGCACACCCAGTTCCCTCTGCACCCGCCACCCCAGAGTTGCCTCCATTCACAGAGTACTGCTTCCGTGAGTCGTAACCGAGTGCCTGCTGGGCACCAGGTGCTGTGCTCAGAGGAGATGGTGATGAGCCACATAGACCCACAGCACCTAAGCCTCCCATGCCAGGCTGTGGGGGTTGTGAACGTACAGCAACAGCCCCCAGGGTTCTCCATCACTCCCTTCAGACCCACATTGTAAACCTCCAGCCATCTTCCTGTGCATTCCTGCAGGACGACAACCCAGCGCAAAGGCCTCTGAGTTATTTCTGAGAGGGCTCAGGGCCTTCTCCCGAACCTGCAGTGAGGCACGCAGACCCTAAGGCAGGAATACTTGAGCCCAAAGTATCACACAGCCTCTTCAGCCTCAGCTTTCAACCGCTCTCCCCTTGGCCACTCAAGGTCAAACAGGGGGACAGACATGACCCCAGCCCATCCTATTTGTTCCCACCCCACCTCCAACCTACATCTGCTACTAAACACCCTCCTCCCTTGGAAAAACACACAAACCACACCCTGTGCCTATCAGCTCAGGCTAACAAACAACCAGAAGACCTAGTGGCCACCAGTTCTGTGAACCCTGTTTCCAGTTTGGGCCCATCTGGACACCCCACTGCAGAAAGATGAAACTGATCTGGTACTTCTTCTCAAGAAGAATCCAACCCAACATAGAGGATGAGACCAAAATGATGAGACTATCTGGGAGAAGGTGCTAAACGCCATAAATTAGTGCCCGATAAAGTGTTACAGGGTTGAGGGAGGAAGACTTTACTCTCGTCTGGGAAAATCAGAAGCCACCTTCAGGGGGAGGTAGTAGCCCAGGTGGATATAAAAATGGGGAAAAAAATTAAAATGTGAAAAGTGAAAATAAGGTTTTCGAAGAAGAACAACATAAGTAAAAGCCACAACATCAACAAGGATGTTGGATGAAACTGGCAAACATGAGAGATGAAAATTAACATTCCCCCACCTACGTCCATGGCAGACATTACTAAGGGATCACAGCACTTTTCCAGGAAGCCATGGACCATGGGTGAGGCATTGTTGGCACACAGATGAAACTTCTTTGCTACTCTGCCTGCAGAAGAAAGACAGGGGTTGAGCACATGTGAAAGGGAATCTGTGGGAGAGAAAGCAGAAGGGGAAGGTTGAGACTCAGTTATAGAAGGTCATCCAAACTGCCAGTCATCCTGTGTTGGCAATTTCTTCCTTTTGGAAATGTCTTACCCTCTGTCAAGTACCTCTAGGAAGGGCTACACTGGACTAACTCACTCCGAAGTATTTACAATTCAGTGTTATGGGGACTCCTGGTATTAGCTAATCTAGTTTTTAAAAATGTCATCCATTTTCTTGGGGAGCTGGTTAAAATACAGATTTATGGGCTCTGCCACCCAGAAATTTTTATTCAACGGGGCTGGTGAATTTTGCACTTTCAAGTATAAACGGGTCTCCCTTGTCCTGTAGAAAATAAACCTGGAATCCAGATTTCCCTAAAGACACACTGTATAAGTTATATATTGCTGCATAACAAATCATCCAAAAACTCAATGGTATAAAGCAACAACCATGTGATGGCCTCCCACAGTCCTGTGGGTTGACTAGACTCAGCGGGACAGGTCTGCTGCTCTCACTGGTGGCCTCTCACACAGTGGCAGCCACCAAGGGCCTCTGCTGAGCTGGAACACCCAAGATGAGTCATTCCTATGCTTGGTGCCTTGGTGGGCTTGGATGGAAGGCAGGGCTCAGCTGGGCTGCTGGGATGGCTGGGTCTCTCCCTCATGTGGCATCTCCTCCAGATTCTAGAGCAGGGTAAAGTAATGGACTTCTAACTCCGCCAGTCTCTACATCAGGGCATAAATGCGGACTTTTAATTTGGTGGCTCGAGGCTCCCCAAGGGAGAGACTTCCAGACTTTTGTAAGGCTTAGTTCTGGACCTGGCACCTCTATCCTTCTACTGCATTCTGGTGATTAAAGCAAGTCACAGGGCAAGCCCAGAGGCAGTGTGGGATGAGAAGAGACAAGGGCACAAACCCTCAGGGCCATGACTAATTGTGGGCCATCTTTGGAGACTGGTTAGCCACCCACCAAAAGTTGACAAAACACTAAACACAAGATACATGGCCAGAAACCAATACCAAAAGGGCCAAATTGTGAGCAATGCATTGGTTATCCCAGACTGTACACAATTCTACTATTGTTAGTACCACTTAGAACCCAAGAAGCAAAGCTTTGCCATTTCTCAGCTATTTTATAGCTATCACCTCCTTTTAGCTTCCTACTGTATATGCCCGATGCTTCTCAAATTATCTGGGTGAAGGGCCAGTTTTATTATGATAATCTCAATCTGTTGCACACCAACAGTTTTGTAAAATTCAACACAAATTAATGACCAGGGAAGCAAAATGAAAAACAGGCATCTACAGTGTAAGCCCTAATTTTTATTCTTTTTAGACTTAACAGACCTAAAATTACTGGCTCACAGTTCTGTGACTGTTTTTAAATGCTTACTCTTGACTTCTGTACATACCTTGTCGAGAAGAGGGTCACTGGCCACGGGCTGCCCTTTAAACAGCAAGGTCATGGGCAGGAAAAGGAAGACCCAGTAAAATCAAGCTTCCCCTGGGTGTTCTGTGTCAATACAAATCTTGGCCTAATCCTCTTGGTGTAGAGTTTTAAAAAACAACCCAAAAAGCTAAACACCGGAGGCCCAGAGAGGGAAAGTACCATGTCCAAAACCGTTCGGTAACACAGTTGTCAAGTGAGACTGGAACCAGATGTCTACCCCCTGCCTAAAGCAATTCCCCCACCTATGGATACTCTATCTGAATTGTCCAGGGCCCCGGATGCCCAAGGACTGAGTCATACGGGAATCTGGGGAGTTATTTTTGACAGGAGTTGGCTGCTGGCCTTCCCTGAATCCTCCGGCAATGCCTGGACCTGCTGTCTTGCACCTTCCCTGCCCTCCTGGGAGACTGCGGGAGACCACGCTGGCTGGTTCCGATTAATCAACTGGTTCTCTCGCTGTTCCAAAAATAAATATGCCAGAGAAGGGGACATCAACTGAATAAGCAGCCGCACTCACCCTTCCCACCCTCTGCCCTTCCCTCCAACTGCACACCCAGCCCTGAGGCTGTTTTGATGGATCCAGCCCCCCCTCAACCACCTTCCCAGAAAAAGCCATTTCCCCTCTGCTTTACAAAGGAATTAAGAAATGAAGTCACTGCATGCTTCTGATACACTGGCATGACTGCCGAGCCCTGCCTGAGCCCGGTCTTATTAATATCTCCCCAAAGTAGGCGCTATGGACCAAGCTGTCCCAGTGCTCAATCTGAGTCAGGGAAACAGCTGGGCCTGACAGCACAAGCCCATCCCTCTGAAAGCACATTTTCTGATTCCCAGAAAATGGAGCAGTCGCCCCACGCTCAATGCCTGAAGGCAGTCACGGGCAACAATTCAAATGTCAGCATCAATGTCTTCTGCAAAGTAATAATAATTAAAAGACACAACAGAGCGGTCCCTGGGAGTAAGATTATTACTGTAAACAGAAAATGAGGGAAAAGAGAATTCCATCCATCCTATTAGTGCAAGCAGAGGTATGCAGGTGCACGCGCACTCACACACACACACACACACACACACACACACACAGATACACACATACTTATGACTAGGTAGGCTGGAGAGTTACTGTACTTAGGATCCGAGGTGCCAACAGATTTTCTGAGATATATTTGCATAGGAACTTCAGACCAATTGAACAAATAATTACCTTCACTGAGCACCTACCACATGTTAGGTATTGTGCTGAGCATTGCCCAAGAGGTGATATGCCTAGCACAAAGTGGGGGCTGAATAAGGATGTGTTTGAATGGATGGGGGACATGCATGGATGTCTGTGGATGGTTGGAGAGATCCATGGATCATGGATGGATGGGGATATCCATGGATCAATGGATGGATGGAGAGATCCATGGATTGATGGATGGATAGGAGATGGGTAGATGAATAGATGGTGGGGAGCAAATGGATGGATAGATTATAAACTATTTCTATTCCTCATAACAAGGTTGTAAGAAATAGCAAATGCATTTTTGCACATGAAGGAGTGAAGCTCAAAGAGTTAAGTCATCTGCCAAAGTCACTCATCAGAGCAGCACCTGCCATGGGGTGCAAGGCCACCTTCGAGGCTTGAATGTCCTCCTGAAGAGAGTGCTCTGTAATAACCAACAACAGCTAACAGTTATTAACCAGGTATTCTATGCCAGGCAGAGTTCTGAGTATTTAGATGTCTTAACTTATTTAATCCTCCAACAAACTTTATGAGATGAATGCAGGCAACTGAGGCACAGAAAAGCTCAGTCACTTGCCAAAGGTGACAGAGCCAATAAGTAGCAGAGCTGGACTCCAGCCTAAGCAGTGTGACTTGAGACAGGGTTCTTTTCCACTCTGCCGCCTCTTAGAGGCCAGACACCAATAATCAAAGGTGTTGAAAGGTGGAAGATGCTGGACTAGACCAGCAAGGCAGGCTGGGCTACAGAGGAGCAGGGTGGGTGGCTGGCTTTAAAGAAGGGGCTGGAAGCCCTGCCTTGGGCAGGTCTCTCTGGTCGGCAAGGACCAGTCAGTCCTCAGATGCTGCATAGTAAGAATCCACCTTGGGGTCTGACCCCGGCTGGGGCAGCGTGGAGAGCTTCAATTAGAATCAGGATGCCTAGATTCAGCCTGGGCCCTGCTCCCACCTCTGGGCTTTGTGCCCTCCCTCGAGGTGAGAAGGCAGGCCTGGGGAATCTGTGAGTCAGGGACGCACCATCCCAAGGAACAGCCACAAGAAGGGCAGGGGAGGCCACGGGCGCTGGGGCAAAGGCAGGGAGGCACGTCTCCGCCCTGAGGTCTCCTTTTGCTGGCAAAGGTCCTGGGGCTGCACCATGCGCCAGAAGCCAGCCGGGGTGCGAAGAGGCATCAGGCTGAGGCACGGCCATGATGGAGGAGGGGCAGGCTGCAGGGGTCAGAGCTCCTCACTCCAGGATCCAGGCCCCAGGGATGTAACTGCACCTCAGTAATCATTACGGGTGTAC
Source organism: Cryptoprocta ferox (assembly GCA_028646485.1). Classification (NCBI taxonomy): domain Eukaryota; kingdom Metazoa; phylum Chordata; class Mammalia; order Carnivora; family Eupleridae; genus Cryptoprocta; species Cryptoprocta ferox. Next base: position 46,881,244 of record CM053574.1, read on the forward strand.
CCAGGTCAGGGCTGGAATGATTCCCCCGGCCTATCCTCCCCAGCTTCTTAGATTTGACAGCTCCCCCAAGAAACAGCAGCTCTGAATTTTTGCCCCGTTTAAGCCAGATGTAAGAGATGGCAGCCCTTTTCATCCACTGTCTAAAGCCATGAGACATTCCCCAACCAACTTGGGCCTTCTTTTCCAAATATCCAGCACACTGGTTTTCCATCCCTCCCTCCAAATCCCACAGTCCACCAAAATCCCAGACAGCCACTACCTCCTGAAAGCCCTCCAGGAATAAGTGTGATCTGAGGAGATGAGGACTGTATTTGTATTCTTCCCTCCAGCCCTGCCCTTTCAACCAGGGGGCCATAAAAGACCTCCACTGAACCCCCAGCGCAGAAAGCTGGAGGCTGAGATTTATAGGAGTGGGGCCTGAAAGGCCCTACTGACTCCCTGAGTCAGCTTTCCACATCACCTAGGGCCTCGTCCTCCGATGTCTCCAGGGGGATCTGGGGTCTGAGGCATGGCACGGGAGCTCAGAATCTAGTCATGTGAGAAAGACAGGACCCACCATTGTATGTACAACACAGGTTATGTCCACCCCCTCCCCCAAATAGTTACCCTGGAAAGGAAAGCACCAGAGCAATGACACTGTTAGTACTAGGGAAATACAAGTTGGAGATGCTTTTGTTTTCTTTCTGCTGCTGCCTGAATTTTCTGCGATGTGGCTATGTAATTTTATCATGAAAAGTAATCTGACCCCCATGCCTAGATGAGAGGATCCCCTTCTTCCAGTAAAAGTGGGGAAGGGGCTGGCCCTGGAATACTGATGTTTGAGCTCTGGCCCCACCAGCCCCCACAAGTGTCCCCTCCACCATTAGTCTGATTAGTTTGAGCATTCACTCAACCAACTTTTATTAAAATAGCTCAGGAACATGGAAGATGGCCATGCCCCCATTTTACAGACACGACAGCTAAGGCTTAGTGACGCTATAGGACATCACGTAGAAGAAAGTAGGTATGATGGTCTTCAATGCATCGCAGGGTCGCAAGAAAGGTTAGTTAAATGACTTGGCTGAAAGTACAATCTTTTTTCCGCCCAGGTTTACTGATGATTCTTTCCCACTTCCCAAATGGAACCTCAGTCACCATCTCAGTGGAATGTGTGAACCAGATTCTCTGAGCGCCCATGCTCCTCCCACTGCCAGGAGGGCAGGGTGGGCAGCAGGGGAGGAAAGTCTGAGGTTGCCATAGGACTAGAGTGAGGAAAACACCTGTCTCCCGCACAAGGTGCTTCAGGCCTGCTCGGCCACACCTGGGTTGCAGACACCTTTACTAGCGAGGATGACATGGCCCTCACTCTGCCACATGCCACATCCTAAAATGGCTCTCAGACCCGTGCGCCTCTCTCTAACCCCCCACCATCACCCCAAACCAGCCTGTCGTCAGGTCCCACCTGGAATACTGCAGCTGCCCCCTGCTGGACCCAACCTGCCTCCTCTCTCCCAACCACCACTGGCCCAACAAGCCGCTCAAAATTCAGATGAGAGAACGGAGAGCAGACGGGGCGTTGCCAGAGGCGGAGGTCGGGGGCGAGCAAAGGGGGTCCAGGGGAACAAACCTCCACTTATGAAATAAACAAGGCACGGGGATGTATGGTGACTATACCCAACAATACTGTAGTGCATATACGAAAGGTGCTAACAACAGTAGATCCTAAAAGTTATCACACACACAAATTTGTACCCATGTGTGGTGATGGATGTTAAGTACACTTAGTGTGGTGATCATTTCCCAACAGATACAAATACTGAATCATTATGTTGAAACTAATATAGTATTATGTATCAACTATACCTCAATTAAAAAAAAAAATCAACTCAGATCTGGCCAAGCCAGTCTCTGTGCAAAAAAGCTCACCACAGAGTGACTGTCCCTCCAGCCACTCTGGGCTTGCCCTCGGCCTTCTGGAAGCATCCGGATCGCCCTGAGGCTCACATTGTCAATCCCGTTAGGTCCTAGCAGCACCCAATACGCTGTTCCAGCCCACGCCCCTGCCTCCACCTGGCTACCTTCAGGTATCAACCTGGCTGGATGTGTCCTCCGTACCCCCAGGATGCCTGGGACTGTCCAACTCTCTAGAATCAGAAAATAACAGAATCTGAGAACCACCCCTCTAGGTCTGCGTCTACCTTACTGTTGGCTTTTTAAGCAAGTCACTCAACTCCCCAGGGCCTGCATATCCACCTATGAGATGAGAGGGTCCAACCAGCCCCTGTGTCTCACTGCCCTAGGGAAGCATCAGCAGCACCCGGGGGCTTGCTAGAAATGCAGTCTCAGGCCCTGCTCTGGCTGTGCTGGGTTGATCCCCTGGGGGTAGGGCCGAGCCATCAGGTGTGACAAGCCCTCCAGAGGGTCCAACACTGGAGCACAAAAGCTGGAGGAGTGGGTAGATGCCATGACCTGAGGATTGCCCCTCCCGTCCCTGCAGGTGGATTTTGAAGACGTGATCGCGGAGCCCGTGGGCACCTACAGCTTCGACGGAGTGTGGAAGGTGAGCTACACCACCTTCACCGTCTCCAAGTACTGGTGCTACCGCCTGCTGTCCACGCTGCTGGGAGTCCCGCTGGCCCTGCTCTGGGGCTTCCTGTTCGCCTGCATCTCCTTCTGCCACATCTGGGCGGTGGTGCCGTGCATCAAGAGCTATCTGATCGAGATCCAGTGCATCAGCCACATCTACTCCCTCTGCATCCGTACTTTCTGCAACCCGCTCTTTGCTGCCCTGGGCCAGATCTGCAGCAACATCAAGGTGATGCTGCGGAAGGAAGTGTAAAGCCAGGTGGGGCGGCAGGGGTGGTCGGGCAGGGGGGAGTCAGGGGATGCTGGCCCCACCGTACTGCTCCAGGGGCCTGCCGGCCAGCTCTTTCCTTTTAGGGACTGCTATTCCCCGCCCCCTCCCATCCCGAGATGGGAGCACACAGTTTAGGGAAGCCAGAAAGAAAAGACAGTCCTGCCACAGAAGCACAGTGGCGGTACACTCTGCCCCCCACCCCCGCTCCACCTCGATGCCCCCGTGACCAGGCACGAGGAAAGATAATTTGCTAAGAGGCAGCTACTGCAAGTCTTTGCATTCACTTGTACTGTAACAGCATAAACCGGCACTCCGTTCCCACCCGGAGTCAACCTGTTGATGCACACCGCCCGGGGAAGTTACCGGTGACTCTTGGCATTAGGAGGGTGGCTCCAATAAAGGGTTTCGGCTGCATCTTGGGAATGCTGTGTTTTTGTGTGTCCGTAAGGTAGGTGTGTGTCCTGATGAGCTCCAAAAATACAGTTTGCTGCCCTCAGGAACAAGTGGGGCAAGGTGGCTGGCCCTTCTTGCTAAATTGAAGAGCCAGCACAGAATTTGGTTTCTCTTGGGTTTCTTCCTGTTGGCTGGGCATCTGCTCCTCCATGTTCCTTAGAAGATTATATTCCCACGGAGACCCTGGGCCAGCCAGCGGTCACCAACAGAAGAAAATGGCCCTCGGGCTGGAAGGGGCAGGAGACCCTCCCTGGGCACCACTGAGGGCAGGGCTTGGGTTCACAACGCTCTGAACCTCCCCTTTGGCTCGCCAGACACCGAGCCCCTGGCAGCATTGCATCTTGGCACATGTATACCTTCAGCCCTCAGAGAAGTGATGAGGGTGTAAGGTCCAGTTTGTGCATGTGTGGACCCCCTGTGGACATAAAAAACAATAGCAGAGGCATGTTGCAGCTCCTCCTCACCAAACCCTGCCGGGGGGG
>CM053574.1:46885114-47019786 GCA_028646485.1 Cryptoprocta ferox
CAAGTCCTGCAGTAAAGAAACTTGTTTAGGCCAGTGTGTCCCAATCCCCCCCCTTTTTTTTTTCATACAACACCCATTTAAGTCTCATAAAATTATGGTTCCACAGCAGGGTTGCAGAGGTATCACCTCACTGGTGCCTGGCCATGAACCCAAGCAGTGTGGTAGAGCGGATTGAAAGACAGGGAACAAGCAGCCTCAGTTCCAGTCCTGTCTCTCCTCCTATTGCCTTTTCTGGACTCCATTTTATCATCCATAAAATGATCTCTAATGTCCATCTCAGCCCTAAAATTTTGCCTGTTTTTGTTTTTTCTAGTATCTCATCATGAGACTTTTGAACACAGAGAAAAGTTGAAAGGGTTTGCTGTGAACACCTATATGCACACCATCAGGCTCAGCAATGAACATTTTACTGCTCCTGCTTTGTCAAAGCTCTAACACCCACCAACCTCAGTTTTCTTTATACATTTTTATAATTTTTTAATGTTTATTTATTTGAGAGAGATGGAGAGAGCAAGCACGCACAAGCGGGGAAGGGGCAGAAAGGGGAAGAGAGAGAGAATCCCAAGCAGACTCTGAGCTGTCAGGGCAGAGCCCGACATGGGCCTCTAACTCACAAACCATGAAATCATGACCTGAGCCGAAACTTAAGAATTAGGCACTTAATCAACTGAGCCATCCAGGCACCCCTCTTCATGCATTTTTAAATAAGCTGCAGATATCAGTATTATTACTTCTAAACAATTTAGTAGCCATCCCTTGGTTGTTTCCAGATGGGGAAGCTATAGCCCAGAGAAGTCAGCAGACTTGCCAAACATTTAGACAAGCATTTGAGCACACCAGCTCCAGCCCATTGCTCTTTGCTCTATCCTGGGCCTCTTTCCATTCTCAGGTGGACTCAACCAGCCCAGTCTTCTCCTGCTGAAAAGGTTTAAAGTCAGTATTACTTACATCCTCCTTGAAGGGGCTGCCCTTTCAAACATCAGCCCATCAGGTCCAGACTTGGAATCTTGGGTTATCCGGGGATTTTCCACCATCTTGGCATTTTCTATAACCTGATTTGACTACCATTCCAATTTTTCAAGCTTGCTCCCTTTCTCTAGGGGCAGACTATAGCACCTGCCCAATTACCTGTGAAGTTCACAGAGCTGGAGAGAGGACACCCATTTGAGAAGCATGTATGTCCGAGGAGTTCTGTTCCTTCTAGAATCTCCTTGAGGAGTAGCAGGAAGAGCAGCACACTGGGGGAAGAGTGGGGACAGGCCAGAGGAGGGAGGTGGAGTTCCACTCTCTCTCATACGCTACATTCAGCTCATCAGGGAGTCCTGCTAAAATGCAGGTTTAGGGTCCCAGCTCCAGAGTGTGAGTCAGGGGGCCCAGGAATGAGCACGAACCCATCTGTGGTTCTGCAAGTTGCCCCCCTACCTCACTGGAAGAATTATGTGTTAGGGTCCCTTTGAGGTGACAATCCAGAGTCGTCTTATCTCCAGAGTTAGCCCCAAGGAGTGTGGTTAAGTCGTACCAGAGGTCCATGCCTGGGTTTTAGAGCATCTTCTGATAGAACTCTGACAAATCATGACCGAAGACAATGGAACCAGGTCCCCCTACCCCTGTCCCAGCCTCAACCCAGGTTCACCTCTGTCATCATCAGGCAGAAAACTCTGCACTCCTCCCCCTGCCCCCTGCCCCGCAGGGGACTCCAAATCTGCAAGCCACCAGACACGATCACTGTTTTGAGGAGGGAGAAAGAGGGCAAAGCAATGCACGGGGGGAAAATGTTTATTCATTGCACCTTTTATAAAGCAGTTAAGGAAGCAGACATCTTGTTATCAGCCACATCATTGAGCGACGGGCACAGTCCACAGAAAAGTCACCACAGGAGAACAAAATCAAGGAATTCACGTTTTGCATTCAGTGGTGTTTCATCGCAATTAAATACAACAGGTGAAGTACTGTGAAACCAGGATCTTTGTAAAAGGCAGCCTCCTGCAGGTGTAACCCACAGATCCATCCTGAAAGGAGAGAAAATTGTGTGGCACTTTTTTTTCCCCCAGGGCCTAAAGAAATAAGGCTCAGAGTCTTCAAGTGTTCACATGTCACTTTTGACCATCAGAATGAATCATTCCAGGAGAAAAGGCGCATGGCCCAGTTTATTGGCGCCTCCAGCCACGTGTTAGGTTTGTAAACAGGTCTGATGCTGTGGGAAAAGATGAGTCACAGACCTCAGGCACAGGGTCTGGGGAAGGAGGACAGAAACAACTGAGCTTCAGACAGCATTCTGGACCCTGGACTCATGCTTCTAGGCTTTGACTGGGGAAAGACTGAGACAGTGGAAATTTCCTCCAGCATGAGATTGGGAGGGGCGGGGTGTGGACCCACGGGTGCTGCTGAAATCAAATCCCACTGATTTGCTATAAAACAGACTCTGGCACCATTATAAGACCCAAGGAACCATCCAGAGCTGTCAGGGGAAGAGAATAAGGGAAGCATCCCGGTGGCTCCGGTGCCCAAGAATCTTGAAACTCCAGGGGTCTCAAGGAGGTTGTGCCCCGAGTCAGGAAAATCTGTGAGTTGCTGTCCCCTTGAGCCCCAGTGGCCTCTGTTGGCTGCTAGGGTGACAACTTTCCCGGAAGAGCAGAGACTGGAGCACCTCTGGCTCATGAGCAGAAAGGCTCAAATGCCAACAGACCCCACCATGGGTGCTTTGCTCCCAGAGTGCTCCATGGTCCTCTGTGTGGCCACAAAGACCCCAAATCAGCATCCTGTTAGCTTTCCAACAAGCAAGGACTGGCTGGTGTTGACGCTGTCAGGACATGCCACAGCAACACTGTCTCTGGCTCCAAAGGTGATGTAGTCTTCAGTCCCCAGTCAGTAGTGAAGATCCTGTACTAAATGGTGAGAGTCTGAAAACTGGAATTTCAGGGCATGCCTGTCTACTCCCTCAACATCAAGACCGTGCTAGCTTCTTTGACCGTGTGCATACTTGTGCGTGCGCATGTGTGTGTGCATAATGCAGGGTGGAGGGCGAAGAGGACAGTGCGTGTAGAGGGTGGATCTGTGACTTTTGGGAAGTCCTCTTGCTGTATCACAGTGAGTCCAAGAAACGTGTAGAAATTAAAAAAAAAAAAAAAAGTGTCCCAGAGTGTCAGTGAGCTGGCCAGTCCCAGTGAGAAAATCTCTGATCCAGAACATCCTGTATTTAATAACCAAAGGTATTTCTTGAGCATGGTCACGTCCTACCTCAAGGCTGAGAGGACCCTTGAGGACACGTTTTCTAGGTAAGCAAAACCTTTGAGACCCCTGGTGAATTGCTCTTCTAAATAAAACACAACAGTTTGCAGCCACAAGACATCGCTTGTGCCTTTACAAGAGCAGGAGCTGGGGGTGGGGGGAGGGTAAACACTGCTGGTACCTCTGGCCAAGTGGGAAACACCAACTCTTGCAGAAAAACTGAATAAGAAAACCATTCCTCCTAAATGGTGGGTCACAGAGAGAAACAAACAAACAAAAAGCTCAGGGGGATTCTAAGAGATTCATCCTTCCAGTTGGCCACCTCTGAATTCAGCTGGTAAACATTTTGTTGTTGTTGTTAACTTTTTTGAAAGTGCTTAACTCAGTGGTTTTAGCCCTATTCTAAAATCACATACCATCATCACTAATTCCTGAAGATTGTCATCACCTCCCCCACTACAAAAACCCTGTATCTATTAGCATTCACAGCCTCTAGACCCTGGCAACCACAATTCTTTAGACTTCTCTATAGATCTGCCTATTCTAGACATTTCACAAAAATGGAACCATACTGTATGTGGCTTTCTGCAATGGCTTCTTTCACTCCCCTTACTGTTTTCAAGGTTCATACATTTTGTGCCATGGATCACTATCTCATTTATTTTTATAGCCCCATAATATGCCATTGTACGGACAGACCATGTTCATCCATTCATCTGTTGATACACATCTGAGTTATTTCCATTTTGGGCTATTATAAATTATGATGCCATGAGCACTTATGTACAAGTCTTTGCATATGAGTATGCTCTCATTTCTCTTGAGTAAATACTTAGGAGTGGCATGTCTGGCTCATATGGTAATTCTATGTTTAACTTTTTGAGAAACAGCCAAAGTATGTTCTAATTGGCTGGACCATTTTCTATTCCCACCAGCAATGTATCAGAGTTCCAATCACTCTACATCCTTGCCAGCACCTGTTACTGCCCATCTTTTTGATCATGGCCATCTTAGCAGGTGTGAAGTGGCCTTTCACTGTGGTTTTCATTTGCATTTTCCTAATGAATAATAATATTGAGCATCTGTTCGTGGGCTCATTGGCCATTTTTATGTCTTCCTTGGAGAGGATAGGAAAATATGTCTATTTTTTTATTTAATCAAATATTTTGTGCCCCCTTTTCTTAAAGATTTTATTTTCAAGTAATCAGACTCACCACCCTGAGATCAAGAGTCACACACTCCACCGACTGAGCCAGCCAGGTACCCCTTTTTTCCCCTTTTAAAACTTGGCTTGTCTTTTTATTGTTTAGTTTTAAGAGTGCTCGATACATTCTGGATAGGAGTATCTGATTGGCAAACATTTTCTTCCATTCTGTGAGATATCTTTTCAGTGTCTTGACTGTGTCCTTCAAAGCACAAAAGTTCTGTACCCCGTTTTGATGAGATTCAATTTACCTACTTTTCCTCTGCATTTGCTTTTTGGGTATCATGGGTAAGAAATCACTGCTTAGTCCAAGGTCACAAAGATTTATGCCTATGTTTTCTTCTAAGAATTTTACAGTTTTAACTCTTACATTTAGGGCTTGAAGCATTTTGAATTAATTTTTACATATAGTGCAAGGTAGGAGTCCAGCTTCATTCTTTTGTTTATTAAAGTATAGCTAACATACAAGGCGATAATGGTTTCAGGTGTACAACATCGAAGTCCAACAATTCCGTCCATTACACAAGGCTCACACCACGACGAGTGTGGTCACCACACAAACTGATTACGACATCATTGACCATACTCCCTGTTGCTGTACTTTTCATCCCTGTGACTTATTTATTTTTCTAACTGGAAGTTTGTGCCTCTGAGTCCGGTTCACCAGCTTCATTCTTTTGCACGTGGATATCCAGTTTTCTTAGGGCCATTTGTTGAACAGACTCTCTTCCCTATCGAATTCTCTTGACACACTGTCAAAAATCAATTGGCCATAAATGTGAGGGTTTATATCTGCACTCTCCATTCTGTTGCATTGGTCTAGATGTCTACCGTTATGCCAGTACCACATTCTTTTAAGTTTTGAAACCAGGAAGTGTTAATCCCACTTTGTTCTCCTTTTTCAAGGATTATTTGGCTATTCTGGGTCCCTTGCATTTCTGTAGGAATTTTGGGATCAGTTTATCAATTTTTGCAAAGAAGCCAACTAGGATTCTGACAGAGATTGCACTGAATCTGAAGATCAATTTGGACAGTATTGTCATCTTAACAGTATTTAAGTCTCGGATCCGTGAACATGGGATATCTTTCCACGTGTTTAAGTGTTCTTCATTTTCTTTCAATGATATTTTGTAGTTGCCAGGGTATCAGCCTTGTACTTCTTTTGTTAAGTTTATTCCTATTTTATTCTTTCTTAAGTTATTATACATGGAATTATTTCATAATTTCATTTTCATATGGTTAATTGCTAGTATCAAGAAATACCACTGGTGGGGCGCCTGGGTGGCTCAGTCGGTTGAGCGTTTGACTTTGGCTCAGGTCATGATCTCACAGTTTGTGAGTTGAAGCCCCACATCGGGCTCACTGCTGTCAGCGTGCAGAGCCTGCTTCAGATCATCTGTCCCCATCTCCCTTTGCCCCTCCCCCACTCACTCTCGCTCTCAAAAATAAACATTAAAAAAAAATACCACCTGCAACCCTGATGAACTCATTTATTCATTCTAATCAGTTTGTACAGGTGCACGAATTCCTTAGAATTGCCTACATACAAAATCATGACATTTGCAGAGTTTTACTTCTTCTTTTCTAATTTGGATGCCTTTTATTGCTTTTCCTTTCTTAATTGCTTCATATAAATATTAGTTTCTTAAATATTTGTAACACAGATTTTAATCAGATGCCTATTCCAAATGGTTTCATAAGGGCCTGTTCCTAGGGCTACCTTCTGACATGCTGGTGCCCCAGGATACTGGGATGGGTCCATGCAAAGGTAAAAACACTCTCTGATCAGTTTATCAGTTTTTGCAAAGAAGCCAACTAGGATTCTGATAGAGATTGCACTGAATCTGAAGTCAGGAGGATATTAGCACCACCCTCCACAGCTGAGCTCACTCCTTATTCTGAACTCAGAACACCAGGCTTCCACACCCAGGGAGTTGCCAATCCTATACTTACTGTCTCAAGATCCCAGCATAAAGGAGTTAAAAGACATTGGAGTGAAATGACAGGTCCAGGAGAAAAAACCAACCCATCTACCAGCCAGCAACAGCAGTGGGGTCAGGGTACATAAACACCTGTGGGAACCCAGGGGAGGTCCAGGGATTGTCTGATGGCTGAGTCACACAGTCATCTTCCACCATGAAGACTACTTCCCCAACTCCATGTCAGAATTCCCCACTCAACCCACTCCAAAGTGTGAAAGGGTGCAAACTGAAAGGTACCTCATATACATGTGCACACGCCACCGAGGGGCGGACTGTCCGTGTCGGCACAAGCTGAGCCACGGGAGGCAGTCCTGGCCCAGGCCGGTCACACCGCAGATGGCTGAGAGGAGCTCCTCTGGCTGGAGCTGTGGCGGCTCAAGACAAAGGTGGATGAGTTGCTCTTTTTGCTGACGCTGGTCTCTCCGGGCCGGTTGCCCTTCAGGTAGCCAGAGGAGCAACAGAGGAAGCGCTGTACAAGTTCGTGGAAGAGGTGGCCGGTGAAGAGCATGTAGATCCAAGGGTTGCAGCAGCTGTTGAGGCTGGCCAGGAGCATGGCTATGATGAAGGCCGAGGCTGATGGAGGGCAGGGAGGAGGGGAGAGAACAGCCCATCACTACGGGAGGCGTACCCATCCTTTATGGAGAACAGCCTTTCCCAGGTACCAGGTGCCAGGTCACAAAGTCTGCCATCCTTCCATATCCTATCTGTGGGTGTGCACTCAGCCTGCACTCCGCTCCCACCCCTAACACTTCCCAGGACCCACCCAGCCCTAGAACGCTCTCTGTTCTTTCTCTCATCAAAAGCGTGCCTGCCGCAAGCTTCCATCAGCAGGAGCTGCACTCGTCATGGCCACCTGTTCATTCATGACTCACCCAGCAAGTATCCAGTGCCTACGACTTGGAGTGCCCAAGAGCACAGGGTCTGGAAGCTGCCAGACCTAGTTTGTGTTCTAATTCCTCCAGCAACACGTTACTTTAGTTCCCTAAGAGACTGCTGTTTGCTAAGCTTTCAGGGGAGCTCACAAGAGTATCCAAACCTCACAGGAATCCTGCAAGGATTCAAAAATGCCTGGTATACAGCAAGCGCCCAATACATGGTGGCTGCTATCATGACCATGTGCCATACACCAGGCTATGCAATGCGGACACAAAAATACCATGAGTAGCACCATAGGGTGGGCACAATGCAAGTCAGGTTGGGCACACCGAGGAGGGGTGCAACTCTGAGCAAATCATGGCCAGCCCCACAGAAACCGGCATTCAAGCTGATACCCGAAGGATGCTTACAAGTCTTCCAGGCAGAGAAGGGAGAAAGGGTGCTCCAGGCAGAAGGAATGGCACAGGCAAAGGCATGGTGGCAAGAAAGTGTATGCTGTCTTCACAGGTGAGAGCATGGAAGGTTCTGTGAAAATACCCCCAGGAGCACTGCTTCAGCATGGCAAACAGGACTTACACAGGAAAAAAGGCTACACCGAAATTATTTGAGGCACTGTGCAGAAGCTGTCATGCTGCGGATTTATTGAGTTCCAAGCAAAATCAACGATCAACTTCAAGACTGCTTGTCACGAATTCAAGGTGGAAAGGGAAAGACAAATTCCTAATCCTGGGGCACCTGGCTGGCTCAGTCAGTAGAGCATGGGGCTCATTGATCTCGGCGTCATGAGTTCAAGCCCCACGTTGGGTGTAGAGCTTACTTTTAAAAAACAAAGAAAAAGATGGGGCACTTGGGTGGCTCAGTCGGTTAAGCATCCGACTTCGGCTCAGGCCATGATCTCACAGTTCATGAGTTTGAGCCCTGCTTCGGGCTCTGTGCTGACAGCTCAGAGCCTGGAGCCTGCTTCAGATTCTGTGTCTCCCACTCTCTCTGCCCCTCCTCCACTTGTGTTCAGTCTCTCTCTCTCTCTCTCTCTCTCTCTCTCAAAAATAGAAACACATTTAAAAAAAGAAAAGAAAAAGAAAAAAGAAAAATTCCTAATCCTATATACTTCCAAGCAGAAGGAGGGGAAAAAATCTTGAGTTTCTTGCAATGGACTTCAATCTGAGAAACCATAGACCTCTCCTCCCAGTGGAGGAGCAGAGACCTGCAAGGAAAACAATGTATCCGAGAATGCTGCTCCCAGCCACATGCTTATGAATGAAGGCAAGTGCAAGAAGGGGAAATCTGCTGGTCTTTGGTCTTTTCTGCAAAAAGTTTTCAAAAAATAACTCCACAATTCAAGAGCTAAATCCAGGAAAGGATTTCTCACTAGGACAGAGGAGCCACAAATCTCGATGCCACCACAGATGCAGAGCATGGAGACATTTGTCAGCAAAGTGGCCAAGCACCAAAAGGAGAAGGGTGTTTGTCTGTGAAATGAATACAGTGGTTCTCAAAGTGGGATCTCCGGATCACCTGGGAACTTGTTAGAAATGCAAATTCTCAGACTCCACAGGAGACCTACTGGGTCAGACTCCTGGGGGTGAGGTTCACCAGAGTGTTGTAGACAGCCCTCCAGGGGGTTCACACACACACACACACACACACACACACACACACACACGTGTTTGAGAACTGCTGGTCTAATTACTTGACGCACCTGTTGGCACAAAAGCAAACTACAACAGATAAAAGCAAAAAATTTTGCAACAGAAAATGTTTGGGAAACAAAGGAGGAGTAGCTAGTTAATCCTTAGACTAAAATAGGAAGAAACAGAAAAGTGGAAAAGTGAAGGGGGAAAAAAGCCAGGACTACTGAATCCCCCATTTTCTATAAAAGAGAATGAAAAAATAAATATCTGATTTGGATGGCTAAGAAGATCAATTTAAGTTTAGAAATTCTGGTGAAAAACCACCATGAGAATGTCAAAAGAGAATGTCCTCAAAATCATAATTAAACGTATAAAATAAAGGAGGTAAAATTGACACATAAAAAGTTGAAATAAAGGACACTGAGAAGAAAACTGTCAGACACAAATGCAAGAAGGTAGGTGTGTAAGGATATAAACAAGGTAGAAGGTCGTAGCAGGAGTGAAGTTCACGCTTGGACAGAAGGCACCACATTTGGCTAACTGTATATAGTTACAATATAAGTGTATCTTTTTTTCTTAACCTACTAGCCCGACTCTTTACATTTGAATCATTTAACTTATTTCTCCTATTAAAGAAAAAGCATACAGAAACATCTACAGCAAAAAAGTAAACAGTTAATGAATTCCCCAGTAACCATAAGGAGACTTTTTACCTCCACCTGGCCAGCCTGGGTGGAAGGAGTTGAGATCAGAGCCAGCACCCGCTGCCCCCACCTGGTGGCCACAGACATGAATGACAGGCCTGGCCCGGCTCCTTGGGGGATGGATGACCCTCTATAAACTGAACCTGCTTGCGTCAGGTTGCCAAATGCTAAGGGCACGTGTGGACTTTTAAAATTTGCTGCTATCCTAACTATCCAGAGGCATGAGTTCCCAGTGGTGGAAATGCAAGCCATTAGCAGGGAGGAGAGCTATTTGGGAATAAAAATAGTCTGTGGAGGACATTTCAAAGGAAGGAAGCAACAGGAATGAAGGTACATAAGCGAGAATGTTCAAGAACATTCAGGGACTGTCAGAGTTGGAGTAGGGGGGTTTCAGAGGAAAAGCAACTGGAAGGAGCTAGGCTGAGGAGGATCTTGAACCCAGGCTGTCTGAGCTTTAATCAATAGACAATGGGGAGCCATTGATGGTTTCGGAGCAGGTGAGTGACTGACTGATTGTACCTCACCTGCTCTCTGCACTTGTTGTACCTTGTTTGGGCCACACTGCTGCACCCTTCATAGGGTTGCAGAAGCACAGGAACAGAACAAAGCATGGAAAATAATGTCCTCACAATTCACGATGTTGTTTCCAAGGGAGCACATGGCATTAGCAATGCTGATCACTGGAATCGCTGCTCAAGCTTGCACAGGACCATATGGTTTTCAAAGCAGACTCATCCCCATTTTATATGTGAGCAAAGTGAAGCTCAGAGAAAGGACATGACTTCCCCAAGGACACACAACAAGTCGCCCTGTGTTCCTACCTGAAATTAATAACTAGGTCAGCATTCACACATGTCAGGTTGGTACTAGTTGGCGAATCCTCTCAGTCCTTAAGCAAAGACACACGCTGGCCAGGCAATCACCCTCCTGGTGTGATCTGAGGGACAGAGAGACAGCAACTACCCTTTTCCCACAGATATAATTGCCCATGGAGGCTAGGTTCTGCCTGTTCCCAGTGATAGTCTTTTAATATCTAAGTATATCTGGGATGGGAAACACATCGCTTCCTATCAGATCACCATTGCTCCTGGCAGAAATGTCTCCTGGTTGAGACTAGGGACCAGCAAACTGTATAGCCCGTGAGCCAAACCCTGCCTGATGCTGACTCTTCTAAATAAAGTTTTATCGGAACACAGCCACGCCCATTCATTCATTTACAGTCTCTGGCAGCTTTTGCATTACAAGGACAAAGCTGAGTACCTGTTACAGAGACCTTACACCACAAGCCTAAAAGTTACTGCCTGGCCCTTTACAGAAGACATTAGCCAATCCTCGATGCCTGCGGTAGGGGGAGATGTTAAAAAGCAGTGGGAAGGGGCTCAGAAGGGCAGGGGAAGCCCCGCAGGGCAGGCCCAGCACCCCTCTTCTCATCCTACCAGAAGGGGAGCCAAGGGATGGCTTTGCTTTCAAGTTACCTAGACATGGCCCACGTCCCGGCTCTGCCACTTTGCACCTGTGTGTAACCTCTCTTCACCTCAGTTTCTCCATCTGTGACATGGGAGTAATAAAAAGAACTTCTCTACAGAATCATTGCCAAGTTTCATTAGAAAGGAGATGCCAAGTGCCCACCACGATTCCTGGCGCTCAATAAAAGTAAAATCTTAGTAAATTTCACTCTTGTCATTATCACTACCACGATGCCTGATAAATGCTACTTTTCCTAACAGTAAGAGTTAACACCAGCATGGGTGAAACAATGGGGAGAGGCCGCTCCCTCCGGGGGCTGGGCCGTGTCTTGGAATCTGAGACAGCTCAGGGTGGGGCACAGGACACCAGAAACAGGAGCTTCGGGGAGCTGCACTGCCATGTGGCAATGTCTGTTCAGTGTGGCTCTCGGACCAGACTGTGTGGCCAAGAATGTCAGCTTATGCGTAGAATTGTCTCCTGGCTCTAAATGCCTGTGCCACCAGTGAAACCAACGAACTTTATCAACCCTTCTCAGCTTGACGGACAATGGGCCACCTTCAGGGAGCGCTATGGGGGTGCCTGGGCTCTACAAAGTCAGAGGTGGGCTGAAACAAAGACCTAGCATTCGAGGAGAATGTTCTCGCCTTATTCCCTATTACTTAGGGGCCTGGGAATGTCTGATCTTGTCCAGCAAATGTCAGTGCAAAGATCTGTTTTAACGCACATGCCTGGAGCAGCTGGGAGGGGCGGCGGTCTCTCCTTTCTGCTTGTTGCATTGCAGCTCGAGGTTCTAGGACATGCCACCCTCCGGGTATTCTATACTGAAATGCTGTTTGACGGTCTTCTTTCAAAATACAGCCACCCTGTGGGTAGCTGCTGCTGGTGGGGCACTGATTGAAAAGGTGACTCAGAGTGACGCTGTCTCAGGCTGGGTCTAGCAGGTGTGCAGTGGTTGCCGTGGTGCCCCAGGGCCTGGGTCCGCCCTAGGAGGCTCATTCCACCTCCTCACCTCCCATGGCCAGGGAGTGGGGCCAGTTGGCTCACAGCTGAGCTCCTTTCAGGGCACTGCCTTTGGCTAGAGTGGAACACCCTGTCCCAGGGGCAGCCCACGTGCAATGACCAGCCTATGCAAATGTACAAAGCTCCACCCTTTTGCCGTAACTCTGGCTTCTCTGAAGGGCGGTCCCTGCTCCCAAGCTCCAAGCCTGGTCCCCACCACACTTTCCACAAAGCAGAGAAATGACGAAGTCAGAACGGAGAAAGGAAGAGCTGGAAGTCAGACCCCTCAGAAGGTGTGGTCTGTACCTGGAACCTCCCCTGGGGGCAGGAGGGTGGGGGCATTCACAGAAGGGCCCCAGGGGAGCACTGGGCCAGAGGTCCGAGGGTGGAGCCAGGGACACAGGATTCAGATGCAAACCCCTGGGGTCTGAACTCTCCTCACACCTAATCCTTCTCTGAGACACATCTACTGTATAAGCCGTAACATCCTCATCTGTAAATGGGAGATGACACTCACAGGGACTTTAAGAAAACTGGGGGAAAAAGTATAAAAAGGTTTTGTGAATGGCAGTGGTAATTTAGGTGATTAGTATTATTATTAACAGATAGGAGATATGACCAACTGCATCATTTTTTAAAGCCCAAAGTTTGGGGGCTCCTGATCCCATATCGATTAAAGAAATTGTCCTTTGTCCTTTTTTCCATGATTTCAAAAAAAAAAAATCAAAACCCGGAGCCCTGGGATTGGATTACATGACATCAAAGGAACTCCAGACAGTTCATCAGGAAAAACCTACTTGGCCAGTGACTTGAGACCCCAAAAGGGAAGGTGGCTGCAAGCCCAAGGCCAGGATTTCAGAGTCTCTGCTAGAATCCTGTCTTCCACTTGCCCCCCCACCCTTTAAAAATAACATCTTTCCCCAGGACGGAGCCCTGAGTGGTGCAAACTGCTCTCTCTGGTCCTTGCCAGAATGGGAGGGCCTGTGGGAGGTACTGGGCCAGGGGCTGGGCTCTCACACCTGCCTGGCCGTGAGCTTAGGGCATTTCTCTGAGGAAGAGGATGTTCTTGCATCCTTTCATGCCCTGTGCCCGCTGCTGCAGCACCAGCCCTGGGGACCTGCCCACAAGGGAAAGACAGACATATAAGACAGGCGGGCTGTTAAACAAGGAGGTGCGGCACTGGGGGACAGGCTGGTGGGTCCAAAGCTGGGAACTAAGGGTGATCTTCCAGTGGGAGCTCCTATGTGCCAAGCAGGAGAGGTGAGCAGAAATGGCCACCCACCGAAAGCCAACATATCCTGCTGGGCCACTCTACTCCAAGGAGGCAGAAACAACTCTGTATTTCCACTCCGCACTGTGACTCATGGAGGGGTGGGTGGCAGAGGGCCACTTGAGGACGAGGACGGGGAGTGTTCCACCCGCCTACCAGCCTGGCTTTACTCAAGCCCCAAGAACTCCCATGTTCGCATTTCCTGGTACCCCCTCCGCCCTGCCACTGAAGGCCCAAATTAGCCCAGAACAGCTGACGGGCAGCTGGCCATGGCCTCTCTGGGCTGTGTGCGCCTGAGGTGACCAATGCATTTCGAGTACACTTCAAAGACTTACGGCTTATCCAATGTCTCTTATCTGTATCAAATTGAGCTTATCAACTTTGATAACAGGCTCTCACTCCAGAAACGAATCTCTCAAGGCCTCCTGGCCAGGGTATTGGAAATTTGGGTGTGAGTCCCTTATTCCTATAGAGGCTGTGTAGGAATTTGAGAGTTGTGGTCTACTGAAGGCTTTCTTCTTTTTTTAATGAGTTTTGAATGTACACTTACATAAAGACTGAATACTAACATGTATTTCAGAGTGCCTTCTTTGAAAAGACCATGATTTTACAACATTGGAATTGCTTTAAAATTCACACCTGCATGATCTCACCATGTATCATAAAGTCAGGAGTACGAGCCAAATTCCCGGGCTACGGAGCTTTAAATGGGCTTCGATTGTGTCACTTCTCAAATCTGGGAAACAGGTTGAGGCTCACTGGGCTGAACCTTCTGGAAGCACAAGAGCTGGAGCCTTCCTGTAAACGACCAGCCCTTCTCTACCCTGCTGGGAATGACTGTCCCTGCGGCCAGTTTCAGCCCTCTGTGCAAAGGCAAACTGAACATTTTGATAACAGAGGTAAGATATTAAAGACTTACTGCTCGGTACACAGTCAATGGGCCAGCTGCATAAGCAATGCACAGACGTCACCTGGATGTTTGGTAAAAAGGCAGACTCCTGGGCTCCCTCCCGGACCTCCTTCATCGGGATCTGCATTTTCAGAAGATCCCCCATGTGATTTGTGTGCTCGTAGAAGTTTCAGAACTATCCCTCCAATAGGGAGACAGATAGTATTAAAGTTAACTGCTCAATGATCTTAACGCATCATGTGCTGCTTTGCATTGCCAGTTCCTATGGGCTCCCGCAGGTCCCTTTTCGAATGTTGCTCCCTCTCTGAAGCCTGCCAGGTTTTTTCCTCCAGGCAATCAGAATCAACTGATGCCTCCTGGGGCATTCACCCAGGGGTGATAAATAAATATTTATTGATAACTAAAGATTTGTCTTACTGCCACATCCCTTCCTGTGGTCATTACTTCTGTTTACTGACTGGTGGCTGGGGACGGGGTGTCATTGTGGCTCTGTCCCTGACTGCTAGCAGAGACGGGAAAATAGGAAGTTTTCTGTAAGGGACGGAAGTGAACTGAAGCATGAAATTAGCAGACGGGAAATCCTGATAGATCCGCCGCCACCACTGGCATGCTGGGAAGGCAATTTCCCTGCTTGAAAATAGGAGGTGACTAACACGATGAGTAGATTCTAACGCCGTTCCTTCTAGAAAAATTAGACTCTCACTCAGATCGAGCTCAGGTGGAGAGAAAGAAACGGAATGAGCAAGAGGGGTCACCATGGTGTGAGGTAGGGGCCATGGAGGGCAGAGGCGACCAGTACTGGAGGACCTGGCAAGAGGCAGGAAGTACCAGCTCCCTGCGGAGCATGATGGAGACTCTGACAGAGGCTGCCCTTCTGTGGCCAGGAATCAGGATCACAGGAATGGGGGGGGGGGGCGGGGTCTGGGACACGACTGCCTGGTTTCACCCCTTCCCTGGCCACCCTTTATGCAAGTGTCCTCTGGGGCTTCTAAAATCCAGAGCTAGAACCTTCCCACCTGGCTTCCTGCTGCCTCCTCCAAGTAAGGCTTTCATTTCTCTTCACCTCCTCACCTCTGAGCACCCATGGGTTTGCCTCCTCACTGGAAACTGCAGCCCCTCTGCTAAAATACACCTGAGCTCACAACGATTCCCACCCCCAACTGCGTTGACTCAGCCCTGGACCTGACATGTCTTGGAATTTCTCTCCTTTGTACAGCAAATTAAGCACTTACTATATGCCAGGCACTGTGCCACCAGCACAGCCCACCCTCCCCACAACCTAAACTCTATTCTTAATTCCACAAAACCGGGCTCCAGGTAGGTTTAGCCAACAGCCCAGGGTCACTGCTGCCACCTCATTTTGCTATACCTCGGGACCTAAGAGCCTGACACCAGCCCGGCGGAAAATGGGGCTGTTGCCCTCAGAGCTCTGTAACCTACCTTGGCCTGACTGTCCCATGTTCATGCAAATGCCAGCCATTGGCCAAGGGAGGGCAGGTGAGGAGCTAGGGATTGGCTCCCTGCAAACTCTCCTCACTGGGGGACTGAGGTACCAAAGCAGTGGTTGTGCGGACAGGACCCTCCGGAGGCACTAATGATTGCAGAATGAATGCACCGGCCTTCAGAGGAGGAAGGAGACCTCCAACTGGGGGAAGCAGGGAGGGTTTCATGGGAGCACTGGATGAGGCTGCCATGTCCAGCTGTTCGAGTTGTGCCCTGCACAGCTCCTGGGAGCATCATTCTCACAGGCCATGAGGTTAATGGTACCCACTGGAATTGTGCCACAGAGCAGCCCACACTTGGACTTGGCCTTTGAAGGATGACAGGTCTCCACAGAAGAGACTTGGGGTGGGGCATTCCTGTGGTGGGAACAGAATCAGCGTGGGTGCAAAGCCAAAGGACCTCGTGGGGACTGGCGAGTCGTCTGGCTTGGCTGGGGGTACACTGGGCAGAGTGGCCAGAGCTCGGGGAAGAGGTGATGATGGTGCCCTCATTCATTAGATATTAGTTCAGTCCACACCTACCTAGGGGGCCTACACCAATGCTTCTCAACCAGGCGCCCTTCTGCAACCAGCAATGTCTGGAAACACTTATGGTGGTCACAACTGAGGGAACGGTGCCAGTGGCATCTAGTGGGTAGAGGCCAGGGAGGCTGTGAACCACCCCACAGTGTCCTGGACGGCCACCCTCCCAACAGAGATGATCTGGCCCAGAATGCAGTAGTGCCAAAGTCAAGACACACTGCTCTCAACCAAAAAGCTGGCGATGGAAAGGAAAGAGTCACGGTGAGAGGTGCAGTGCGGCTAAGATGGAGGCGTCAGTGGGCAGCAGGGGGAGTTGAGAAGCACAGACTTTGAACCCAGAATGCCAAAGGGGTGGTGCTATGAGCGGAGGTGCAGCCGGGTGGGTGCCTGTAGGAATATTGGGGCCACAAACAGGGTGCAGGGTGCTGGGGCAGGGCCGGGAATCAGCTTTGTAACGAGCGCGGTGGACCACCTTGAAAACACTAGCCTGGGGAGGAGGTGCAGTGCAGCCTGGCAGTCTCAGGTGTGAGAGGACTTGGGTTCAAACTCCAGCTCCACCACTTACTCAACAGTGTCCCCGAGCAGGTCATGCCTCTCTGAGTCTCAGTTTCCCCCGCTATAAAATGGGGATAAAGCCCCCTCACCTTGCTGTGTTTAGGTGAGGATGAGAGGTGGGGCTGGGTACTCACCCAGTGGTGCCTACTGTCACCAACTCATCCGACTCCTCACGTCACCGAAGCAGATGCCCAGAGAGGGTGTCCTGTTCTATCCCCACTGTTCAGATGGGAGTGACAGAGGCCCAGCAATCACACAGAGACGTGCCCCAAATCACAGAGATGGCGGCAAGACCAGGTCTCTGAAGGGGGCTCTTGCCACGGCTCAGTGCTGTCTCCCAGGACTGATGCAATGGGGTCAGGCAGAGCACAGGTCAACCCCCACCCAGCCTCCGCCCCTGGCCTGAGCCCTGTGGGGTTCCCTCTGCTCCCAGTAGCTGCCTGCACAAAGCAGTGGGGTCGTCAGGTGGACTGACCCCTCAGGCAGTTGACAGGCCAGCCCAGCCTCTCCAGAGACACCCTGAAGCCCGGGGCAGGCCTGCTCCAGGAGCTGACCTCCTGACCCACAGCCCCCCACAGCCTCCCCAACACCACCCCCAAACAGCCATGAAATGGGAAAAACTATACGGCAAAGCCTCACCCAACAGATCTATCTTCCTTCCTTCCTTCCTTCCTTCCTTCCTTCCTTCCTTCCTTCCTTCCTTCCTCCCTTCCTTCCTTGCTTTTTCTTGCTTGCTTGCTTGCTTTCCTCTTTCCTTCCTTCCTTCTTTTCTCCTTCCTTCCTTCCTTCCTTCCCTCTCTTTCCTTCCTTCCTTCCATCTTTCTTTCTCCCTCTCTCTTTCTCTTTCTTTTATTTATTTTTTTTTGTTGCTATTATTAATGAAACCTTTTGGGGGGAAATGGGTGAAGTCACCTGGGGCAGAAACTCAAAAGGAAAGCATTAGCATTAGCCAAGAACATAACTCACAACTGCTTAATGCCAAGAGTGTGATCGTTAACTGTCCATCTAATTGCAATTTATGCCCAGAAGGGCCAAGCTCAAGAGCTCTTCAGGGCAAAGAATGATCTGTCCAATCTCCTCCTGCCCTCCCTCCCCCACTGCGGGTCACCTGAAGAGCAGACCCCCCCAAGATGCCTGGCCCCCCTTCAAATCTGGGCACAATATCCAAGGAAAGTTGAGGTGGGCAGAGCCACACCAGAGGGACCACAGTTCCATAGAGAAGGGGAGGAGCTGGGCAGCTCATTTTCAGACAGGCCCCTGGGCATTTCCACCTTCCTCCTAGGGCACCACCCCTGACAGATGTCTGGTTGCCTCCAGGTGACCACTCAGTTCTTCCCCAGGTAGCCAGTTCTATTGTTGGAGGGCTACTTAGAAAACCCTTATTTCTGGGGCGCCTGGGTGGTCCAGTCAGTAGA
Source organism: Cryptoprocta ferox (assembly GCA_028646485.1). Lineage (NCBI taxonomy): Eukaryota > Metazoa > Chordata > Mammalia > Carnivora > Eupleridae > Cryptoprocta > Cryptoprocta ferox. Next base: position 46,903,380 of record CM053574.1, read on the forward strand.
GCATTTGATTCTTGGTTTCAGCTCAGGTCATGATCTCACCATTTGTGAATTCGAGCCCTGCATTGGGCAGGGCCCTGACAGCACAGAATCCCTGCTTGGGATTCTCTCTCTCTCTCCCTCTGCCCCTCCCTCCCTGCTCATGCTCGCTCGCCCTTTCTCTCTCTAAAAATAAATAAATAAACTTAAAAAAATTTTTTTAAACAACAACAAAAAAGGAAACCCTATGTCTCCTGAGTCCAACTCCACACCCCATCCTGGCCGGTCTCCAGCACCTTCCTCCTCCCATATCCTTCATATTTGTTCAACAAGGACTGGCTGAACTCCCAATGGACGCCCAGCCCCATGCTCTGTGGGGACACACAAGGTGTCCCTGTTGTGACAAGGCTCCTAGTCCAGCCCTAACAAGTTTCCCTTCCACATACCAACCTCCCTATTGCCCAGTAGGCTCTGCTCCACGCCCACCCCGTGTCGCCTGGAATCTCAAGAGAAAATTGCCCATCACCTCCCTCAGGAATACCTGCCAAGGTTCTCAAAGTCAGTCTCAAGAATGCAAATAAAACTTTCAGCAAGGAGGATGGGGGTAGAGGAGGAAAAGAGTGACAGTGATCATGTGACCCCCAGGTGCCACGGGTCATATTAGGTCTTCTTCCAGCCACCCCACAAGTAGGCTCTGCTTCCTTGATCATACACAGGACGAAGCTGAAGCTCCGAGAGGTACAACTGCTTGCTCAAAGGACACACAGGAGAAAAATGGCAGAGCCAACTCCAGGCACAGGCCACCGTGTGGTTCTTTTTCTGCGCATGCGATGTGGGATTCCACAGTGCCTGTCTGCTGTCCCAGCCCACCAGATGGATCTCATGGTCCCTCTGCAATCCCAATGCACTGGAGGTCCCCACCCTTTTCTCCGGGCATTTTCCTGCTCCCATGGAAACCAGCCATTTTGAGAGAAAAGGGGGACTGTTCTGAAAGATGCCTGTGGCTCATCTCTGAACTGCAAGTGAGATTTTTTTTTAATACAATAGCTTCTCCTCTAGCTTCCAGGCACCTTCTGCTGAACAAACAGGAGCCACAAATAGTGTCTGGTATGTACAGAGAGCACACATGTCCAACCTGTCCCCCCTCCTTTCATCTCTGCCCACTGGAGCAGGCATTTCACAAACACTAGACACAGAGACTCAAAATCAGCCCCACTGTACCCAAGAAGCATCAACAAATCCCTGGAAATACAGATAGGCCCCCTTCTCCACCTCCTCTCTCAGAACTACCCCAGGGTCCGAGTCCTTGGGACCAGCAGCAAAGCAAACCCCACTGAGTTCAGGGGGAAAGGTTGGCCAAATCTTTGACAGTGGGATTTGCTTGTGAAGGATACATCTGGGGCTTGTCCAAACCTGCCCTGGGTGTCTGATCTCACTCCTCCTCCCTCTGTGGTCTCACTGGCCTCACCAAATTGGGGCTCCAAAAGCAGGTGGCTACTCTGGGAGGGGAGGAGCTCAACCATTACCACGATGCTGTTTTCCTTTCTTATTCTCTGCTTTTTCTTCTCAACAATGGAAATTGAGAGTTTCCTTCTTTGCTTTGGCTCTTACGAAAAGGAAGCCCTGTGTACGGCTCACCTCTACCCACAGAGCCTTTATTATTATCATCATTATTACTATGTTATAATCTTCCTACGCTTTTTCACCTTTCATCCAAATTTCCTTGTATCTGCTTTATCTCGTGGTGCCTGAATCTTTGTGGTCAACCTCTCATTACTTGTGCAACAAGGAGAGCTCTAAAGACATAAAGGCAGTGCTTGGTGTGAATGATGGGGCAATGTGAAAGGAGCACCTGGGTTTGGAGAGAATGCCAAAGCACACAAACCCTAAAGGAGGCAGGGATTCTGAGTCCCGGGAAGGACCATGAGGCCAGGTGCCAAGGCTAACATGGTTTTCCAACCACCCAGCCCATGATCTGTAGCCAGTGGTTAAGGAGTTTCTCATTCTCTCAGAGGTGTTCATCATGAAGCTATTGGCAGGAACAGACCCCACACTTGCCCCACGCCCTCCACCTCCATCTGTAGCTGTCTGCCCCTGGGCTTCCCTGAAGAAATGTCGCTGTGCTCAATGGGCTTCCTGAACTTGCAGCCTCTGCTCCCCAGGAGATGAGCAGAGCATGGGACCCTGGTCTAGATATTTTGCACCTCTTTTGAATTCCCTTCCTCTTGGAAAGTGGGGGCTGTGCAGTCATGCCATGGTGCTGATCAAAATCTCTTGGGTAGCTCGAGTGTATCTTTCTTTTATCCCTTAACACTTGCTGATATAGCCTCTGGACAGAGTCATGTCTCCAAAATGACTGTAAACACCATCATTTCTGATGGCCCAACCTGTTACTTGCAGGTATCTCAATGAATGCCAAGTGGTCACAGAACTCGTGGTCCAGCTGAGCCCATGTCCACTCAGACCCCCGCTGTGGTCCTAAGGCCGAGGCACGACTTGGCTAGGCCGGTGACCAGAGCCCAAGTCCTCGGTGCTTGATGAGCCTGGCACGTGGGGACTGGGCGCTGGCTCCCAGCAGCAGCGGCATCATGAATCCCCTGCTGTCTGCATTTGTTCTCTTCTCAGAATACCCAAGACAGAGTGCCCAGGAAGACCAGGGGGACCTGGGCTCTCCCTGCAACACCCACCCTTTCCTCTGAACTGGGAAAGAAGCACAGGAATGGAGGGAAGATGGGAGGTTCCTAGAGTCTGTTTCTTCCCTGCTCCTGGAGCCTGAGGACAGGGGTCCAGCTCTAATGAAGCTCTCGCCTGGGAAACTGTCAGGGAACCACATGTACCCAAAAGGCCACTGGCCCCCACTTTAGCTGAGGGTTCCCTCTGGGTGTGTGTGTGTTTTAAGACAGAGAAATGGACTGTCTGATGTACTTTTAAAGTGTAGAATTGGGGGCCTGGGTAGCTCAGTGGGTTAAGCATCTGACTTTGGTTCAGATCATGATTTCACAGTTTGTGAGTTCGAGCCCCCCATTGGGCTCTGTGCTGACAGCTGAAAGCCTGGAGCCTGCTTCAGATTTTATGTCTCCCTCTCTGCCTGCTTTTCCCCACGTCATGCTCTCTCTCTCTCAAAAATAAATACACACTAAAAAATAAAATAAAATAAAATAAAATAAAATAAAATAAAATAAAATAAAGGAGAGAAGGGGACCCTTCACCCGAAACCCCACACTAGTAAGGACTGGAAGGACTCCCCAATATATCTCCCCAGGATGTGCTCAGTATCAGTCTCACTTCCTCAAGGGCTAGTGTCTGAGCCTACAAGACTCAGGTCCGGGTCTTCAGCACCTGCCCAGGAAACAGGTGTACCCTGATGCCCTGATTAGAAACACCCACTGCTGGCTTTTGCCCATACTAGCTCCCTACTCACGTGTCCTTTATAAGAAGCCTGGCACAGGATGAAATAGCTCTACTCTGCCTCCGATTTGCTCTGTGTCCTGGAGCAAGTACCTTCCCCTCTCTGGACCCCTGAACCCCTTCTTTAAGGCATGACCACAGGCTGCACCTTGGAGCTGGGCTGGCTCTGCTGAGTCTTCACAGCAATCCTCACCCCACACTGCCCCAGCCTGCCACCCCACAGGTGCTCAGTAAATGTAGAATGATAATTGCTCTGGCCACTAAGGCAAACACTGGGTTAATGGGGAGGGCTGGATAAAGCCAGGAGTCTGTGGTTTCCGTAAGAGAGAAAAGCAAAGTTATCCAGCTGAATGAGGGGAGACTTCTGTATCCATGGGAAGGTTGTATTTTAGACTATTGGGAGCAGGAGTGATTATATTTAAAAATGAGGCATTTTTGCAGAAAGGGTGAAAGCAAACCCCTCCATGTTTCCTTATAAGCATTTGATACACCTGCATCCCAGTGCAGTGTTAGGTGCTCCAGGCACCCATGGGTGCAGTGATGGGTGCCTGGAGTCTGCAGTAGCCTGGCACTGGCCACAAGCCCCAGGGCCCAAGGCGCTCTCTGCTCTCCCAAGCTCCCTCCCCATGGACCACCCCAGTTGTTGCTCCCCTCCTGGCCTTCCTGACAATGGCCAAGCTCAGACAATAGCCTCTGGCCACCCTCAGCCCTTGCTGCCTTAGTCCTCCAATCTGGAGAGTGCATTCCCTGCCTACAGAAATCACCCAGCCCCCCAGGTCAAATCAGAAAGTTTGCATCCCGGCTCCCCTCCTTTTCCCACCCTACCCCACCCCCCAGCACAGACAACAGTCTCTGGTCCTAGGCATCTCCAGCCCCTGTGCCTCTTGTGACACCTCTCTACTGTGAGGCTCACCACCTTCACCAGGCGAGGGGTTCAGGGACTCTATTTCACATCCCCACGACGCCCCACCCAATACATATTGTGTGTTTAGGCTGACTTGAATTTAAAGTCAAGTTCAACGTCAGTTTAAAGCAGTGGGAGCTTTGGACCTGAGTTCTTTTCTTTTCTTTCTTTCTTTCTTTGTTTTTTTTAAGTGTTTATTTTTGAGAGAGAGCGCCTGATGGGCGAGAGGCAGAAAAAGAAAGAGAAAATCTGAAGCAGGCTCTGGGCTGACAGCAGCGAGCCCGATGCAGGGCTCAAACTAACAAACTGTGAGATCATGATCTGAGCCAAGCCCGGTGTTCAACCGACTGAGCCACGAGCCCGCCTGGGTTCTTAAGTTAACGCCACCACTCCTAACCATGTGGGAAAGTCACTTGAACCTCAGTTTTCTCATCCATAATAATGAACCATATGCCCCCATATGTAGCCCAAGGACTGTGCTAAGGACTTGGTGTGCATTTTCTCATTTCATTTCCTTACTGCCTGATGAGAGCCAGCAGTTTCATCATGGCCATTTTACAGAAGAGTAAGTCAAGGCTTAGGGAAGTTAAGCCCCAATCCCTTGATAATGGAGCCCGGACCCAGCTCTGCAGGATTCCAAAGCCCACTTCTCCCTCATGAGAGGGAGAACGTCTAAAACCCTGGACGTGCGGAGGCAGCAAGGCAAGGACGCCGCCCCGCCCGCGCTCCCTCCTTCAGTTGCCCACCAGCGCTACCTTCCTTGGGCGCATCGGCGTCCCAGACGCTCCACATCTGCACGAAGAAAAATGGCGTCCAGCACACGATGAACGCCAGCACGATAATGAAGGTCATTTTGACGGTGCGGATCTTGGCCTTGGAAATGAGCTTGACGCTGCTGACGCGTGCCAGAGCCGCGCGCCCGGCGCCACCCGCCCCCGCCGCGCCCTCCTGCCCCTCCGCCGCCGCAGCCGCCGCCGCCGTCTTGAGCCGCAAATTCTGCCAGATCTTGAAGCTGATGAGGCCGTAGCAGACGGCGAGCACGATGACAGGCACGATATAGACCGCGAGAGTGATCCACGTGATGTAGGCCTTGGGCCCCCAGGGCTGGATGAAGACGGCCCAGCAGTCGAAGACGCCGTCGGCCACCTCGCGCAGCGAGAAGATGTGCACTTGCGGCGCGCTGGCCACCAGGCACCCCAGCCACGTGGCGAGCACCGCCAGGCGGTCCGCGCGGCGACGCAGGGCCCGCAGCGGCTGGCAGATGGCCAGGCAGCGGTCGAGAGACATGAGCAGCAGCAAGTAGGTGGAGGCGAACATGCCCACCACCTGCAGGTACTTGACCAGACGGCACAGCAGGTCGGGCCCGTAGAAGCGGAAGGTGATGTCCCACAGCAGTTGCGGCAGCACCTGGAACACCGCCACCACCAGGTCGGCTATACTCAGGTGCTTCATGAAAAAGAAAAGGCGCGAGTGCTTGTGGCGCGTGGTGCGCAGCGCCAGTAGCACGCACGCGTTGCCGCTAAGCGCCAGGAAGAGGATGAGGCACAGCACGGCCACCTCCACGCGCGCCAGGGCCTCGTTGCGCTGCAGGGGCCCGGCGGTGCGGTTGCCCTCGGCTCCTGGCGGCGCCTCGCTGCCATTGACCGCCTCCGCGCTCCAGTTGGCCAAAAGCGCGCCCTCCATGCCCGTGGCTGCCGCGCGCCCCTGGTCTTAGAGCCCTTTGAGGAGTGGCGCGGCGGGGTGGGGCCCGACACGCAGTCCGGCGTGCCTGGGGGTGCTCCTCGGGTTCCGATCCGCTGGGTCGGAGCCTGAAACAAACCCAGAGGGCCGTGAGAAGACCGCGCACTTCTCTCCCGACGCACGTGCGGTTCACTTGTCCCCTTCCCAGGAAGCCCAAAATTATTTGGGACTAGGAGCACAACCGCCGGCCTGAGGGTTGTTCAGCCGCCACCCCAGAAATCCCCGCTTGAGGTACCTCCTCTGAGCCACTGGAAATGAGCGGCAATCTACCACACTGCCAGTTCCTTGAAAAGGGAGGGTCGGAATCAGCCACTTTCCTCCGGGACTCGGCCTCCCAAACAGGCTACCTCTCCCAGAGATTCCCAAACTAGCTACCCGCCACACCCCTCCCCAGCACATCCATCTTCCGAGAGAAGCCCCAAAGAGCTATATCTCCTAGTAAACCTTACTGCAGTTATTTCCTCCGGAGATCCCCCAAACAACTACTTGCTTGGGAAGCCCTAGCTCAGGACCGTCCCCTTCCAATCTCCTATTTCTAAGATCCCTCCTCATATAAACTTCCATAATAAGTGCTTCCGTGGAACTCCAATCCAGCGCCCCCCCCCCCGTAAGAACTCCTGTCTCAATACCTACCCCCAGGAGTCCCAACTGCTATTCCCACTACCCCTCCCGTGAGGATCCTTCCGAGACCAGCAGCGTCAGGAAGCCGAGCGCGCCTCAGCCCTCGACAGTTAAGGGATGTGCATCTGGATCCTGAGCAGTCTCTTTCCGGGCTCTGGGAGCACTGGGCGTGCCTCCAGGTGCCAGGGGCACAAGGCACCCCACCACCTCCACCTCCACTTGGGTTCCAATGGCTCCACCAGCCCCAGCCCGTCCACCCGTGCGCAAGACCCAACTACCTGCACCCAGTCCTCGAGCTGGCCTAAAGTTGGCTCCCTGAGGAAGCTGCACCGCCGCGGACAGGTCCAAAGACGCGTGTGCTCCCAACCCAGACTAGGGCGGCTGCTGGCGGCACCCAGTCCGATACTTTGGTGAGGTCTCAGATTGTGAAGCCTCAGCTGGAATCCCCTCGCTGGCACCTAACTGGTCGCTGGGTAGGGACAGAAAAGGAGAGCGAGGAGCGCAGTGGAGGCTGTGCGCGCTGACAGCGTCAGGATGCGGCGCTGTCTGCTGGTGGCCGGCTTTTCTGCAGCCTGGGACCCGGGCTGCACCACCACAGGAGTCCGCTGGGAGGCGCGGAGGGCCGCCCCCGGAGACCCCCGCAGAGCCGAGTTACCTCGCCCGCCCAGCGACTGCCCTAGAGTGGTAACAGGATTATTTCACAGCGGCTTCAAACAGCAAGAGGGAAGGAGCTCGTAAATAACCCGCTTGGTTTCTTCCTTTCTTGGTTTACAAGCTCTTGACTCTCAGGCAAATGGGAGGTTTGAATAGCGGTGTTTTCCCGTGAGTGGATGGTGATGAAGTTACAAAAACATTTAACTGATATTTCCCCAAACACCAGGTTAATTTCAGCGCTTTTATTTTTCCCCTCCCAGGAACTTGATATACTGAATTTAGCAGTGAATTCAAGTAAATCCTTGCTTTGCAATACTTTTGTTCCTATTCCCATTCCTCAGGAATGAGAAATGCCTTCTATTCTAATCCACGATGAGGGAGGACTTCATTCTTTAGGTAGCTTTAAGGAAAGATATCAAGAAAAGAATCTATCTTCATTTTAAAGTGATTCTTTCAGTCTGCGGCCAGAAGCCATTTCTGCCTCTGCCACACTTCAGAATTAAAACCCAACATGATGCCAAAGGGAGACGAAATGTTAAGGACATCTTCTTCTGACTCCAAACTCCTTTTCTATTCTAAAATCAGGTGGTGGTTGTTTTTCCTTTTAACTGATTTTACAGACACCAAGTATTAAGACAGGGGAAAACAGGTGAGGATTCAAAAATGAACAAGGCTCTTTAAAATTTAAACACATACTTCCTCCTGACATTTCATTTCTCTTTTAATTACATGGAGAGAATTGAGTTAGCCAAGTACTGGGTTTGCTGAATCCACAATTACAGCCTTGTGCCAAGACATCCTAGGGACAGACCATTCCTCTGTGCTGGTCCCAAGGTCCTTAGAGTTGAGTGAGCATTCCAGGATGGGCCTGGGAAGTCCAGCAGCATTGGAAAAGGGTGAAAGCTGTCTTTCTTGCCCTTTGGGAACGGCATTGTAATGTCATTACAAAACAAAATTCAAATGAATAAATTTTAAAGATCTGACTGGCTTTATTCAAAATCAGACAGCCTCCCATCTAATAGATGAAAAGGAGCTCCAAGGAGCTTTACAAAATAAAAGACTTTTATATGCAGAAGGGAGCCCCGGAATACAGAATACGGAAGCTATACAGGCTACAGAGTGACCGGTGATTGCAAGGTTACTTTCCCTATGGGACATGGCAGGGGTCTATCAGACAGATTGTTCACTAGTGCCAGGTAGTTCACTAGTTCACCAGGTAGTTTGAAACTCTATCTCTAGGAGACCTGAAACTGAATCTCAGTTTGGTGAATTGGGGCTTAGCATACGCCACTACATTTTGGATCCTTGTCATGCTTTTTTTTTTTTTTTTAATGTTTATTTATTTTGAGAGAGGGAGAGAACATGGGGAAGGGGCAGAGAGAGGGAGAGAGAGAATCCCAAGCAGGCTCTGCAGTGTCAGTGCAAAGCCTGACACGGGGCTGGATCTCCTGAACTGTGAGATCATAACCTGAGCAGAAATCAGGAGTCGGTAGCTTATTGACTGAGCCACCCAGGTGCCCCATGGGTCTGTCATCTTGTTTTTAACAAAATTAATGACTAGTCTTTGTCACACAAATTACAGATTAAAGTTACAAACTAGTCGGGTGAGTATTAAGTGATCTTGACTTTCTCCCTGGGCCTCAGTTTCCCTATATGTAAAATGAGAGGGCTGGTCAAAATTGCCCATCTCTGAGATCGCACCCTTCTGGTTTTCTGGAATTTGATGATGTATGCCATCTGAGAACCTAATTCTAGAAGGTAAAACACATCTGCCCCGCCCCATGGTGGGATGAGGAAGGGTTTTCCCTAAGCACCCCTGAAGGGATATTTTATATTTACCTGTCACCTTTCCTATTGTACATACCTATCTATAAAATGTGTTGAGAAAATGATTAATGGATTCCCCAAGAACATCCCTCAGTAAATTAATCACTAGAGTCAGACCCTTGCTTCCCAGAATAATATTTGTGTAAATCTGGCTGAAGGAGGGCTCTGTGTGAGAAAGCATGTCATTCATAGACGTGGCCCATCATTCCTGAGAGAAAGCAATGACAGAGATAAAGCATGATACTTCCAATTCCACAAACATGACAATTGACAATGGATGTGACAACACACCACCTATTAAGGAGCTGGCATAAATAAATGTATCCTCCGTTTGTAGATGCTGTTGGCCTAGGTGATGACACAATAGACATAACCAGAGAGAAAAGGCATTTTGGGGAATAACTGAGCTTGGAATAAAAGCAGGCTGTTCTTTTGCAGAAGGTTTACTGAGACCTCGGGATCTTTGGAATCTGTCACTTCTTTTGGAGAAGTAGGGCCCTGAGGAGCAGAAAGTCATTTCAAAGTGGTTGCTAGGCTCCAAATAGGCAGAACAATTGGGATTCCCATGTTGTCTTACAGATGAGGAAACTGAGGTTCAGAGGGGGTGACGGGCTTGCTGCAGGCACATAGCTGGTTCAAGGCCAGCATGGCTGTGGTGAAGCATGAAACAAACCCAGAGAGGTCCACCAGAGCCAGACCACCCAGCCTGGCAGCCTTGTTAAGGGACTTTGAGCTCTCTCTCTGAGTGCTGGGATGCTGGGGGCCAGGGAGAGGCAGGCAGTTGCCCGGTTACCTGATGGAGAGATGTGATAAGAGATAATGCGTTTGCATCAGCTGGAGGAAGGACTGGAAGGGGGCAAGTGGCAGGAGGCAAATGGGGTTAAGAGCCCACTGAGAATGGGGCTCGCCTGAGCAGCAAGCTGTCCGGGTTGACATGGCAAGGACAGGTGACTTGCCCAAGGTCCCACTATCATCAGAAAGAAAGACTGTGGCGCCTGGGTGGCTCAGACAGCTGATCGTCCAACTTCGACTCAGGTCATGATCTCATGGTTTGTGAGTTCAAGCCCCACAGTGAGCTGTCTGCTGTCAGCACAGAACCTGCTTCAGGCCCTCTGTCCCCCTCTCTCTGCGCCTCCCCTTCTTGTGCTCTCTCAAAAATAAATAAAACATTTAAAAAATAATAAAAGAAAAGAAAAGAAAAGAAAAAGAAATGAAGCCAGACCAAAACTCTAGTCTTTGCATAGACCAAGCCACCTCCTGTGTCATGAAAGGCCTGAGCAGCACTGAAAGGTTCTGGAGATAAAAGCTGGAAGGACCTTTGGGGGAAGGAGAGGGGAAAGGGGCATGGTCTGAGGAAAGGGGATAAGAGAGGGGACTTAAAACAGTCCCTCGGGACACCCTAAGACAACCACGCTTTCTTTTCCCATCTGCCACCCCTGCCTGGTCTATCAGTCCATCTCTGGTTGGAAGAAGGAATCTAAGGGAAATTCCAGTGACTGGACAGCTCCAAACATAAACACTGTCCCAAGCCCCAGGCAACCCCATGTGTCCCCTCCTCCACCAATTCCAGCAGCCTACTCCATTCTTTTATTATTAAAAAAAAAAAAAAAAAAAAAAAAAAGAAGGCATTTCTTCCCAGAGGGGTACCCAACAAAACATCCTTTCTTCTTGGAATCTTGAGCACGTTTCGACAAAATGTACTATTTCTGCGCTATGTTATGCACATTCATTCAGTAAACATTTTCTAAGCACCTACTAGGTACCCAGTGGGGTGACCCTGAATCACAGCACCCAGAGACAGTGATGAGTCTGGAGTTGAACTTGACCCCCCAGGGCTCCTGAGGAGGGTGAGAAAATCAGGACACGCAGAAGGACTGGAATACCTGATTGAGTTCAGAGTTCCGATTCCACCAGGAACATGTTGCCTTGTATGACCAGGGGCAAGCATCACCTCCCTGGCCTGTTTCCTCTCCTTCAAAGAGAGAGAAAGAGAGAGAGAAAGAATTCCAAGCAGGCTCCAATCTGTCAGCACAGAACTGGACATGGGGCTCAAACTCACAAACCGCGAGATCATGATCTGAGCCCAAATCAAGAGTAAGACGCTTAACTGATTCAGCCCCCCGGACGTGCCCTGTCATTTTCTAAGTCCGGGCAGAAACCACACAGCCAAGCTGTGGGCACAGACAGACACTGTGGTGAGGCGTCCTCAGGGCACAGGGCTGACTACGTGCACACGGTCTCGTACTCAAGGAAGAGTGAGTATGGACTGTACTGGAAAGGCTATGGCGCTCTGCCAGGACACTAAGTCTTTAACACCTGAAATACCATTTTTCACCTATCAGACTGGTGAGAATGAACAAACAAAATACCCCAGGGGGTGGGGACCTGACGCTCTCACACATTGCTGACAGGAATGCATTTCGGAAAAGCCTCCTTAGAAGGAAATAGGACAATCTGTAGGAAAAGCCTTGAAAACTTGGATACTCTTTGACCCAGCAATTAATCCTTCTAGTGACAGAACTTAAAGGACACAATTGGGTAAGAAGGCAAAGAAATGTGTATACAGATGTTAATCAAGCTTTATTGATAACAGCAAAATAGGACAAATGGAACAAGACTGTTGTTATATGCCTCCAGTGAAAAGTGATAGAAAAGTTAAAAATGACGGGGGCGGAGGGAATCTGTGTTAACTGACATGGAATGGGTGTGTGTGTGTGTGTGTGTGTGTGTGCACGAGTGCGAATATCTGAGAAAAGAAGAAGATAGTGGAGGAGGAGGATGACAGGGAGGGGGAGAAGGAGAGGGGGGAAGGGGGGAAGGAGGAGGAGAACTCTCTCTAAAAGATGTTACAAACACACCAACAGCAGTTAGCTCTGGCTGGGAGGGTTATGGATGGCTGCAGTACTTTGATGATCTGTACCTTCTGGTAGTCATGGCACATATGGATTATTTTTGCAATATGAAAAGAAAGAATTCTATTTCCAAAAAGCCTTATCCCACACTGAGGCAAATAACCCCAGCCTCCACTTACTGCCTTACCTTTGCTGTGCACCGTGTTCTCCCTACCATTCTGGAGAAGTCAGGGCATTTCCTGCAAGCCTCCCCTGGGGCTGGGCAGCCAGCTGGTGTCCTGGTCCTGCAGCGGGAACCCCGTGGAAGGGCAGGGCGCAGAGGGAACAGAGCAGCTGCTTTCTTCCCGCCCCACCCCCAGCTCTTCCCGTAGCTGTCAGGCACGCAGCACTTTGTCTCCACCTGTAAGGTTCTTCATCGACAGTGGCCTAAAGGGCCACGCTCCAGCAACACATCCTCACAAGAAAGATACACCACCCAGCACAGGACAGCCAGGGTCCCTCAGCCTGTGCTCTTGGAGGCGGCCCAGGTGCAGGAGCTTTTCCCTAACAGCAACATCCCAGAGCTGAGCCAGGGGACCCGACCTGAGGGCAGGACCCCAGGATTCCAGGGCACTAGGACTAGGAGGAACAGACACACATCTATGATCATTTCCCACAGGACAGATCTGAGGTGTGGAAAGGAGGAAGGGCTTATGTGATGTCACCCAGTGAAACAGAGGCTGAGCTGCGACCCATACTCCAGGCTCAGGGTGCTGAGTAAGCTCCCCGCTGACCAGACATCTCTCCAACACGGCACAGACACCACACGATTCCAGTCCCCAACACACTCTTAATTCCACCCCACAGCCCCTTGCAAGCCCCTGGCCCGCCCATCTGCCTCCTCTGCCTCCCTCAGTAGGCCAGGCTCCGTGCACAGGACCCCCAACACTCCTTGCCCTCCAGCAGCCTGTCCCCTCCCAGGAGTGCCCTTCCTGCTAACCCCCTTGTCAAATCCCACACCTTGCCCACTTTACAGATGGAGAAACTGAGGCTCATGACAAGAAGCGCCTGCCCAAGATTGCCCCATTAACTGGTGTCACAACAGATCTCTGCCCCTTCCTAGTCTGTTGCTCCTTTTCTGAGAACTGAGTTCTGGAACTCTGGATGTGGGTGCCAGCGAGTGGACGGCCACTCCCTTTGCTCCCTCTGGAATGGATGATGCTAAAGCCCGAGCAATCCTGAGGTCTCCTTATCTCTGCCTTGGGGTTCCCTTAGAGTTCCAGGCTGGCAGAGGAGGACTCAATGGACTGGCTCACACAAGCTCATTTTGGGTGGCCGCATGGCCCCTAGCACCAGCGTGGCATGAAGGGAGGAGGCAGGCTTGCATTCAAGTTTTCATGCTGCCATGTACCCACGGTGTTACCCCGAGCGACATCACCAGCCTCTCTGTGCCTCACTTAACTCCACTAACAAGCGATGATGGAGAGAACAGCCATGTGCTCCAGTTACTATGGCTACATAACAAATTGCCCCAAAAGGTAGTGCTTCAAAACAACATTTATTTTGCTCATGAAATGATGGTTTGGGCAGCACTTAGCCGGGATAGCCCATCTCTGCTTCATTCAACATCAGCTGGAACAACTCAAAGGCTGGGGCTGGAATCATCTCTGGCTCATAAAGGCTAGGTCTCACGCAGACAGTGGTTGGTCCTCGCTGGCCGCGGCAGGGGCTGTGGTCAGAGCACCTGCGGATGGGCTGCTAGGCTGCCTTGCACGTGGCGGCGGGGTTCCAAAGGCAAGCATCACGCAAGAAAGAGATGGGTAAAGGGAGAGGGAAAGATCCGGAAAGCAGACGCATCACCAGAAGTCACATTGTGCACCTCTACCGCATTCTTTTCAATGAGGCAGAAATGAAGTTGCATCCACGTTCAGGAGGAAGAGAACTGGGCTCTGCCTCTTTCAGGGGGAGGTACTGGGGGCAAATGAGACCAAGAGTAATGCTGTCCCATTTTTGCAAAAACACACTATCACAGCAGGTCACTGAGTTGTTCAAGAAGATCCAATGAAACAAGAGCTGGAACAGGGTCTGGTCCGTCGTGGGTACCAGCAGGGATCAGGGGGTCGCAGCCTACATGGATGCCCAGAAGTCTGGAGACTGCAGCTGAGAAACCAATGGCCACACCAGTAGATCAAGCTGAAATTTGTCCTCTGTACTCCAAGCCCAAAGTCCCAAGGCTCACTTCGCAGTCACCTTCGTGTGAGTCGGCCAGGGCCTGCTTAGGACAGGAGCACCAGAAAACCGGTTACTGGGAGTTTCCTCCATGTGTCCCTACCCCACATACCCATCACACCCCAAAATTTTTGCTGAAGGTCCCAGATTAGTAGCCAAGGGTGTTGGTCCTAAAGAAATCACACAGTCCCAAACAAGACACAGTACTGAGGCAAGCTGGTTAGAAGAAACGAGAACAGAAACTTCTGCAAGCTGCAGGGCCTCTGGAAACACAAGGTCACTTCTGCAGAGAGAGGTGCGCATGCGTTTTAGGCCAGCAAAAACAGTCCCCAGCACTGACACTCCTGGCCCACCAAACTGTGATTATGGGGGCGGGGAGGTATGTCCTCTCTTAATGAGTCTCCCCCTGCCCCTGCCTGGAAAGATCACAGGACTCAAATTCTAGCTGCAAAGAGCCTCGACTATCACTGCTCCCAGAGCACTTTATTTTAACCTCACAGTGCCTTTCTAATGGGGGGAAGTCTGGCAAGTGACAGAGAAGATGAGCAAGGGTGCCGCCTTACCCCTCCGAGCTGCCTGTACACAGCCCAGCAGTCCCGAGCACCTCGCTCAGCACGGAGAGGTCACCAGGAACCAGAACAAAGACAGCATGCTGGGGCCAGAAAGGACTCTAGAAGTCCCATCCTGCATCCCCTTTGTTTCTCAGAGAATAAAAAGTGAGGTCCAGAATGGGATAAAAAACGGCCCTGGTTTCTGCTGACTCCTTGCAGGGCCAGGGCGCCAAGGGCTGAAGCTGTGATTCATGCTCAGTACGACACCTCTGGGCAGTGAGCCCTGTAGAGCCTGGGCCTGGGGGGGCACCTACTCCAGACGAGCTGTTCAGAGATTGCCTGGAACTGGCGGGGGGGGGGGGTGGGTAGGGGTGTCCTGTGATCCCTGGGTCCAGTCCCAGGATGCAGGCCCAGCTACCTAACTTACAGGACCCAGCACCAAGGGAAAATGCAGAGCACCTTGGTCAAACACTGTTAAGAATTTTAAGACAGTGACAGAAGAGCGTTAAAGCAGGTGCAGGGTCCTCTGAGGACAGGGCCTGGGCTGATGCACCGACTGCAGCCCACAAAGCCAGCCTTCCCGGAGGCTTCTCTCACACCATCTACTCCACCCCTCTTACGCACCCCCAACAGCTGTCCCCCTCCCCAGTCTCCATGCCACAGCTCCACACCAAGCTGCCATCAAACACACTCCCTGGGCAGCTGCAAAACCCTCTGCCCCTCCCACCTGCTCTCCATACAGCAGCCAGAGTTGTTTTTTATTGTTAATCATTATTATGTTTTTTTAATTTACTTTTGAGAGAGAGCACACGAACAGAGGAGGGGCAGAGAGAGAGGATCCCAAGCAGGCTCTGTGCTGACAGCAATGAGCCGATGCAGGGCTCAACCTCATGAACCGTGAGATCCTGACCAGAGCCGAAGTTGGGCGCTCAACTGACTGAGCCACTCAGGCGCCCCCAGAGTTGCTTTTTAAAATGTCACATGTGATTGATGGGGTTTTGGGGTGATAGTGGGGCGTTCAGAGCTGATGGCCAAGAAAGAATTCTTGAAGATGTCTTTGGTGCAAAAAGGTGATTTTATTAAAGCACGGGGGCAGGACCTCTGGCGGAAAGAGCTGCACTGGGATTGTGATGGGTAACTGATTATATACCCTCAGGCTGGGAGGCAGTTAAGGACAGCGTAAGTCTGTAAAGAATTTTGGAAGCAAGGCCTTCAGGACTTTGAGAGACTAGGTCTTGGAAAACACCACTTATTACATTTAGTAAAAACCTCAGTCATGAGACCCTTCACATGTATATCACGGGCCATAAGCTAGGAGTATGATTACCAGCCTACATCTTGGAGGAACTGAGATAAGGGAAGTTTCCAAAGGAATTTTTATATGTTAAAGTAGACTTACAGGATCCTGAGGGGGGGAGGGTCAATATAATGTTGAGCCAAGATTCCCTTTTGCCTCCAGCAAAGTGTCATCATCGAAAGAGCTCCTAGAGGGAGGTCACTCTGCCTGTTTCGAGGACTTGTCAATGGGCTGTAGGCAGTAAGGGAATTTAATTTCTCATTTGCCTTTGTTTCCCACATCACCATGGCAAACACTTAAACCCTCTTACATCTTGACGAGGGTGATATTAGGAATCCAGGAAACAGAGTCTATAGGGTTTCTGGAGATTATGCTATGGATAAGGTTGTCTTTTTCTTGCGGTTTACTAACTTATCTGTAAACTGAAGGAGACTCCCGTCCTGCACAACAGTGACCTCTGTCAGTCAGCCATCTGGTTTCTTTCCTTGCCCTGTTCTTGGGCAGCCAGGAGGGTCCGAGGAATGTCACATATATCCCACCTGGGCGGGGGGTGTGCTAGCTTGTGCTTTGCCCCCAGCTTGCCATATGCTCCCTCATCACGATAACGTCATCCTCTCCTGGTAACAGCCCAGTGTCTTCCCCCTGCCCCCAGAGATAAAGATCCGGTGCTTTGCCACAGCCCATGGCACCTGAGTGGCCCAGCCCCTGCCGCCAGGCCGCCTGTCTTGAACCACTGTTTTTCCAGTGCTCTGAGCTTCAGCCACTGCCAAGTTCATTCTTGCTTGTGCATCCTACCCCTGCAGACCCACCACATGCTCCTAACCCCATCAGGACCTGGGGAAGTACCACAGACCTCTCCTTCTCAGCACTTTGCACAGGTGTGATTTCGAATATGTGCGTGTGTCCGGGTGGGGGGCTGACTAATGCCTGTCCCCAAAGGCAGAGGCCAGGTCTGGTTGCCTTCACCATTGTCTCCCCATGCCTAGCACGTCATGTGTGCACAAGTCACGCGATGAATGACCTGCCTAATAAACCAATGCCACACACACGAAAGTCCTGGGACTGGCAGTATGCAGTCTTTGCAACTACAACAAGACAGGACACCTTCCCTTAGTGAATGTTGTAAGGATGAGAGTGTGTATAAAAAGCACCTAGCAGGAGAGAGATGTTCAGTAAGTGTCTACTGAGTGTTTGTGGGGGGACGCAGCAAGACCTGGGGCAGGGGCACATCTCTCTCATATCCCTTCTCCCGGATGTCGGTGATTGGAGGAAGAAGCTCTTGGAATCCCTTATCTCTACTGCCAAGTGGGAGAGTCAATGCCATTTTCCTTCTTGAGGAATATGCATTTATAGAGGGACTTTTGGTAAATGAACTTGAGTTGCAAAAGTCCCCTCCACCAGGCATAGTATGTGGGTGGGAGAAAGGAAGTTCAAATCCAGGGGGAGCTAGTTCCAAACCCAGGTCACATTCTACAGCAGGTTGCCTCTTGGGGTTAATGTTTAGCCTGAATTAAGTAATTTTAGCCTCCATTAGGTTTAGCCTAAACCCTACCTCAAATCTAACTTACCTAACTTCCGGTATGGAGTGGAACAGAGTGGACACCTGACCCTACCCATGTGCACAGAAACGCCCCAGGCCTTATCCAGCTTTCTTGTTCCTCAAGAGCTTTCTGAAGCTCAGACTCAATGAAAAGGTTATTAAGTGGCCTGGTCAATTCAAACAGAAGGGGAGTGGTTGCTCCCTGCCAGGCCACCCACCAGGGAAAAGAGGAGCAAGAGAGCTGCCTTACCTTTGCTCTGCCCTCCCAGGCAGGGTTTGCAGCGCCCTTGGAGTCCCATCTGGCCTGGAAACAGCTGGGCATTGTGTGGTCCCCTCCAACAGCTGCCCATGGTGTCCGGAGATGGAACAGCTGCCACTTGCATCCAAATGAGGCTCTGGGCAGGGGGAGCTGAGCCCCAGCGGCAAAGCCTGGCTCCTCCAGAGGCACAATTCAGAGTCTGCAGGGAGCCAAATATCCTTTATAAAGAAGGCCAGATTAGAACAGCCTCCCACATTTGTCCTGCTTTTGTTCTTCCTCAGAGCACATTCCGGTCTATTAGCTTGTTTAGAGCTCTAAAAACAACTCCAAGAGGTCCTTATGCAGGAATCCCTACTCCTCAGAAGAGGAAATTGAGACTAGGAAATCATTACCCTCAGTGGCAACATCATGGTCATTACTGAGTGCTTACTGTATGCTTACTGAGAGCTCAACATGCACTATCTCAATTAAATTCTGAGAAGTACTCTCTATTATTATCCTCATTCTACAGACAAGACCTGGGGGCTGGGAGAAAGCTAAAAACTTGTTCCAGATTACAGAGCCTGGGTTTGAACCCCGGTTTGCCTGATTGCAAAGGCTGGGCAGTGGATGAGTATGCCAGCTGTTTCCCAGAAATGGCCCATTTTAGAGGTTCCCACAACACGTCCAGAGCAGTGAGACTCCTTTCATTTCTGGGGCCCCATCTTCAACTAGTCTGCACCCACTGCCAAGCCTTGTCCTAATCCCTCTCTCAGACCCGAAACTGACCCTCAAGTCTGAACCCATGGCTCTCAAAGAAGTAGAGCCCAAAGCATGATGTCCAACCCACCTTTCCTGGAAAACGCTGCTGCCACGACCGTAAGTTCCCCTTCCAAAAAACCTCTAACTCACAGAGGTGTTTATTAATAAAACAACCTTGGCTTTGAGGAATTTATAGCCTAGAAACCCCCAGTTATGTACATTCCCAGAACACATCTATGCACCAAAACTCTCACTGTGCTCCAGGCAAAGGTAGGCAAAGTTCCTGCCCTTGTGAAGCTACATTCCAGAGGGAGAGACAGATCATAAACGAGTATACACAGAGAACAACAACATAACAGCCAGAGGGAATAAGTACTCTGAGGAAGAAAAAACATCAAGGGAAAGGAATAGAGGGAGATGTGGCTGCTAGTTTAGATGAGGAGGTCAAGGAAGGACGATCTGAAGAGATAACACTGGGGAAAGACTGGATGAACAGGGAATTAATGCACTATGGGAAGATGCAGATGAGCATTCTAGGCAGAGACAAATGTAAGTGCAAAGGCCCTGAGGCAGCAACAATCTGATGTAGCATGAAGGACAGTGTGGCCAGAGTATTGATACCTGAGGGTACAACAGTAAGAAATGAGGTCATGGAGGTCAACAAAGGCCAAATCATGTAGGACTTCATGGGCTAGCAGAAGAGTTAGGACTGCTTTCTAAATGTCTAAATGTAATAGAAATTGGAAGGTTTGAGAAGGGTAATGATGAAATGCTACAGACTCTTTTTTTTTTTTTTCTTTTGCTTGAACACCACAAATTTATTCTCTCGTACTTCTGGGCACTATACATTCAAGATTAAGGTGTAGGCAGGTTTCTTTTGTTTCTTTCAGTTTTATTGAGATGTAAGTGACATACAGTTTAAGATATACAGCATAATGACTTGTATATATTGTGAGATGATTACCATAAGTTTAGATAACATCCATCAGATCATATAGATATCAAAAAGAAGGAAAATGGTTTTTCTCTTGTCATGAGTAATTCTAGGATTTTCTCTCTTAGCAACTTGCAGATAACACATATAGCAGTGTTAACCATAGTCCTTATATTGGATATCATATCCCCAGGACTTACTTATTTTGTAACTGGAGTTTTGTACCTTTGGCCACCTCCATCCAATCCCCCCAGCTACCCTTGGTAACCACAAATCTAATATCTTTCTATGAGTGTTTTTTATTTTTTTTAGATTCCATGTATAAGTGAGATCATACAATATTTGCCTTTCTGTCTTATTTTGCTTAGCGTAATACATCTAAGGTCCATCCATGTTGTAAGAAGAAGGATTTCCTTCTTTTTTTATGGGTGAACAGTACTTTATATATAAATATACATCCCACATTTTCCTTATCTGTTCATCTACTGATGGAATGATGGATATTTTCAAAGATCACTATGCTAAGTGGACAAATGACCACCAGAGAGTATACTGGTTAGCTACTGCTGCCTAACAAACAGCTACAAAACCTCAATGACATACAATAATACAATAATACAGCTCTTCTCAAAATTTTTAGTTTCAGGACACCTTTCTACTCTTAAAAATTACCAAGGACCCCAAAGAGATTTTGTTTATATAAGTTATTTTATTGAAAATTAGAGTATTAAAATCTTAGCTGTGAGAAAATTTTAAAATATTTATTAATTCTTTTTAAAATAACAACAATAGGAGTGCCTGGGTGGCTCAGTCGGTTAAGCGTCCGACTTCAGCTCAGGTCATGATCTCACAGCTGGTGAGTTCAAGCCCCATGTCGGGCTTTGTACTGAAAGCTCAGAGCCTGGAACCTGCTTCGGATTCTGTGTCTCCTTCTCTCTCTATCCCTCCCCTGTCTCTCTCTCTCTCTCTCTCTCTCTCTCTCTCAAAAATAAATAAAATAACAATAATAAATTAATTATATGTTAACATACAAACCTTTTTTAATATTTTATTTTTCTAAGTAATCAAAACTTGTTAATTAAAACCACTACATTTTGTTAAAACCACTGCATCAAAACAAAAAAATTTACAGCACTGTTTATATTTTGCAAATCTCTTAAAAATCTGGCTTAATAGAAGGCAACTGATTTATGATATCTGTTTCTACATTCAGTGAGTTGCAATATAAAGTTTTAGTTGAAGAACAGGATGGAAAACAAGCCTTACTTGGATATGTAGTTAGAAAAAGGAAGAGTATTTTACAGCTTTTTCAGTAATTGTGGATTTTTTTGATAATTGTGGATTTTTTGGATACTGCACTAAAACTCAACAAGCCATAGTTTCAAAAAGGTTAGCAGCATTGTGGAAACTGAAACCATATCAATGAACTTTTAACACACTGGTATGTCAAAACCCATTGGTTGATCTTGCCTGTTAAATGGATATTTTACCCATGCATGATTTCATAACATGCACTCATTGGTCATTTGAAAAATATTAGTTCACGAATTATGCAGGTGTTCCAAATGTTGCTAAATTTCATCAAACAATATTTTAAAACTCACATTCATCCATATTATCAATGATCTCATCGGGAGTGTCTTTAGGTATTAGGAAGCCATCAAGCTCAATGAGGTATTTATAAGTTTTGGAAGTTAAGATTTTCCCTTAAAAGCTCTAATTTAATCATTGTCAACAGATACTGTAAACTCTTTTCTTTGAAGTGACAAGTCCAGTTCATTCATGTTTGAGAAAGGGTCTGGCAGATACCCACATATGAATGCTCATAGTTTGTGTTCACTAGTTCTTTCAAGGTAAAAACTGTGTTTCATGAAAACAGCAGCTACTCTGAGGAACCTGGTGGCTCAGTCAGTTAAGCGTCCGACTTCAGCTATATGATGTTGAATACAAATGGTGAGAGTAAACATCCTGTCCTGTTCTTGCTCTTAGGGGAAAGCATTCAGTCTTTTACTATTAAATATGAGGTTACCTGTGGGCTTTTTATGTTTGGTGGAAGTTCCTTCTATTCCTAGTTTGTGAATATTTTTATCATGAAGAGGTATTAAATCAACTGTTTTTTCTGCCTCCATTGAGATGACTGCTTTTTCCTTTATTTCCCTGGATTCTATTGATACAGTATATTACATTATCTGTGGTTTTCTTCTCCTGTGACATCTTTACCTGTTCTTGATATCAGAGTAATACTGGCACCATAGAATGAGCTGGGAAATGTTCTCTCTTCTTCTATTCTTGGAAAAGTTTGTAAAATAAAATGGCATTAATTATTCTTTAGATATTTGGTAGAATTCATAAATTAAGCCTTCTGGGTCTGGTCTCTTTATGGGTAGTTTTGTTTATTTCTAATCATTAATTCAATCTCTTGCTATATGGGTCTATTCAGATATTCTGGTTTTTCTTCAGTCAGTTTCAGTAAATTTTGTCTTTCTAAGAATTTGTTCATTTCATCTGTGTTATCTCATTTGTTGTCATAAGGTTGTTTACTGTATTCTCTTATAATCCTTTTAATTCCTGTAAGGTCAAAGGGTCTGTAAGATCGTACAGTCCTGATTCTAGTAATTTCAGTTTTCTGAAATTATCTTTTTTACTTGGTCATTTTAGCTAAAAGCTTATCAACTTTATTAACCTTTTCATGTAACTAACTTTTGGCTCTGTTGATTTTCTTTATTATTTTTCTATACTCTTTGTCATTAAATCCTTCTCTAATCTTATTACTTCATTCTGCTTGCTTTGAGTTTAATTTGCTCTTCTTTTTCAAGAATTTTGAGGAAGAAGATGTTGATTTAAAAGCATTCTTCTTTTTAACATAGGCATTTACAACTATAAATTGCCCTCTAAGCCATGTTTTAGCTGTATCCCCTAAATTTTGGTATGTTGTATCTTCATTTTCATTCATTTCAAGGCATTTTCTGTTTGTCCTCGTGATTTCTTCTTCCACCCATTGGTTATTTGAGAGTATGCTGTATAATTTACACATATTCATGACTTTTCCAAGTTTCCTTCTGTTGTTGATTTCTAATCTCAGTCTATTGTGGCCAGAGAACATACTCTATTAT
Source organism: Cryptoprocta ferox (assembly GCA_028646485.1). Lineage (NCBI taxonomy): Eukaryota > Metazoa > Chordata > Mammalia > Carnivora > Eupleridae > Cryptoprocta > Cryptoprocta ferox. The sequence goes on from CM053574.1 coordinate 46,926,005, forward strand.
TTCCATCCTTTCAAATTTATTAAAATGTGTTTTATGGCCTAACATTTGGTCAATCCTGGAGAATGTTCCATGTGCACTTGAGAAGAAATGTGGATTCTGCTGTTGCTGGGTACAATGTTCTATAGATATCTGCTATATCTAGTTCATTTATAATGCTGTTCAAGTCTTTTATTTGCTTTTTGATCTTCTGCCTACTTTTATATTTATTACTGAAACTAAGATATTGAAATTGCCAACTGTTTCTACCTTCAGTTCCATCAGTTTTTGCTTAACGTATTTTGGGGCTCTCTTATTAGGCTTATATAGATTTATAATTGTCACATTTTCCTGATGGATTTACTCTTTCATCATTATAGAATGTCCCTCTTTATTTTTAGTAATTTTTCTTGTTTTAAAATCTGTCTGATATTAGTACAACCATTCCAGCTTTCTTATGGTTGCTGTTTGTGTGATATATTTTCTACCTCATTTTACTTTCAATCTATTTTACCCGTAAATCCAAACTGTGTCTCCTGTAAACAGCATATAATTGGGTCTTGTTTTTGTATCCAGTCCACTAGATGGAATATCAGTGCAGATGTCAACACTATACAAAAGACATATAATGTCCTCATATTATTATAAAAATAATTTTGACCTTATATATCCCCTGAAGGGCATCTTTAGTCCACTCTTTGAGAAAGCTTCAATAATAAGCATTGATTTAGCTTATGCATGTGTGAGTTAGCTGAGAGTAGGTTGATCTAGGCTGAGCCTGGCTGGCTAATTCTCCTGGCACCAGCAGGCTATGGCAGGCATACCATTCTCCTGGGGACAACAGAAGCTCAAGATGTCAGGTGAAATAGATCGTTTGAGGATCTGCCTTATTGTATTAGTCAAAGCAAGTCGCATGATCAAACCCAAAGTCAGAGGGCCAGAAAATATTCTACCCCTTTAATAACAAGAATTGCAAAATCCATGCAAAGGGAAAGAATACAAGAATAATGAGGCCAATGATGCAATCTACACATGGGCCAAGAGTGGGAGCAGAGGGGCCAATGAAGAGCTAGGACAGCAGCCTGTGAGAGAGGATGTTGCCTTGCACTCAGGTAATAGTGGAGAGAGAGGTCAAAAGCGGGTGGATCTAGGTACAATCTTGGACAAGTCAGTTCTTCCAAGCCTTCATTTCTTCCACCATAAAATGGTGTTATTGTGACAATTAAATGAGATAACACACACGAAATTTGGCCCCTAAGAGGCATTTGCTCTAGGAAGGCTCTTACTATTATCTCTAGGGGGGAGTGGGGATGACTGAAGACTCTCACAGCCTTCTAGACAGGATCAAAGCATCAGGAGCAAAGGCTGGGACATAAAATAGCCTCCAGTTGTTCATTACTTCTATTCTGTCAGCTTTCTAAAGAGATTTGAGTAGATTTACAGTAAAAGACCCCATTCTATCAACACTATTCAAAGTAGGGTGAGAAAATAAGAAAAAGGACTTGTCTTATCTCTGACTTAGGCTTTAAACTGATGAAACCACTTAAAGAAAAGGATTTTAGCCATTGTAATTCAATCTAGAAAGCGTTCTGGTATTTCTGATGGGAGTTAACCACACTTCCCAGAGATCTATTTCACTGGGGTTGAAGGTTGAAGGTTGGCTGGAGTTGGTGGGGGGTGCTTCTAGACTAACTCAATTTCAATACTATTTCATAGGGATTTCCTTTGTTTGATGTTCCCATCAGCATTCATCTGCAGGAAGACATCTCTTCCTGCATAACTTAGCTAGATGATCTCAGGCAACCCCTCTCTACTTGAGTTTCTTCATCTGTAAAACGGGGATATTCATAATAAGACTTCCTCTGAAGACTAAATGAGTTAATGTACATAATATGCACTCAGAGCAGGAACTGACACAGACAGTGCTACTAATTCTTTCATAGTATTACTATCCTTATTTAATACGAACTCGGATGTTATTGCCCAGAAAAGTTGGGCACAATTTCACAAAGTCAGTTTGAGACTTCATCTTATTGCTCAGGAAAATCAAGGTCTAAAATGTCTTCAAGAGACCAGTGCTCTCCTCCTACTTTTAGAGCAAGAATCTACACTTCCTCTCTGATTGCTCCTCTCAGATCTGAAGACTCAAGTAATCAAGAAGAAAGCCAAGGAGAAAGCCAAGTCCTGCAATGTGCTAAGTCCCACAGCGGGCATCTTTCTGCCCTCCCCCAGGGCATGCAGCCCGGCAGTGTTCATGGTGCTTCCAGAGCTGTCACTAGGAGGCAATGAAGAATAGACATAAAGTTAGGACTACAATGCTCAGACAAGGGCTGGCCTTCACAATCACATCTGAAAGTGCTTTCTTTTAAAGCTGAGGAAACTGGCTCAGAGAAGATGAGCAAATTGTCCAAAGTCACACTGTAAGTGGCAGCATTTTCTTCCTGGCCCCAGTACCTATGGACTTTACTACAATACCTTTATAGACTCTGCAGTGAAGCTCCCTCATTCAGGCTACATAACTTCAGGGTCCTGGATCCGCCCTCAGGACAGAGTTTGTAGAGCCTTTTCTTACCATGTCATTCCGTTCTGCTGTTCATAAAGCGTAGACTAGAGATGAGTCCATTTCTCTAGATGATGTCTGCCCAGCCCAGAGGCTGCTGAGACAGTCCCCTCCTCCATCCTAAATGTCATACTTCCATTAATGTGGCTGGAAAACAAACTGGCTTCCTTGGAAGTTCCCATCACATTGACTTACGTGCTGCTTACCATCTACAGAAACCCTCTGGCCCCTGCAGATGCTACTGTTAAGCACTGCCTCTCTCTATCCCAGCATCTCATTCAGAACGCCTGGCATCTAGCTTGGTGGCTCACTCAGAGACTCGGTAGCCAGCCAGCCTGGCTGCCTGGCTACACTGGCCTCTGCAAGGAAGGGGATTGGGATTGCCACCCAAGAATAGGACTCCCAGGTGACCCACTCCAAGGGTACCTACCAGGCAGGACCACTGCCAGATTCAGGACTGGCCCCACACTCTCCTGGGCAGAAAGAAACTAGTCTTGGTGTCCCCGATCTTGCTTCTCTGACACTTTTCTGACCTTTTCTCAGGACCCTCAACCAATCCAGTTCTGCCCATCCCCTTCTGAGTCTACCTATCCCCTAGAGATCCACACAGATGATCATGAAAACTGTCCATTCTCTGCGGTGGGGAAAAAAGCAGAAGGAAGAATGGAAGTGTGCTTCTATCATATGGAAAGTATGGTATGGAATTTCTTTGCAAAAACAAAAACTCTTTTGTGAATCATATTCAGTCATATGATCGTAGAAAAGATACCTGATGGTTAACAGTACTTGGTTCACTCTCAGAACTAGGGTAGTGTTGGGGAGGGGTGGGGATGGGGGGCTACAGTTTTTTGCTGTATACATTTCAGCATCTTCTGAATTGGTAAACGTGTGTTAATGTTAAATATGTTAGGCAAATGCATGGATGCATGGAAGGAAGGAAGGAAGGAAGGGACGGACAGAGGGAGAGAGGGAGGGAGGGAGGGAGAATGGAGGAGAGAGGAAGAGAGAGGAAGGAAGGAAGAAAATGTAGTCTAAGCACCCAGCACAGTGCTGGGCACATGGGATGAGCTCTATTAAGTGTTAGCTCCTGATTCAGGTTAAAGCAAGGGTTGGTCCCCTGCCCAGCTCCCAACCTTTAGCTCCTACCTAAGAATGTTGCCTCCCTTCCCCCCTGCCATCATTCCCCATTCCCATGGATCACTCAGGAAGAGCATCCCTCCCTCTCCACCTTCCACTTGCCAGTGACCATTCCCTCCTGTCTCAAAAATGGTCTGACATATATATTCCCAGGGAGATGTTACCAATTTATTATCTCTACAAATTTAAGTGGGAAAGACCCACAGAAAATGGCTTACCCTACAGAAAGGAGTAGTGGGGAGGGATCTGGGGCCACAGGCTACGGATCAGGGGGGTTTCCTAGTGTGGGCATCAGAACGTCTGCATAAGGCTGCCCCACGAGGGAATCCCCAGTCGGCTGGCCACCGTTCTCCAGGAAATCCTGCTCTGGGTCCAGAGCCCAGAAGAGCCTCAGCCCCACAGCACTGGCCTGGGAAGAAACAGCTCCCACCCTCGACAAAGCTGTCTGCATCCTGTGCCCCCCGAAAAAAGCAGCCTCCTTCCTGGCCCGGCTGGCCTCTCGGCTTCCCATTCAAGCCCTGAGACACAGCCCCGGCTCGGCAGAAGAATCTCTTCCCCCAGAGACATTGTCTGATCACACATCCCATAAAATAGCAGCAGCAGCTTTGGCCTGCAGTGTGGTGGGCTGGGGGTGGGGGAGACTGGGGAAGGAGGGTAGCCCCCCAAGTCTTGGCTCCACCACCCTCCAGCTGTGGGATCCTGGGTAAGCCACCCGCCTCTCTTGGCAGACTCTTCCTGAGTCACTGTTGGGAGGAGCGGGGGACATAACAGATGGGCAACTGCCCAACACAGTCTTGGGCAGTGAACGCTCAGAAAGGTATGTGGGGACACTGAGCCTTAGCACATGCCCTAACAAAGACTGTCTTCTCCATGCCTCCCTTCCCAAGCCCCTGTTGCTAAGACCTTGTAGGGGCTGGCCATCCTGCAGTTCTAATGAGCATGAATGAACGCTAAGGCTAGAGGCAGAAACATAAGCACAAGTGAAAGCAGTCAAAGCCTCAGGGCCCAACCCAGGAAGCAAAGGAAGGTACAATGCCCCAGACCCACTTGACATCACTCCTTTTGCCTCAGGAAAGAGACAGGCGAACGCTGGCACAAGAAGCAGAGGCCAGACAGCAAAGCTGCTTGAGGAAACTCTGTGGATGCAGTTGGATCCTGAATCACCAGGAACTGGTGATTCAAAGTCTCAGAGACATTAGCTAATTGCTAAAGTGATTATAGGCAATCGGGGATTAGAGTCTCCCACGCCAGGCCTACACGGTGCTCAGGACATCTTCAGATGTCCGTTCTTTGTGCCACAGCAAGCCAGCGGCTAGGGGAAGCAGTGGGTAATTGAATTCTGAGAAGCAGCCTAAGCCATTAAAGACAGGGATGCAACCCACTTGAAAAACAAAAGAGAAGCAAAAAACAGCCCTGAGCATGATAGTTATCGACTACAAATACCTAGAAAGATGGCTGAATGAAGCGTGAGGATTCGGAGTGCTCGTTTTCACCTCCTGCCAAACAAATATGTTTGTATTATCATGACGTGCGACAGCAGGCAGAAAGGTCTAAATGCCTTGCTGTGCAAAGTGTGTCCTGGGAGCTCAGGAGCCCTGCAGGCTCCAGCATCCTGGAATTGTGGAAGCAGAATCTGTATTTAACCAGACCATCAGGTGACAGGCGCCTGGGCGGCTCAATCGGTTAAATGTCCGACTCTGGATTCGGGCTCAGGTCAAGATCTCACAGTTTGGGAGCTGGAGCCCCACATCGGGCTCTGCTCTGACAGGGAGGAATCTGCTTGGGATTCTCTCTCTCTGCCCCTCCCCTGCTTGTGTTCCCTCTCTCTCTTTCAAAATAAATAAATAAATTTAAAAAAAAAAAAGAGAGAGCAACCATCAGGTGATGTGTAGGCACACTTAAGTTTAAGCAGCACTGACCAAATACACATAATCATCTGCCTATGATCAAATATTGAAGTTGTTTCCAATGAACACCCATCTACCACACATTTCCTAAAAGCTGATAGGTCAGCTGGTCAAGCCCCAAGGATGCTGCTGTGAATGGAAAGGACACAATCTCTCACAGAACTCATGTTCTCCTGAGGGAGACAGATAATAAACAGATGCTGTGAATAAGATAGTTCTAGACTGTGGTGAGTGCAAAGAAGAAAATAGGGTGATGTTTCAGAGTGATGATGGTGGTCAGAGAAAGCCACCCCAAAGAGACAGCATTGAGATGGGTGTTGAGGGATAGAAAGAATTCAGCTGTGCCAATAGCCACAAGAAAGTCTGGGGGAACAGCAAGTGCAAAGCCCCTGAGGCAGGCATCCCTGTAGGATGTCTGGGAAACAGAGGAGACGTGTGGCCACAGCATGGTGCCCAAGGGGAAAGTGGCAGGCAGGGGATGGATGTCAAAGGCCTATACACCAAGGAATTTGGATTTTATTCTAAGTACAACAGGAGGTCACTCACAAGGAATAATTAGGGGAGTGTCAGTAGCTTAAGACAGCAACTGTTTTGTTGCTCATGATTCTGTGCGTCAGGGATCCAAGCAGGTCTCAATGGGACAGCTCATCTCTGCTCCCTGGGACACCGCTGGGGAGGCTGGACAGGGAGTGAGGGCTGAGAGGGACTCACTCGCACATCTGGAGTTCCACTGTTGGCTATAAGGAGGCCTCAGTGCCCCTCCACAGTCAGGCACATGGTGCAGCAACAGGGGGATGGTCTGGAACTGAGCAGAGAGGTGACACCTAGAGCCCGGTGAGGCAGGCAGAGTGGCAGCCAGCAAGGAGAGTGTGATGGCAGGATGGTAAGGGAGGGGAGCATTCTTTGTGAGGATGGAGGGAGCAATCTTGTTGAGGCTCCCTCCCAAGATGGAAGGTTCTAGAGCATCCTTGGAAATTCCTGGGAGGCTCCAGCCTCTAAGGGTGATGGCAGGATGGCAGGTGTGCAGGCCATGAGAAGGAAGAGGACAGGACCCAGAACTCGGGTGAGGGCTGGCTTCTGACAGAAGCAGGGACTGTCTTCCAGAGGGTCAGGTGGGCGGGCGGGCGGAGAACACAGGCACAGAGCAAGTGGGTCTGGAGGGGAGACGGGGTGTTTTCTGTCTGGCTGCCTCCGTTTCTCAGTGAAGCACAGTGTGAGGTCACCTGCTGGCCAGCAGCCAGGTGGAAGGGATGTGTTCTGGAGGTCTGAGACAAGAGCCACAGAGGGAAAGCGACACGAAGCAGCTCTGGGTGAGTGGAAACGCGAATTTACCAGCTCATCTCAGTTGAACAAATGCCAACAAGTAGGTTTCTGAGTTGTGTCCTATCAACCCCTTATTTATTCCCGTTAACAACTCTGGGGAAGGCAAAGTAGGGACAATGTACAAGCCCGAAGAGGCAGATGATTTGCTGGAGGCCACGCACGATGCATGAGTCAAACAGGCAGGACTGGACCCGGGTCGGATGAGGCGTGCTGGAACCGTTGGCCTCCTCCGAGTCAGGAGGTCACTGCCAAGTCTAAAGCCTTCCTCGCCACCTGGGATCAGCACCTGGTCTGTGTCCCCAGGGCCTTGTCCCTGCCTAGTTCTGCCAAGCTGCCCATCTTCACCCTGAATCCTTCCCTTCCCGGCAAGGTTGACTTAATGTGGCCACTGGTGTGTTTCTCCCCCGATCCCTGTCCCTCCCTCAGCTCGGTGGGGACCAAGTGAGCTGGCCATTTCGGACCATGGTTAAAGGCATCTGGTTTTAGAGGTGGCCACTACAATTCAAGTTCTGCATTTGCTGCGATCCTGAGAAAGTCATTTACCCTCTTTGATTTCCATTCTCTTCATCTTTAAAACAGGAACAGTGATAGCAGTCAGAAGAGTCGCTCATAGGATTTATAGGACAGTGAAATAAAATGATGCGTACATAAAGTCCTTCACACAGCACCTGACCCACAGAAAATACTCACTAAACAACAGCTGGGATTAACATTAGATTGTAGAGAAAAACCAATCTGCATTGAGATTTGCACTTGTGACTTAATTTTCAAGCTCTAAGATCCCACAAGTGAATAATATCAAATGCATCCATATTTTCACACCAACATATAATGAGGAGAGCCAGATTCGCTGTTGGCACTCCATCAATGCACCAAGACGTGTACAGTTAGTCAGTAGTTCAGAGTCACCCGGTGGGGGCTGGTTAAACATAAAAGGCACTGCGGCCCCACCGCACACCTGAGGGTTCAGGTCCTCTGAGGGGAGGGCGTGGGCACCTAGAGAAAACACACACGTGTGTGCACAGGCGTGTGCACATACATGCACACATGCACACACATACACGAGGGTTCACAGGCACTCCGACACTCAGCTGGAGTGTGGAGGTCACAGTAGCCATGAAATGAAGATGATAATGCATTCAGAAAGCCTCAATTAAGAAACTGTATCATATATTGTACAAGAAAGCAAAAGGACTAAATACAAGAAATGCAGATTCCCTGATATTTAATTCACAAAGGAAAATGCAATTAAAAAGCAAACTCAGGGGCGCCTGGGTAGCTCAGTCCGTTAAGCGTCCGACTCTTGATTTGGGCGCAGGTCATGATCTTATGGCTTGTGGGATCAAGCCCCGAGTCAGACTCCGAGCTAACAGCCTTCTTTGAATTCTCTCTCCTTCTCTCTTCTCCTCCCCCACTAGCGCCTGCGTTCTCTTTCTCAAAATAAATAAACTTAAAAAAAAAAAGTCAGGCAGGAAAATCATTCAACCTTGAATAATTAAAGAAATACAAAATTAAAACTAGTAGAATCTAGGCAAAAGAGGCCATATTGAATCAGAGAGTCTGTAATGGTGGCTGGTGGGATGGGAGGTATTCACTTGATTTTTTTTTTAATGTTTTATTTGAGAGAGAGAGAGAGAGAGAGAGAGCGAGCATGAGCGGGGAGGGTCAGAGAGAGAGGGAGACACAGAATCTGAAGACAGGCTCCAGGCTCTGAGCTAGCTGTCAGCACAGAGCCCAACGTGGGGCTCGAACCCAAGAACCGTCAGATCATGACCTGAGCCAAAGTCAGACACTTAACCAACTGAGCCACCCAGGCGCCCCAAGGGCGGTGTTCACTTGAAAAGCAAAAGCAATTTTACACTAAGGTAAGTGCCTTTTGTGTCAGCAATCCCGTCCTTGTGTATTCATGGTAAGGCAATCAATTAAAAGAGAAAAAGGATGAAGGGAAATATTTATTGCAATAATATTTAAAATTAGAAACTACTTCAAAATCTAAAAATAGGGAAGTAATTCTATAAATCATGGTACACTATGTTGATATATTATGCAGCCATAAAAATTATCATGAAGCACACATAACATCATAGAAAAAGAAAGGTTTATGATATGTCAAGTTAAAACAAACTTCAAAATGAGATCTGCACTAAACACAACTACATGTAATGTAAGTGCATGGGGACAATAATCCCAAAGGACACATTAAACTGGACAAAGGTGATTTGTAGGGGAGCGGGATTCTGGATACATTTTTTTCCCTTTTCAATTTATTTTAGTGTTGCCCCTATGTCTGCACAGCACACAATTCTAAAGGTAAGAAGCACGTGTCTCTTCTTACTCGAATTTCAGGGAGTTTGGTTTGGCTCTTAACACTGTTTCAAGCAAATCGCCATCTATAATCCCATGTTCAAAGTCTCCTGCTGGGATGCACTTGTCTTTGTGGCCTCAGCTTCCTCCTGGGATTCCAGGCCAGCCAGTCTCTTCCCTTCTCTCCGGTGCAGGTAGGAAGCCTCCTCTTCGGACAAAAAAATATGTGCCTCTGGCTCTTTGTCCCCTGGGGGCTTCTCCATGGCAAATGGCCCCTCTCAGTGTCTGCTGCTGAGGGCATCAGTCTGCTACCTGCCCGGTGCCCTAGCTCATCTCCCACTCTGGTCCCTATTCCTGGTACCATGCCAGGGGCCCAAGCTGGGGATGGGTGTCCTACCTGGCAATGTCCTCATGAAGCTGACAGTTTAAAGGAGGCCCTAAGACAATTCCCCAAGTAATAATGGTAACAAGGCAGAATATGAAAAAGGTCATCAGAGAAGTATTAACAAAACAGTATTAACAGATCAGTTAGTAATTATTAACTAACTTATGGGGTTAATGGAGGGAGAAATTACGTCAGCAGAGGGATCTGGAAAGGCTTCAGGGAGAAAGGGATAATTGAGGAGGACAAAAAGGGTGAAGAAAGGGACCAGGAAAAGGAAGTAGAGACAAGAGTGGAGGGAGGGGGAGGTGACGAAGAAGAGGGGAGAGCAGGAGGATGAAAAGGGGTAAGGGCTGCGGTTTCCGTGGTGGGTTTGCATCTCTGAAGGAAGGAAGTACTATAGGAGGCAGGGAATGGGCACCCCCTGTATAAAAGAGGGTGTGGGAAGTATAGAATCACAGCAGCCAAAGCTTTTTATTTTTATTTTTTCAAAGAGTAGTCTTCTCCATAGTGGTCTCTTCCTTCTCATTCCTTTAAACCACTTTGAGAGGCCACACACTTATTCCAAGGCAGCTGCCAAAGATTTTGGAACGTGGCCCGTGAATCCCCTGGATGGGGCAGAACATGGACAAAGAGACAACGACCCATTCCCGGAACCCTGGGTTCTAGTCGCCGCTGCACAACTTAGGGGCTGGGGGCCTGCCGCTATCACCGAGCCTCAGTGAGACCATCAGGAGGCCTGCCTGTGGGAGGCAATGAAGGCAAAGCACCATGCACCTATGATCAGACGTGGTTTGGTCTATGAAACTACAGAGATGGCATTCAGAACGGGGAGACTGGGAGAGGGAAGAGGGGCGCGCTCCAACGCGCAGGCTGGGGCTGAGTGAAAAACAAGGTATGACAATCGATCGAGTCTCTGGTGGTGTGTGTGGCCTTCCATCAGGGAGCACGAAATGACATGTCGTCCTTTTGGGCCACATGGGCAGCCATTACTGCTCAAGGCGCACATCCATCAAGTCACCGCAGGGCTGCCAAATGGTGCTGTTCTCATCTTAGCACGCGTCTTCACTTATTAGCTGGAACGCCTCTGTCAGGAGAAGCCTTTCCTCCCCTGCTCTTTGCTTAGCTAAAGTTCTTAGGAAAAGACAGAACCAAATGCTTGCTTCTGCTCTTTTATTTACTAGTTTTGGAAACGAGTCAGTTCCCTGGCATCCTCTCATGGTGACCAGTTATCATTACTACTTCAACTTCATCAGGAATTTCTCTGTTCCAATGTATTTGATAACGTTTCATCCGCTGCAGTTTATTGCTCTTGCTGATGGCCAGCTTCGGCCCACAGGAGCCGCTTCAAACTGGCCCGAGTCCTTTGGATGTAAACCTACTGGTCATTTTTGCTGGCTTCCTTGTTCTCTAGAACAAGCAGCATTCATTTGCTCATAGAAACATGGTCATATTTCATTTGAGGTGAGTTTGGGGTTCTGTTTTTAAGTCTTTATGACGTTATATTTGCACGATGTCCTGGAGGCTGGGGTGATGTCATTCCTATTTGACTGGCTGCCTCCCAGGGGTAACTAATCAAAGTTGGCTTTGCAGGGTACACACCTCATTTTCAATTCCATAGGTCAACTATGGGTAAGCAAATTCAAAACAAACCTACTTTTCTTCACAGGCTCTCACATTCCGAGGGGGTATAGCTCACTGGTAGAGCACTTGACTGCACAGGCTCCCACATTCCTGTCACCAGCTCACTCCTTCCCAGCACGATCTCCCAGATAGCCCTAGAGGAGGCTGTCCCCCCACCAGCTGGCAGCACAAAGCACCCTGAGCTGGACCCACTTGCCTGCAACTGTTCCGTCACACAGCAGCCCTATGCAGCCCCCTCTTTCCTGATTCCTGCCAGTTCTCCATCCCGAGGGGTCACATCCGGGGACTAAAGGCACCCACAGAGTGCTGGAATTCAAAGGCACACACGGTTGGGTTCCTCCTACTGATAAAGGGGACCAGGAGTGGAAAGAAAAGAAGGCTCACCTTATGCAGAGAATGTCAGCAGCTGCAAGGCTTCACATCTGGTCTCTCTTAACCAACAGAGCAACTTTGTACGAAAAGGGTCTTTATCAATATTTTGGTTTTATAGATGAGGACAGTGAAAGCCTGAGAATGTATGTGACTTGCTCAGAGTCACATGGCCAATAAGTGGCAGAATCTGTCCTGAAATCCTAGGCTCTTGCTGTGCCCCTGACTCCAGCCAATACCACCCCCTTCCTGGTGAGACTAAAGCCAGGTGGCAAGCTCGTCTCTAGCCACATGACTATTACAGCCGTGGTGAGCAGGTACAGAGCAGCATGGCGTGTGTGAGAGCACAGAACGAGGTCTGACCTGATCTGTGGGGATGGAAGGGGCATGCATGGAAGGCTTCCTGGAGGAAGGACATTCAGGCTGAGACCCAAAGAATGAAGTGGAGAGGGCCGGGTGACAAGGGAGGAAAGTCCTCTTGGAGGAGAGCATGCAGGAAGGTCTTGAGGTTCGTGGGCAATTAAAGATGGCCAGGGACCCTCTGCCACCCTCCAGAGAGGTGGAACCTATTTCTCCTCTCCTGGAAGGTAGGCTGACTCTGTCACTTGCTTTGACCAACAAACACAGCAGAGGTGACACACACTGTGGGACTTCCAAGGAGAGGTTTGCACGCAGACCTGGAACACTCCCTCTTGGGGCCCAGCCACCATGCTTGGAGAAGCCCAAGCCATAGGGAATATCCTGCAGGAAATGAGGCCCTCTGTGATGGTCAATTGTGTGTCCACTTGACTGGGTTGTGGGGTGCCCAGATTGTTACTCCAACATTATTCTGGATGTTCTTGTAAAGGTGTTTTTGGATGAAATTAAGACTCGCATCAAGAGACTGAATATGAGCTCCCCAGTGTGAGTGGGCCTCATCCAATCAGTTGAAGGCCTGAATAGAACTAAAAGACTGAGCTCCTTGGAGTAAGAGTGATTCTTTTCTGCCTGTCCACCTTTGAAATGGGACATTGGCTTTTCTCCTGCCTTCAGACTTCAACTAAAATATTGGTTCTTCCTGGGTCTCAAGGCTGCTGGCCTTTGTCTTAAAATTGTATCATCAGCTTTCCTGGGTCTCCAGCTTGCTGAACTCAGGCCTTACCTGCTTCCATATTTATGAGAGCCAAGCCCTATAATAAATCTCTTTTCTGTACACACACACACACACACACACACACACACCCTAGTTCCTCTGGTGAACTCTAATATACTTTCCAAATGGCAGCCTTAGCTGAACTCCCAACCACCAGCCACATGAGCCTCTGCAGCTGTTCTAGCCCAGGGGTGCCTCCAGGAGACTGGAGCCAACACTGTGTGGAGTGGAGGAGCCACCTGGCTGAGCCTGGCCAACCCAGAGACTTGTGAGAGATAGTAAACGGGAGCCGCTCTTCTCAGTCCCTAAGTGTTGGCGGGAAGGGCCTTGGGGTGGTGGAGCCCAGAAGGCCAGTGTAACTGGAGCAGAGAGCACACAGGATGGGGGGTGGGGGGACAGAAATAGGGCATGCAGGGGGGCGGCACCAGGTCATGCTGGATCTTACAGGCATGGAAGGTTCTAGGTAAAAGTGTCACTGCTTCATTTGCCCCCATGTCCTTCTTTCCACTCCTACTTGTCATTTTTTGTCTTTAGCTTCAGGTTTATTGTCCAAGTGCTGTTTGGAATTAAGTAGCAGGAGTTCACCACTGCCAATATCAAGTGTGAACTACCTTATCATCACTTCTGCACGTATGCAGGTTTCCGTCCCATGAGTCCAAGAAACTCAGGTGTGCAAAAATGTAAACTCACTTCTCAAAAACCAACAAGTCTCAGCCAACCATTTCCAGGGATGCAGAAAAACAGAAGCTTTCCAACTTAAGAGTATCCAAATCCTTTCTGATCTCAAACTCTGTCCCTTCCAGATAAATGGTCAGCTGATTTGGGATCTTTCCCTTACCCTTCTCCTTGGGGGCTGTGCCAAGTTCCCAAGTTTGAGCCCTAAAGGGAGGGGATTGAGTCCCAGGCTCTCCTCTATTCCTGCTAAATCTTTCTCCTCTAATTCTCCAGGATGTGGAGGAGTCTATGAAATGGCTTCTGGTCATCAGCTGAGTCACTTCCCTCAATCACTCCATCACTCCATCATTCAGGTACATGTTGGATAATGAAGCTTATCTACAAATCATGTCAGCTTCTGGTCATTCCTGGGGAAGCTAAACACTGTATCTTTTGGCTCTGATGAATTCCCACATCTATCTGAGTCGGGGCTGAGTTCTGAGGCTTTCTGTCATTCCAGCTCCTGGGGCTTAGCTTATGAGAGGGATATTGGGAACTTAAAAGTATCTAAATCCTGATCACCTCCCTTCTGGTACTTTCCTTCTAGCCAGCAAGTCAAACTTTTATTTCCCTTAGGAGACTTTGGAGATTTGTAGTATGATACTATCCTCTGAGAGTCCTTCTGGTTCTTGATACTTAAAACTCAAGCTTTTAGAATGTAATAATAGGGGTGCCTGGGTGGCTCAGTCAATTAAGTGTCCGACTTCGGCTCAGGTCATGAGCTCATGATTCATGGGTTCGAGCCCCGCGTCAGGCTCTGTGTTGACAGCTCAGAGCCTGGAGCCTGTTTTGGATTCTGTGTCTTCCTCTCTCTCTGCCCCTCCCCTGATCATACTGTCTCTCTCTCTCTCTCTCTCTCTCTCTCTCTCTCTCTCTCAAAAATAAATAAATGTTAAAAAAAATAATAAAATAGAATGTAATAATAATAATAATTCCCTTCCCCTTTCTTTTTCAAAACTTTGATTCTTACTACTCAAAATCCTAGCTTTCAAGACTATCTTCTCCCATAGAGATTTATAAGAATTTGACTCTACTCTCTGTGTTTCATAGACAGTGTAGACATAAGCCCTTGTTACTGCTTCAACGGTGGTAGAAAAAAACAGGCATTAAAGGGTGGAATAACATCATCCTGCCATAGTTTTCTCTACTATGTGATGCAAGCACCTGAAGGGACCCCAAGACTAAGGAGTATCGTCTATCTTGCTGGTTCCATTCCTAGCCACTGACTTAGAAGATGAATATGCTGACAGCCAGGCAGGCCAGGGTTGGGTTTGTACCCTGCACCTCTCAGTGGGCACTTGATGATATTGGCACAAACTTCCCCTGGATCACTTCACTCCAGAGTATTCCAATTCACTCTCATTTTAGGTTGAACTCTGTGTCCGCTGATCCTCCGTGAAATGTTGTCTGATTGTCAAAACAACCTGTAACTGATAGATGCTCCATGTGACAGACTTTTTCTTGGACAATCCCCATGGAGGGGGGGGGGGACATCTGTGAGGTTAAACCTAGGAGGGCAAATACATTCATGCACCAAATCTAACTGATTGGTACATTGTGTTGAGAAGGGTTGGAATAAATCATCATAGTCTCTACAGGAAAGAAAGCCAGGGGACTGTGGGTGTTCTAGGAGATGGAATAAAAACGCAGAGTGCCAGGATGCATGCCTGATATTTGCTATTGCTGAGATAAAATGAGTTGTGTTTGTGGGAAATTCAGAGATTCGAAAAAAAAAAGATAAGCTAAAATATCATAGTTTTGAAAATCTCACCAGAGACCATGAACACAAAGAAATATAAATGAACTAAACTCTAGAGAGTGATGTACTCTTCAGAGGAGAAAAGAAACCCATATCTGCCCCATACTTGGTGGGAATGTGGGAGAAAGAGTGATCCTCCACAGAGAAGGGTAAAGGGAAACCAGCTGAACTTATAGCAAATTTTTAACAATGGTATTTGGGCTGCCATGACAAATTAGAATCCTAAAAAGTCCTGCCCACAGAGTGAGTCTCGCCATCTTTTACCCTATGAATCTTCAAGTATGAGATATACCCCAAGCAGTGGAGAGGGGCAGAGAAGGAGAGCAGAGAGAAATCTGTGCGGAGGTACATCAGGCTGGGACCTGTCTCCTAGTGCAAGATTCCTCAGAAGGTCAGGGCTGGGCTGTAGAGCTGAGAAAAGCCCTGGGGTATAGTGGACAATATATCTGGTCTTTGGCCCTGGTTCTTGGCAAAGAGCTTCAGTACTAATCAGAATTTACTGAATGATATGATTCTTTATTATGCTAATGAGGTGACTCATGGTGGACCCCCTAAAGAGTTTCAGGATGGGGGCCGGTCACCAAAAAGACTAAGCACATGATGAGATGGTTTGAGCTAGCCTTTCTTCTGGAGAAGAGACTGAGTTCAATCACACAGCCAATGCTTTAATCCCACTGAAGGGAAAGTAGTGATCTCTCTTCAAATAGTCTGAAGCCAGTGGTGAAGTAAATTGAAAGTCAAACACTGCTCAATTTCAAATCCAGTTAAGGCAGCTCCCACTCTAGCAACCTGACAGAAGTAGTATTTATTTTTATTTCTATGTTCTTTAATATAAACTGTTTCACATACAACCAAAGGTAACAAGTCATATGAAAAAGCAAGAAATGTGATCCATGGTCCACAGAGAAAATGGCCAATAGAAGCATACCTAAAGATGGCCCAGATGTTGGAAAGATCAAATAAGAACATTGAAATAGTGATGATAAAAATGCTCAAAGATGTAATAAAAAAGATGGATATTATATGTGGATGAATGAGGAATTTAAGTAGAGACAAAAAACAAAAAACAAAAAAGAATCAAATGTACTTTGGTGGGAATGTAAACTGGTACAGTCGCTCTGGAAAACAGTGTGGAGGTTCCTCAAAAAACTATCAATAAAACTCCCCTATGACCCAGCAATAGCACTGCTGGGGATCAACCCAAGGGATACAGAAGTGCTGATGCATAGGGGCACATGTACCCCAATGTTCACAGTGGCACTTTCAACAATAGCCAAATCATGGAAAGAGCCTAAATGTCCATCAACTGACGAATGGATCAAGAAGATGTGGTTTATCTATACAATGGAATACTACATGGCCATGAGAAAGAATGAAATCTGGCCATTTGTAGCAACGTGGATGGACCTAGAAGGTGTCATACTAAGCGAAATAAGTCAGGCAGAGAAGGACAGATACCATATGTTTTCACTCATAGGTCTAACAGGAGAAACATGATAGGGGACCATGGGAAGGGGAAGCGGGGGGGAAAGAATTAGGGAGAGGGAGGGAGGCAAATCATGAGAGGCTCTTGAATACTGAAAACAAACTGAGGGCTAAAGAGGGAGGGGGAAAGAGGAAACGGGGTGATGGTCATGGAGGGGGGCACTTGTGGGGAAGAGCACTGGATGTTATATGGAAACCAACTTGACAATAAACTATAAATAAAAAAAAAGAAAAAAAAAGAATGCAAATAAAAGGAAAAAAAACAAAAAAGAATCAAATGTACTTTCCTTTACCTATTTTGCCCATCCCCCTACCCTCCTTCCTTCTGGCAACCACCAGTTTGTTCTCTGTATTTATGAGTCTGTGTCTGCTTTTTGTTTGTTTGTTGATTTGTTTTTTTTGAGTCTACATATAATTGAAATCTTATATGCTTTTTTCTTTCATATGAAATTTGTATTTCACTTAGCATAATACCCTCCTGGCCCATCCATGTTGTCACAAATGGCAAGATCTTATTCTTTTTTATGGCTGACCGAGATTCCATATATATATATGAATCATATGGAAGATATATGGATATATATGGAATCTCGGTCAGCCATAAAAAGAGAAGCCAGCAGGACTGGTTATATAGAGATACAGATAGAGATATAGATATATACCCTCCATATATATCTCTATGTCTATCTATGTATCTGTATCTCACATCTTCTTTAGCCATTCATCTATCCATAATCACTTAGGTTGCTTCCACATCTTGGCTATTGTAAATAATGTTACAATAAACATACAAGTGCATTTATCCTTTTAAATTAGTGTTTTTATGTTTTTTGGGTAAATACCTAGTTCCCTTACTTTATTTTTTAGTTTTATTTTAATTCTAGTGTAATTAACATATAGTGTTCTATTAGTTTCAGGTATATAATACAGTGATTCAGCAATTCTATATATTACTCGGTGCTCATTCACATACTCTTAATCGTCTTCACCTATCTCAACCATCCCCTCACCCATCTCTCCTCTGGTAACCATTAGTTTGTTCTCTAAGGTTAAGAGTCTGGTATTTTGGTTTGTCTCTTTTTTCCTCCTTCTGTTTGTTTTGCTTTTTAAATTCCACATATAAGTGAAATTATATGGTATTTGTTTTACTCTGCCTGGCTTATTTCACTTAGTCAGCATTATCCTTTCTAGATCCATCCATCTTGTTGCAGATAGATAGCAGGATTTCATTCTTTTTTATGGCTGAATAATATTCCATCATACATGTATACCATATCTTCTTTATCCACTCACCTATCATCAATGGATACTTGGGCTGCATCCATAATTTGGCTATTGTAAATAATGCTGCAATAAACAAAGGAGTGCATATATCTCTGCAAATTAGTGTTTTCTTATTCTTTGGGCAAATACCCAGTAGTGCAATCATTGGACCATATGGTAGTTCTATTTTTAATTTTTTGAGGAACTTCCATACTGTCTTCCACAGTGGCTATACCAGTTTGCATTCTCACCAACAGTGCACAAGGATTTTTCTCCACATCCTCATTAACACTTGTTATTTCTTGTGTTTTTTTTTTTTTAATTTTAGCCATTCTGACAGGTGTGAGGTGATATCTCATTGTGGTTTTGATTTGCATTTCCCTGATGATTAATGATATTGAGCATCTTTTCATGTGCCTGTTGGCAATGTAGATGTCTTCTTTGGAGAAATGTCTTCTCATGTCTTCTGAGAAATAATCCATAATTGGATTATTTGTGTTTTTTGCTGTTGAGTTGTAAAAGTTCTTTATATATTTTGGATATTAACTCTTTACTGGATATGTTATTTCCAAATATCTTAGCCTACTGAATGGGATGTCTTTTAGTTTTGTTGGTTGTTTCCTTTGCTGTGCAGAGGCTTTTCATTTTGACATTGTCCCAATAGTTTATTTTTGCATTTGTTTTCTTTGCTTCAGGGCACATATCTAGAAAATGTTGCTATGATCGATGTCAGAGAAATTACTTCAGTGCTCTCTTCTAGGATTTTTATGGTTTCAGGTCTCACATTTAGGTCCCTAATCTATTTTGAGTTTATTTTTGTGTGCGGTATAAGACAGTGCTCCAGGTTCTTCTTCTGCATGTGTCTGTCCAGTTTTCCCAATGCCATTTGTTGAAGAGACTGTCATTTCCCCATTGCATAGTCTCGCCTCCCTTGTCAAAGATTAATTGACCATATAATTGTGGGTTTATTTCTGGGCTTTCTATTCTGTTCCATTGATCTTTGTGTCTTTCTGTACCAGTACCATACTGTTTTGATTACTACAGCTTTTAAAACGACTTGAAATCTGGAATTGTGATACCTCCAGATTTGTTTTTCTTTTTAAACATTGTTTTGGCTATTCTGGGTCAATTCACGGTTCCATAGAAATTTTAGGATTACTTGGTCTAGTTCTGTGAAAAACTGAGACAGCTCTCTTAAAGAGTACTCCAGACCAAAATATTAGTAAACATCTGTATAGATGCAAAAATAATGTGACACAATTCAACATCCATTCTTGACTTTAAAAAAAAAAATTCTCAGCAAGCCAGAGTAGAAGGAAACTTCCTCATTGTGATAGAGAATCTACAGCTAGCATCACCCATAATGGTAACATATTAAACCCTTTCCCCTAAGACTGATAAAAAAGCAAGGAATTACGGTCTCACCAATTTTATTCAACATTGTAGGAGAGGTCCCAGCCAGTGCAAAAGATCAAGAAAAAGAAAGAAAAGGCGTAAATATGGGGAAAAGAAGTAGACAACAGGATTCTATAGTTATAAAACTGTATCGTTCTTAGATATGATACCAAAAGCACAAACAACAGAACCAAGAAATAGATAAATCAGACTTATTCAAAATTAAAAGGTTTTGTGCTTCAAACAGTACCATCAAGAAAGTAAAAAAACAACCCACAGAGTATGTTTTCAAATCATATATCTGATAAGGGACTTGTATCCAGAATATTAAAAAATATCCTTAAAAGGCAATAATCAAAAGGCAAATATCACAATTTTAAAATGGGCAAAATACATGAATGAACATTTCTACAAAGAAGATATCCAAATGATCAAAAATCACATGAAAAGATGCTCAATGTCATAAGCCAACAAATAACAAAATTAGATACACTTTACACCCACTAGCATGGCTATAATAAAAAAGACAGATAATAACAAGAATGTGGACAAATCTGAACCCTCATACACTGCTAATTATAGAGTTTAAAATAGTACAGCCACTTTGCAAAATAGCCTGGTAGTTGCTCAAAAGATAATACATAGACTTACTATATGACTCAACAATTCTGATCTTAAGCATATATCCAAGGGATATGAAAACATGTCCACAAAAAAACTTAAACATGAATGTTCACAGCAGCACTATTCCTAATAGGGAAAAGGTGGAAACAACCCAAATCCATCAAGTGATGAATGGATAGTGTGTTGTACCCATACAATGGAATATCATTCAGCCATAAAAATGACTGATACACGCCATAACATGTATGAACCTTATATATATACTAAGTGAAAGAAGTCAGTTCAGAATAGGCAAATTCATAGAGACAGAGAAGACTGGTGTTTGTACAGGGCTGGGTGGTAGGAGTAAGAGAATGATAGGAAATGACTGCTAATAAACACAAAGTTCCTTTCAGGGATAATGAAAGTATTCTAAAAATTAACTGAGGTGACAGCTGCATAGCCCTGTGAATGTATGTGAATATAAGCCTTTACATTTTAAATGGGTGAAATGAATGGTATATGAATTATATCTCAATAAAGCTGTTTTTAAAAAACTGTATAGAGTCCATTTTTAAATTACTAGAATAAGTGAATTCAGCAAAATTTCAGGACAAGAAGTCAAACAATTGGAAAATGAATTTCCAAAACAAAGTTTACAACAGCATCAAAATGCTAGCCAAAATCAGATACCCAAGAATAAATCTAATGAAAAGTGTTTGAGTTATAAACAGAAAATTGCAAAATATTTTTTGGCAAAATTAAAGTAGTCCTAAGCAAATGTGATGATATACTATGTTCATGAATTGGAAGACTCCATATTGTTTAAGATGTCTACCCTCCCTAAATCAATCTATAGATTTAATGTAATCTATATCAAATATAAGTAGCCTCTGTTAAAGAAATAGGCTGATTCTGAAACTTAATATAGATGCCTAAATGATCCAAAATACAAAAGCAATTTTGAAAATGAACAAAGCTGGAAGGCTTTTGACTACCTGGTTTCAAGAATCACTATAAAACTTCAGTAATCAAGATAGTGGGATATTGGTGTAAGAAGAGATAAATCAATAGAACAGAATAGTAAGACCAGAAACAGATCCTACATATATACAATTAATTGATTTTTTAAGAAAATGCCAAGTGAATCCAATGGGAAAAATAATAGTCTTTTATAAAAAGAGCAAAATATTCATATGGGGAAAAATATAAACCTTAACCTCTTTCTTAGTCTTACACAAAAATTAAATTAAATGTAGCAAAATGTCAATTGTAAAACCTAGTGGGGGGAATGTAGGGGTTTTCATAGAAAATTCTTTCAAGTTTGTTATATGTTTGAAATTTGTTTAAAAAACCTTTCTGAAAAATAGGATCAAATTTAAGATTAAGGAGTTTAGTTTGAAAACCTAGAATCATCATACTTCTAGAAGAAATATAGAGTATCTTCACAACCTTGAGGTAGCCAAGATTTATTTGACACAGCAAACACTGGCCATAAAAGGGAAAAAAAATGTTACACTGAGCTCAATCAAACTTAAAATCTCCTACTTTTTAAAAGGTACCTTTAAGAAAATCAATCAACATGCCACAAACTGGAAAAAAAAAAGTATCCACATCACATATATATGATAAAAGACTTGTATCTACAACACATAGAGAAAGAAATCAACAACTAAGAGATGAACAATCCAATTTTTGAAATGTGCAAGCAATCTTATTCATCTCTTCATCAATGAAAAAGGGACAATAACCACATAAAATGATCCTCAACATCATGAATTATCAAGAAAATAAAAATAAAGCCACCACGAGATACTATTCTACGTTCAATGGAATCCTAAAGTCAAAAAGATGGTATTAAATGTTAGTAAAGATGTAAAACAGTGAAAATTCTTATACATCGCTGATGGGAGACTAAATGGCACAAGAACTTTGAAGAACTGTCTGCAAGTTTATGATTAAGTTAAACATACATCTACTCTATTATCCAGCAATTCTACTATGTATGTACCTGAGACAAATAGGAATGGATGCTCACAAAAGACTCATAAAAGAATGTTCGAGGCAACCTTATTAACAAAAGTAAAAACCTGGAAGCATCCCCTAAGTTCACCAAGAGGAGAATGGACAAAATTGTAGTACATTCAGATAATAAAATATTAACCAATTAAACAGAATTTATTCACTGTAATCAAAAGGAAGAAACAACCTAAGTGTCCATCAACAGATGAATGGATACACTAAGTGTGGTCTACATATATGGTGGAATGTTAGTCAGCCTTTATAAAGGAATTCTGGCACCTGCTACATGAATGTACCTTGAAAACACTGTGCTAAGTGAAGTAAGCCAGACACAAAAGGACAAATATTATACGATTCCACTTATATGAAATACTTTGAATAGGCAAATTCATTGAGACAGGAAGTAGAATAGAGGTTAATAGGGACGGGGGAAAGGGGAGGTGGGCAATGGGGTGATCTTGTCTAATGGGGACAGAGTTTCAGTTTGGCATGATAAAAAAGGTCTGGAAATGGGTAGTGGTGATGGTAGCACAGCAATGAATGTGCTTAATGCCACTGAATTGTGCACTTAAAAACTCTTTATGGTAATTCTTTTTTATGAGCATTTTACAATTTAAAAATGGAAAGTAAATGAATTAATAGAAAACCTGTGATGTGTGTGTCAGGGCTTCAATCGCTTGGGATCAAATTACACATAGTTGAAATCTTTATTGTTTTAGCATTAGCTTCTTTCTGTATTTAAGAAATGGAGCCAAGAAAACAATTAATAGAGAAAAATAACTGACTACTGATATACATAGCAATCTGGCTGAATTTCAAAACAATCATGCCAAGTAAAAGAAGCCAAACACAGGGCGCCTGGGTGGCTTAGTCCGTTAAGTGCCTGACTTCGGCTCAGGCTTTTCAGATTCAGCTCGTGGGTACGAGCCCCACATCAGGCTCTGTGCTGACAGCTCAGAGCCTGGAGCCTGCTTCGGATTTTGTGTCTCCCTTTCTCTCTTCCCCTCCCCACCCCTCTGTCTCTGTCTCTCTCCAAACTAAATAAACATTAAAAATTTAAAAAAGAAGCCAGACACTGAAGAGTAGTGGCTGTAGAATTCCATCCAAAGGAACTCCAAGAACAAGCAAAACTCTGGTGCAGTGTTAGAAATCAGAAAGTGTTTGCTGGGACTTGGGATCAGAAGGGGAACAAGGAGCTTCCTGTGCTGACGGAGCTTTCTCTATTTTGTTTTGTGTGAGAGTTACACAGGTGTATGTTGTCACAACACCTTGAAATTAACACCTGAAATCTGTACAATTTATTGTTTGTTAATTATACTGTAACATCAGACTTTCTAAATGAGTGGGCAGAAAATGAATCTATGCTAAAAAGAGGTCAGAATAGTGGTGACCTCTGGAGGGAGGGCATTGACTGACCAGCAATCAACAAGGGAGCTTGCTAAGGTGCTGGATCATTCTACATCTCAACACAGATGATGTTACACAGGTGAATTAATAACAGAAAATCTCAGGGTACCTTGGTGGCTCAGTCAGTTAAGCGTCTGACTCCGGCTCAGGTCATGATCTCATGAGCATCAGGCTCTGTGCTGACAGCTCAGAGCCTGGAGCCTGCTTCAGATTCTGTGTCTCCCTCTCTCTCTGCCCCTCTCCCTCTCATGCTTTGTCTCTTTCTCTCTCTCAAAAATTAAAGAAATGTTAAAAAACTTTTTAAAACACAGAAAATCTCATAGTGCTGTACACTTCATTTATATGCACTTTCCTGAATGTAAGTTATATCTCAATTGTAGAACAGCATGTGGGGCTGATTCCAATCCACTAGCCCCAGCTCATTCTCAGTGCGTCCCAGGATGTGACACACAAGAGCTGGCCCAGATGGCACCTCCCTATTGGTGTCCGTAGAAAGAAGGGGGGAAAAGTGGCTGTCACTGCACTTGAGCAAAAGCACAAACATTTCAGATTTCAGTCCTTAATTTCCATATCTAAGAAGAAACATAATTTTGTTTTTCAAAGTACAACTACAAATAAGCTATATTCTAAAGAATCATTCGTAAATTGGCTGGTTGAAAGCAGAACCCATTTTCCCCAGGACATAATATCCTAATTGGCCATTAGGTGCCCAGGTTGGCCCACAAAAGCTACAGTGTAGTCAAAATACCATATAATTGCATTAGAACACAGTTGTTAAGTAATAACCACAGTAGGAACTAAACTCATAAGAAACATAATCATATTGAAAATTACTAAGTTTTTTATTTCTTGTGAATATTGCTACCCGATGAAGAACAGTTTTATGTATAATCAAAGAAGGATGAAGAGAACGGCTTTTTGCAAAGTTTCTGACTAGAATGTCTGGGAATGTTCAGGAATGATCTGCCTGCACTTGGAAATCACCACATTCCTTTCATGCATGAGTGTGTGTGCCTTGGAGATGCCTGACCACAATAACACTCCGCTTTCAGAGCAAAGCAGAAAGAAAAGATTTTCCTGAGGAAATCCGGTGGCAGTTGGAAGGGTAAAAGGGAGGAGGAGGAAAGGGGTCAGCAGCAAAAATAGAACCAGACCTTTCCATGACCTGTGATGTGGTGCTAAGGTTACTGGTATGATCGCTTCCTGGGCCCAAGGCCCTCTATGGGGTCTGGGTACAAGAGACGTGAGAAAGATGTGATGTCTGCACACACAGAGCTGCAAACGGAAACAGTATTATCTTACCCCAAGTGACCAGCTAGGATTGGTTGCCAACTAGAAGTGTGATATATTCCACTAACTCCATTTTTTCAGTAAGTCAACGCTTATTTTGGTCAGCCAGATGGTTTTTGTTTTTTGGTGTTTTTTTTTGTTTTTTTTTTGTTTTTTTTTTTTTGACGCCAAGAGGCCGTCCTAAAGCTCTTCAGCTGGGGAATGAAGAGCCTTGCTTCCATCTCACTTCTCTGCAAGGGGAGGAATGTCGCTTCGTGATGAGGTAGGGTGACCACC
Source organism: Cryptoprocta ferox (assembly GCA_028646485.1). NCBI lineage: Eukaryota > Metazoa > Chordata > Mammalia > Carnivora > Eupleridae > Cryptoprocta > Cryptoprocta ferox. The sequence goes on from CM053574.1 coordinate 46,950,953, forward strand.
TGTCAGGAGGGAGAGGTGGTAAAGGTTCAAGAACTGAGAGTGACATCATCTCAGCAGTGAGGACATCGGTCTTCCGCAGATGGTGCCAAAGGCTCCACTCGTCTCCTGGCCCAAGACAGACGGGCTGCAGGGAGACTGAGTATCCCTGTGTCACAGAACAGGCATCTCAGAGGTTCCAAAAGATCACCTGAATGACTCCATTTCATGCTCATTTGTCTTACCATGTGTCAGGGACTGACTCACAGACAAGGTCACAAGGACAGTGAAAAAGATCTAGTGTGACAAATACCAAATGGTCTGTGGGGAGGCAGACAACCTGTGACCCCCACTTGAGCATCTTCAAATGGTATTTCCAGAGCCCAGGGTCTTGCATGCTCAGTACAAGCCAGCTTCTCCTAGGGTGTGAGCTACTCCCATTGCTGGTAGGAGGAAGCCGAAGCCGTAGTATTGACTGTTCGAGGATGAAGCCCCAGCTTTGCCTTGTACTAGTTCTACGACACTGTCCCAGGGGTCAAAATCACCGTGCCTCAGCTTTTTCATTTTTAAGATGGTAATAAACAGTCACACCTAACTCTGTTTGTGGGTGTGTGGATTAAATCAGATAGTTGTACAAAAAACAGTGCTTAGAGGAGATACAAAGAGATTTTCATGGGTGTGAAATTCAGAGAACCTTTCTGAAGTTTGAGATAAGTTACCTTTGACACTGAGAAAGCCCAGAGGTGCACCCAGGAGATGGGGGCACCACCTTCTTGTGATTCCAGATTATTAATATCACAGGATCATGGTATATGAACTCTAGAAGGAAACTTCCTCCAATTCCTAGCCTAACTCATGCATCTATGGACGCACTCTCATCCATGTCAGAAAGGAGGCTACACATTCACCAATGTTACAGCTGAGGCCAGCCTTGCCCCCAACCACCTGTTTTTCCGTCTTTGCATCCCTGCCTGTCCCACTCCCAGCTAAAGTCTGTACTCAGTAAGCGTTCACTGGAGTTTGTTAACTTGTCCAAGGACACGGAACTCAAAAGAGAAAAAAAAAGCTCAGACTAAATTCCAATCCTTTTCTGACCTGCAGAGGAGAGGCGCGCTATGGTAGATAAGAGTAATGCTGATCTTGGTTCATACCTCAGCTCTGTCCCCAGGTTGTGGGAATCTCAGGCATGTAACCTAACTTCTCCTTGGTAGAGCAAGGGTCAGAGCACCTCCATCTCAGTTCTATTGCCAGCATTACGGGAGATTGGAAATCAAGCCCTGGGCTCTCTCAGTTACAAAAGAGCAAGAATTAACAATGACCCAGACAAAAAACAAGTCAGTTAAAAATCCACACACTCGGTTGACATCACATGAACCCTTTAGATATTTGATAAGAGCTAAGGGAATTGAGTTTCCAAGTTTGCAATCGTGTCTGTGCTTCATAGACAGCATCATGGGTTATACTCAGATCTCCCCTCCCAAGGCCATTACACCTGACATGTCGCCCAGGCCTTCCCAGAACTCGGCTGCCCTCCCTGGACAGTCCACACCATGGCGATGGTAGTGCTGTCCATGGCTCAGCAGCTGGATGTCCAATCCCTTAACCCCCAAGGGCCTCCATTTCCTCATTGGTGAGATGCCAGTAAGAACACCCTCCATGCAGGGATACTGTGATGGATGGATAGGATGATGGTTCTGGAAAGTGCACGGCACTTTAAAAGCAGAAGGGGGTTTTCGTGTGCCAGGCTAAATCAAGCTTGGGTCTAACTACCACACTGGCTGAAGATTCTTGGGAGTTTCTACAAATTAAACATCTAACTTGGGACTGAAGCAAAAATAAATGTTAAAAAAAATCTTGTTCAAAAAAAGAAAAAGACCACAACGGTTCATTTTTTCCTTCCCCCAATTCATCAACCCATTGTGGGAGCCATCTCTAATCCACCTGACATTTTCCCAGAGAGAGATGGTTATTGCAGGGAAGGTGAGAGGGGAGTGGGTTGCCCCCGCCCCCCGTGGCGCTACCAGTGGTACTTCTAATACACCGGGCATTTCTAGACCATCTTCGTCCTCCAGGGAGCTCATGTGTTTGGAAAATCAATCACTGAGCAAGGCAGGGAGAAGACAAACCAATGAACAACTGAATGACAGGGGAAAAAAACAAGTTCTAATGAACGCTACCAGTCTGAAAAATGAAGCCTTCGTTTTGGCTCGGGAAGATGGATGGTTTGTGCTTGCATGTCCCGTGTCAGAGGTGGTCCCCCGCCATGTCATTACATACAGTAATTACCGTACTTCTCTCAGGTTCTATTTGCAGTGTTTACCTGGCTGCTCAGCTTACTGACTGCAAACCTTAATTCCCTCCTTCTCATCTGGGCACAACAGCACCATTGGACGTCATCTTCTATATAACATCCTCCCACGCCTGGCCTCAGTTGCGAGCAGTGTCATTTTCAGGCAGCCAGTCTGACTCTAACAGCCACGCTTGTTTTGTTAGCCTAAGAAAAGCCATTAACCATGGAGCATTTATGAAATCTTCCAGTGATGTGTGCAAGAAGCACCTTGGCTCCTCGCCTCAAGGCTCAGGAATGAAATAAAGGATGTTCCGGGGTGGGGGTGGGGAGCATCAAAGTTCAGTGATGTTTGGTATTTGGGTTTGGGAAAGGGATGCAATGCTGGTGTCAGGGCTGGTGGTAGATTCAGGAATAAGGTGAGGCATGGGATGGGGTCAGAGATGGGGTGAGGCTCAGTATTTGGGTAAGGATGGAGTTCAGGTGCAGCCTGGGATAAGGCTTGGGAACTGGGCGACGGATCAGGGCTGGGATTAAAGATGGGAGACGACACAGGAAGATAAGTGAGTTTCCATCTTCGGGCCGGGGTGAGGGATGAGTTTGTGTAAGCACCAGGCTGAGGCAAGGAATGTGGGTGAGGGATGGTCAAGCCCCAGGGGAGGCTCAGAGATGGATGGTCCAGGCTTCAGGGCAAGATAAGGCAGACCTCAGTGACAGAGTGATGTCTGTTGTATGCAGTACTTAGTTTTCTTTCTTTAAAGCTGAAAGCTGGACAGCTTACTTGTTAGGGTCAAGAAACATGTCCTCTGCTGCATCAAAACCCTCTACTCCATTGAGATGGGCCACAGTTAGCCCAGAACAAACCTGGGATGTCATCTGTGTTAGTGCCCCCAACCTTGACCTTCTGGGAGTCTTGTTACCCTTTCTGAAAGGGCCACCTGGCAAATGTCTGGCCCTCCAGCAGGCCACCAGAGGTGTTGGTGCCAGGTCCTGCCACCCCATCATGGCAGCAGGCTCAGCAGATCAAAGAACACAAGACTTAGAATCAAGGAGATGGGTGCCTGGGGGGAGGGGCTCAGTCAGTTAAAGGTCTGACTCTTGGTTTCGGCTCAGGTCATGATCTCATGGTTCGTGAGTTCGAGCCCTGCATCGGGCTCCATGCTGACAGCATGGAGCCTGCTTTGGATTCTCTCTTTCTCCCTCTCTCTTTCACTCTCTCTCAAAATAAATAAATAAACTTAAAAAATAAAAAAAAAAGGAGATCTGGATTCTGCTTCTACATGTTCAGGAAATCCCTAGCTCACCAACCCTGATTTCTCAGCCACTAACAGGGTTATTCATACTTATTTGATGGGTTTGGGGATTGAGTGAATAATGAACGTGAAAAGAACCAGTGTATTATCCCTAACAACTCTGACGATCATCTTAACACCAGAGAGCAGACCCTGGAGAAGACAGCGGGGGGGCTCTGGTGGGGGCCCTCAAGACTGCAGGGGCCTGGCAGCTGCTCCAGCCCCTCCCCCTCCAGCAGGGTCTCAGGTTCCTCATTCAGGTATCTGCTCTAATCCAAGTCTCAGAATTTCTCAAAACGTCCATGTGGAGGAGAAGGAAGAGCAGAAGCAGGAAATGACTCTGGGGGACATTTACCTTGCCAGGCCAACAATAACAGAACACCATGGAGCGGAGATGGCTCCCTCTTTGCCCATTCTGCATCCCTGGTTTCTATTTGGGCCATGCTCTTGGTACATAATGTGTTTTAAGAATCAACAACAAGTGCAGGTGACTTCCTGGTGCTACCTGGGGCTTCCCTGGGTCCCAGAGAGGCGGTGAGTTATCCCAGAAGCTGCCAACAGGCCGACAACCATGGCTGGGCCAGCAAAGACGCAGAGGATAATTGTTTATGTGCAGGACTTGAGAGCCTCCTTACCCCAAATCTTCCTCCCACAGGGTCCCCAAGCTTCACCTTAGAAGGCTATTTCTTTGGTGTTGGCATTATCCTTTTCCCAGCCACTCTCTTTAAAATACAAAGACCTGGGGGCGCCTGGGTGGCTAAGTTGGTTAAACGTCCGACTACAGCTCAGGTCATGATCTCATGGTTAGTGAGTTAGAGCCCTGTATCAGGGTCTGTTCTGGGCTCTGTAGCGACAACTGGGAGCCTGGAGTCTGCTTCAGATTCTGTGTCTCCGTTTCTCTGCCACTCTCCTGCTTGCTCGCTCTTTCTCTCTCTCTCTCTCAAAGAATAAATAAACATTTAAAAAAATAAAAATATATATTTACAAAATACAAAGACCTGGGTTGCCTGGGTAGTTCAGCCGGTTAAGCATCCAACTCTTAATTTTGGCTCAGGTCATGATCTCACGGTTTGTGAGTTCAAGCCCCGCATCCAGCTCTGTGCTGACAATGTGGAGCCTGCTTGGAATTTTCTCTCTCTCTGCCCTTCCCTGCCTCTCAAAATAAATGAATAAACATTTTTTTTAAAATAATAATATACAAAGACCCCAACCAAGCAAGTCCTGAGATTTCCTTATTCTGTCTATCTACTCCCTGGGTACTCTGTGTCTCCCGGGGTGATCACATTCACGCTCAGTGCTTTACCAGCTACCTACCTGCTTGGGCATCCCAATCTGCATCTCCAGCCTGGATTCCCCGCTTGTTTCCAGGCCCTTATAATCCTGTTTCCTAGACAACTGAGTGACCCCTAACCACCTCAAATCAAGCCTTTACCCACCCCCTCCTTACCCAGATGCTCCCCTCCAAGGTCTCTCTGTCACTGAGTGCCAGAAACCTGAAGGTCTTGCTTTGATCCTCCCCTTGCTTTCATTCTCCCCATCCAACCATGTAGTGCTGTCAATTCTAAGTTCTAGACAGCCCCAGATTCATCTACTTCTCTTGATTCACTCACTTTGTTCAGGACTCATCCTTTCCCCCCCCAGCACCACTGCAAACTCCTCCTAAATGGTCTGTCTCCCTGGAATCTGTTCTGCACAGCACCACCAGAATGTGCCCCTGATGCCTTTGCTCATGTGCTCACAGGCCGTTGGTGGCTCCCTACTGGCCGTGGAATGCAGCCCACAAGCAAAGACCTTCATTGTCTGGCCCTACCCACCTCGTTCCAGCCTCTCCTCTCACCTCGGCTCTCTCCCCCATGCTGGGAGTCCCAGTCCATAAAAACTGCCTGCAGTTCTCAGGATTTGGTTGCCTGTGTATGTACTGTTTCTTTTTCAGATCTTCCCTACCTGCTTCACCTGGCTAACCCCTGCCTCTTGTTCTGGACTCACATCAAAGGCCTCCTTTCCTCTTGATTGCTGTGGTAGGAGCAAAGACATCTAGGTCCTGACCCCTGCAACCTATGAGACCGAAGCCCTGCCCACTGTGCTAAGAAGACACCTTGCAACCTACAAATGTTACCTTAAAGGGCAAAAAGAACCACGCAGATGTGACAAAGGATCTTAAGATGGGGAGACTGTTCTGAGTTATGCAGATGGGCCGTCCATGCCATTGCCTATATCCCTATGGGGGTGGGGGAGTGGACAGAAGAGGGGAAGGTAATGGGACCATGGAAGCACAGACTGGAGTCATCGGGCCACAAGCCACGGAAGGCCGGCAGACTCTCCCCTGGAGCCTCTGGAGGAAGCATGTCCTGCTGACACCTCAATTTTGGCTCCAACAGGTTTCAGACTCAGGCCTCCATAATGGTAAGGGCATAAACTCATGTTGGATTGTCCCACCTGATTTGTGTGAACTTTTTAGAGCAGCCCTAAAGAACCAATCCAGCCCCAGCACCGGGTGAGGCCTCTGCCAGCAGCTCTTCCGAGAGCCCTGTGTTTCAAGTATGACACTTACGATGCCACGTGGTTGCTGCCTGACTTCATGTCTGCGTTTCCCCCCGCACGCTATACTGTGACTTGTTGAGGCTGGGGACTTTTCTTAGGGCTTATCATGGAAGGAGCTTTAATAAACGTTCGACAAGAAAAAGCAATGAATGAATGCTATCACCCACTGCCCAGTCAGACCCATGAGAACTCAGGAGAGCTTATATCCTGTGTCACCATACTGGGACCAATTCCCTTGCTGTGGACCCCAAATGCCAACTGTTTGCTGGATGGAGAGCCCGGCACCCCTGGAACCAGGCCTGCTGGTGGTGCCACAGCTCAGCCATTGCTCTCTGCCCAAGAAGCTCCACAGGGCTCATTAAACGTGCAGCTCCCCGGACCCTCGTCCCAAAGGTTCTGAGTAAAAGGGCCTACAAACGTGCACTTTGTAAAGGCTCTGCCAGCCCACCCTGCCTGCAGTCAGTTGATTCTACCTCAGATGAACTAAGGAGGGGCTACGCTTTGAGCAAATTAGGCTCCAGTGCCTGTGCTACCCTCACCAGTCTGGTTCCCGGGCCCAGCACACCTGCTCACTATTTGTATGCACTGTGGAGAACTGGCCCCCATGCCTTGTCCCTGAATCTCAAAACAAGCCATTCCCCCCAAACCAGAGTCAAGGTTAATTAGTAAGTGTATCTGCAGGTTCAGAGAGATCCACAGCTAGAGCAGCATGACACTGAGCAGTGGACACCTCTGGCTTCCTCCTGGGCCACCTATTCTCCTCCATCCTCACAGAAGCCCGAATGTGTTCACCTCTCCACCTGTCCCCAACACCACTCAGGAATGACTCAAGGAAAAAGTGTAAGCCCTGGTTAATCTAAGCCCACAACGGGAATCCTATTCCCCTTCCAGCATAGGGTTCAAGGAAAGGTTTCTGGTGGGGGGATTTCTGGGAAAAAGGCTTCTCCACTCCTAGGAGAGAAGGTTGGAAAGCAATGCCTCCCCCCATGGTGTCCAGGCCCTGCTGTGACAGCACCTGTCCTTCAGCCCAGAGCAGAACCGGCCCTGGATTGGGGCTGGCATTGGGATAACAGAGTGGAGACATGCAGAGTCAGGGCTTGGAAGACACTGATACCCTGCTGGCAGGGCCAATCCCAAAGCCTGCACTGTCCCTCAACCTCCTTGAGTGTGATTACGTGTAACTGCAACACTAATGACCAATCACACCAGCTGGAAAGAGCCCTATCTCCCAGATCTGTCCCGTGACACTTCCATGTGACCGACTAAGGGACTAGACACAGGGGTGAATTAAACACGGTTGTGTGAGTTAGGCATCATCAGAGACAAGGCCCACAGTCCTCGCCCAGCATCCTTGCTCCTGGGATTTTGTTTCCAAAATGATCTGGTAAAAGAGCACCGGTAATGGTGGCTCCTTCTCCCAGCCTCCTTTAAGAGAGCAGTAATCCCTGGCGGAGCACAGTGCAGCCTGACAGAGGTGAAAGACTCGGTCAAGCAAGGGTCTTCAGTGGAGGCGGACCCCCTTCCCCTTTTCCTGGCCCTTCTGCTGCTCTTCCACACAGCCAGGGGAAAGAACTGCAAAACAATATGGCAGCAGAGAGACTGGTCATGCTGCAAAACAATATGGCGGCAGAAAGACTGGTCATGCACTCCTCTCCACTGCCAGCTGGCTTGGCTTCTCAGGGCTGCAGCTTCCTCCTCTGTGAAATCATGGCAATGGTGCCCACTTCGTGGGCCTGATGTAAGGACTAAATGCAGTGATCCCCATCACTGAGGACAACGCAGGTACTAAATAAATGGCAGCTCTTGTTGTGATGTTTATCACCATTATCCACTCTTTTTCTTTGGAGAGGGGAAGGTTTAAAAGCACAGGACATGGTGGGCACTCCCAGGCACACAGAATCGACCAAGAGTTCGCAGTGACTCTGGAACAGCATCCGGGCCAGATGATCACTGCACCAGGGGTGCTGTGATCTGCCAACAGTCTGGAGAATGACTACATACATAAAAGAAGAGATGGCCTAGAGCTGGAACCTGGTGAGGCGAGGCAAGGAGACTACACAGCGGGAATTCTAACAGCTAGACACTGGGCAGCAACCAGCTGTCTGCCTTTCTGGGGCTGGCTTTACCTCCCAGGCAAGGTGCTGGTCATTTCAGCAAGCACTGGGTGGTCCACAGCACTGAGCCCTGCCCTTCCAGGGAGGGAGGGGACTGGCCAAAGACACATGGGGTTGGGGGCTATACTGGCATTAGAACGGAAGGCCCTAGTGCCCAAGTCCACTGCTCTAATCCTTGAGGGAATCATGACTAATGGTATTGAGTTTGCTATGACAGATCATATTTCTCTAGATTTATTTGTTTATTTGAACTAAAGTGTCCCTTCTGCAGTCATCAGACAAAATTGTGGAGGAGGCATAGGACTGTCCTCAGCCTCCCTTTCTAGCCTCCCCTTCCCTCCTCTGCATTCTCTGCTCTCACCAGAGTACAGGCTCCCTAGCCGCCCCAACTCAGCCCCCTCACCTTGTTTCCATTATGGGGTTATCACAACCTGTCATTATGTGGGAGGTTCTTTACTTACTGTCCATCTGTCTGCCTCCACTGGATTGCACACTCCAAAAAGTGAAGGATGATGAATGACTTGGTCAGGGCTACAATCCTAGTGCCTAGAACGGTGCCTGGCACATAGTAGATGTTCCACAAATACCCGTTCAAGGAACCAACTAACAAACTCACTTACACTGAGCTGACAGAACTTCACCATGTCCCCTCCGTAATGTAATATAAACAGTAAGAGAGGATCCTTAGGGAGTGGACTGGAAGGAGGAGACTGAGATGTGCTAAACACTTACCAAGGGTGAGGTACAGATATAGGTAATGAATCCATTATCCATGACAATGACCATACATGGTAGATCCCTGGGACAGGTTAATGCTTAACCCAAAGCAATGAGTCTCTAGGAAAGGAATTCAGGCATGGGAGACGTAAAAAAAAAAAGATTTCTGAGTCTGAGAATGGACTCTTCCTGGCATCTCTTAGCATACTTTGTAGGCAAAACTCACACTGCCTATCCATGGAAGGAGCCTGCTTTGGACACCATGACAAGAGGGACTGTCGTTGTTCACACAGGAAGTTTTCAAACCAGTGGAAGCTTTGTGCAACTTTCCCTACAGGCCTACAGATAGGACTGAAAGACCCTCTGTTAAGACCTCTGAGAGAATTAAGTTGTTGCCTCCCAGCAGACCCTTTCGTCTGGACAAGGGCTCCAAGGAATTTTAAGGGCATGGCTGTCTGGCAAGCCCAAAATTAGCAGTGAATAAATCTAAAGGGGAGTAGTATCTCAAAAGAAACTGGGTGTGACTTTTTTGAAATGGACTGGACTCCAGTCGTATTCATGGGAAGCCCACACCGTTTTTAAGAGAATATGTGGTAGTCCTGCCAGCCTGGATTAAAAGGAACTGGCATCTGAGGGTTTCCAAATTATGAACGTGCCCCTAGGTCCCCAGTGTTCTATAGACAAGAAGGCAGACTGAGAAAGTGACAAAGCTGCAAACGCAGGGTGTTTCTTGGGAGTCCCAGAGGACAGACCGAGGAACTGCAGAGAAAACTAGACTATGGAGCCACGCCCAGGGAGCAGCACTGAGACCTGGTACTGGAACATTCCCTACTCTCATGGTAGAAGACCTCAGCCTGGCTGGATTTCAGCACGGCTACAGCTATCTGTTCCCCAGTCTTCCACCTTTGGAATAAGTGTGTCGGGTAACTTATCTCCCAGGTTCATGGGTCTCCAAGTGAAAGGAGCCACATTTGAGGAGTCTCACTGGAATTGAATACAGATCATGGGATCCTGGACTCCAAGCTTGATGGCACAGTTTAATGAGATTTTTTTTTTAGGGTGCTAGGATGGGAGTGAACATATTTTGCATGTAGGAGGAATGTGAATAACATTTTGAGGATGTACTGGGGTAGACTGAACAAATGGCCACAATCCTTCATTTCTTCCTTTGTCAATGCCCTTTGGAGTATTACTCTGCAGCTTCTCCCATCATCAGATAATCTATTTCCCCAACTTGACTGGCTCCCATTGTGACTTATTTTGACCATTCACACTCTCTTTCTCTCTCTCTCTCCTAGAACCCTGACACCACCATTCGAACAAGCCCTGGGAGCCTCCTTGATAAAAACAGACTGTGACCTAGTCGGCCCCTTTGTCTCAGCTGACAGCCAGACAGGTGTCAGACAAGTGAGACTATCTTAAACCAACTAGTCCCCAGCTGTCCCCCCAGCTGACCACACATGCCGCAGCATGCTCAGCTGAGATCAACAGAACTGTTCAATTTACCTATAAGCAGTAATTAATGGCTTCTATTTTGAGCCATTAAGTTTGGCAGTGGTTTGTTATACAGCAAAAGCAAACTGATACACTGTTCTTCAGCTTTATCCTTTCTGTTAGTCAACCTCTCTGTTGACTCTGTTATTTCAGTTAGTAGGTTCTCCTTGTCTGGAATCTTCTTCATCACTGTTTGTCCCTGCTTCATGGTGTCACAGCCTTTCTTATCTCTTTGAGGATATATACTACACTTATGTCTGTCTTGTCTTGTCTCATCCATCAAATTCTGCTTCCTTGGATGATACTGAACTTGGCAGAAGGCAGTAGGGTAGTGAGCATGGTTGAGATGCTCTGAGGCAAATGCAAACATTAGTAAACAAAAGACCAGAGGCTAGTGTCTGGCATCCTAAACTATTGGTGCTGGAAGAGGTCTAGACCAGTCTCCTCATTTTATAAGTGAGAAAACTGGGACCCAGAGAGCAGAAACAACTTGTTCAAATTCATGCAGCCAGCTGATGGCAGAACAGAGTCTATCTAGAATCTAAGTTTCCTCGTCTCCAACAGATTTCTTCCAAGTACCCTGTGTTACATCTCCAACCCTTAAGACTTTGGAGTCTTTGATGGACTCTTTCTCACTTGGTTCTACAGACTTCTGAGCCCTAGATATCCCACCTAACATCTACCAACTGCTGCCCAGTTGGGTTTCAGTCAGCCTGATCACTTCACTGGCCCCATGACCCTCTAAATGCTCCCCGATTTCTACACCAAGGTTTGGCCATTCCCTGTGTCTAGAATGCCCCTTTTCATCCTTATCCAGTTAATTCTTCCCGTGCTTCCAGTTCAGCTCAACACGTTTTTTCATGGGTCTTCCTCCTTCTAGTCTGTTCCCTTCCTCCCATCCATTCTCTCCTCTCCATTTGGAACTCTCTAAAACATGAATCAGAATACATTTCCCACCTACATAAATGTTTAAATGGCTTTTGATACCCTGAGGACAGTTCCCACACTTTCTCACACCTTCTCACTGTGAACTAAGGCTGTTAGGAGCCTGGTCCCTGCCTACTTTTCCAGCCTCACATCTTGTTTTCTCCCTTCTTCCTCTCTCATCCTCATCCTGTCCTTAAACTCCAGTCACATCTGTTACCATTCCCAAACTTCCCATGTTCTCCATGTCTCCATGACTATATATGCATTCTTCTCTCTTACCCCGATAAAGAATTTTTTTTAATTTTTTTATGTCTTTGAGACACAGAGAGTGAGTGGGGGAGGGGCAGAGAGAGAGAGGGAGACACAGAATCGGAAGCAGGCTCCAGGCTCTGAGCTGTCAGCACAGAGCCTGATGCGGGGCTCGAACCAACGGACTGTGAGATCATGACCTGAGCTGAAGCCAGACGCCTAACTGACTGAGCCACCCAGACGCCCCCTGATAGAGAATTTCCACACCAAATTTATGTCCCTCTTAGTCCACCCCTGAACACCCATGCCTATAAGGGTCACTGTCCTGTGCACTTCCCGGCACTTGAATACATAGTTTGGCCACCACACTTCCCACACTGTGCTGAAGTTGCTTATATAACTTGTGCTTCCTGAGACAGGGATAGCCTCTTTTCCTCCCAGAATCCACTAGTGCTTAGCACAATGTCTGCCACATGGTAGGGGCTTTACAATCCTTAGTGAGTGAGTGAAAGGATGGATACATTCATAAATCAGTGAAGAGATAGCCTGGTGGTGCTGTTTAAGTTGCCAAATGTGAATTTTCTGTTTCCAAGGTGAATACATTCTATAGGCTCAAAACTGAGGCCGACATGTCCCACTCACCTGAACACCTAGCTGGGAACAAAGTAAAGATCCATTAATGGCCAACTCTCTGACACTGCTGCCTGGTCCTTGGTCCAGTTCCTACAAGAGGGAAGGAATGCTTTTTACGGCTTGCTTTCTCCATCCTTCAATCCTGGACAATCTAGCTCAGACTGTTGCAAAATTACTTTTTAAAAATTAATCTAGAGAAAATTCCTTTCCCTTAGCCATCAGGCCTTGCCTGGTTCCCTGAGGGAGGGAGTGAAGCAAACCTCTCTGCAAAGGGGGACTTCGAAGAAGGAATGGCTATGCCTGAAAGTCTGATTGAACAGTTTTAATGACAGAGCTTACCAAGGAGAGCAAGAACTCATTTAGTCAGTGAACACTGCTCTGAATCAGGCCCAGGGTTGGGTGCCAGAGGGACGAAGGGAATAATTAGATGTGGACCCTACATATGAAAGCTTCCCATCTAGAAAGGGAGCAAATACAAGTAGACAAGAGACTATAAAATCAAAACTATTAAGTGCCATTAGAAAGACTCACTCTACCATTCAGTCAACATTCTGTTAGCATTTACGATGTGCCAGTGTGCTGGGCATTAGGGATATATAAGAGAGTAACATATGGTTCCTATCCTCAAAGAGGCTAATTATCAAGTGAAGGTAGAGGAGACAGAATTCCTTATGATAGGAACAAGGGAGCTGTTCAGGAGGTGTGGGGAGGCCTTGAAAAATAGGTAAGAATTTAGCAATGAGAAATGAAACCATTCCAAATGCAATAGGAAGAGAACTCCTAAGATGACTTCAATCAATGTAGTAAGAGCACTTGATAAAATTCAACATCCTTTTACATTAAAAACCAAAGCATTTTACTAACCTAGCAATAGAAGGGAACTTCATCCCCTGATGCAGGGCTTCTGTAAGAACCTAGAGCGGACACCGTAAGTAATGCTGATAGATTAACAGCATTTCCTCTAAAATCACGAGCAAGTGATGGGTGTCTGCTAATACCACTTCTATTCTACACTTTACTAGAAGTCCTAGGCAGTGCAAAAAAGATTTTAAAAAGAAAAAGAGATGGACCATATGACTACAGAGAAAATCCCGAAGAACTCTCAGAGAAACTATCAGGATTACTAAGATAAAATTCAGTGAGGTTGCTGGCCCTAAAATAGACAAGAGTAATTGCACTTTTACACATGAGTAACAACTAGGCAGAAAGTGACATTTTAAAAAAAACACAGAGATTTACCATAGCAATAAAAAGAGAAAGTATCCAGAAAAAAAATTTGGCAAAAGAAACAGAAGCACTTTATAAAAGTTTATAAAACTTTGTGAAGCAGTACATTAAACAAAACCAAAGTATACAGAGACATAAACTATATCTTTGGATGGGGAGATTCAATATTGTAAATATGTCAACTCTCTTCCAATTGATGTGTAAGTTCAATGCAGCTCCAATCAAAATTCCAATAGAATTTTTACGTGCATTGGCAAACTTATTCTAAAATACATAAGAAAGAATAAAAGGCAAAGTATAGCCAAGACATTCCTGAAGAAGAAAAATAAGTAGGAGAGACTTGTCCTCCCAAGTATGAAATCAGATTTAAAGCTGACAGTAACTGGGGCAGCTGGCTGGCTCAGTTGGTAGAGCACGTGGCTCTTGATCTCAGGGCTATGAGTTCAAGCTCCAAGCGGAGGCTACAGAAAATAAAGCTGTGTGTTATTGGTGCAAATAGACCAGTAGCACAATACAGAGAGAGAACCCCTACAAACCCATGCATTTATGGAAAAGAGAGTTAATAAGAAAATGGGGGTGTTTGATGCTTTGTTTCTCTATCTAGTTGCATGGTCCATCCTTCTCTACTCTGCTCTGTTCTGTGCCCCAGGGCTGACCTTTGTGGATTCCATCAGTGGGTTCCCTCTACTCTGGTTTCTGGCTGAGTTATGGTGGCTTCCACACCAGCAGGAGATCTGAAGGAGGGACAAAGTGAGGTTGAACAAATATTTATTCCTCTGGCCTATTCTCTCTCTGGAGCCACAGTGGCTGGTATGTTTTTCACGGTAAGTCTCACCTCCTATACAACAGCCTTTTTCTTCTGCTTTTATCGCTGGGTCCAGTAAGTGCTGCTTTCCCCTTAACCTTCAGGCTTAGATGTGGTACGTGTTCCCAGCTAGTACTAGCCCAAGATGCTTCACCGTCTTTTGCAGTTTCCCTGAACTCTGGCCCCCATCTTTAAAAATAGGACCTTTATTAAACACTTTCCAATTATTTTGTTTGAGTACACCATCTATTTCCTGCCAATATCTTGATTAATATTGCCAGCCCTGAAGATGGGTGAGGAAAGGAAGGACCATTCAGTAAATGATGCTAGGGAAACTGGTTACCCGTGAGGAGGAGAAAGAAATCACAATTCCTCATGAGACACACAAAAATCAATTTCTAAGACCTCAGTATAAGAAAGGATTTTGTAAACAATATATAAGAAACACAAACTGAAAAGGAAAAGACTGATAAAATTCACTGCATTAAAATAAGGAACTTCTATTCATCAAATGGCACCATAAAGGGAGTGAAAAGATAATCCACAAACTTTGAGAAGAGATTCGTAAAACATAAAGCCAACAAATCACTGTTACCTAAAACTGTGTTGTTCAATAAGGTGGCTATTAGACATGGGGCTATTCAAACTAAAATTAAATAATATTAAAAAGTTAGTTCCTCTGTTGCACTTGTCATATATTAAGTGCTCAAGAGCATTATGCAGCTGGAAGCTACCATATTGGACAGTGCAGACAAACAGCATTTCTACCATTATAGAAAGTTCTTTTGGGTAGCCATGATCTAGAATTTAGAAAGACTTCTAACAATCAATAAAAACAAACAGTCCAAACATACAAAAATTAAAAATAAAAGAGCAAGATGCAAGACCAAGTACTTCAGAGAAAAGTAAATGCTTATGGTCCCATATTTTTAAAAATGCGCAATCTCAGCAGACAGCAGTGAAATACACAATATAAGATATTATCTGGCACTCCTCATATTGGCAAAAGTGTAAAAAGTCAATCAATACCAAGTGTTGGCAAGATTGTAGAGCAACAGAAATTTATACACTGCTGTGGGATTATAAATTAATACAATAATCTTTGAAGAGTTTGGTATTATCAAGCAAAGTTGAAGACAGGTATATCCTATAACTTTACCTGTGGACCAAGAAGTGTGTAGAAGAACATTCATTATAGCATTGTTTATAATAGCTCAAAATCTAGAACAATACAATTGACCATCTACACAAGAATGAAAATACACCACGTATCAATGGAAAGCTGTGCAGCAGAGAAAATCACCATTTTGGATAAATTTCAAAAACATGACCTTGAGAAAACAAGTGAGACACCAAAGGATACATTTAATAAGATTCCATAGGGGTACCTGGGTGGCTCAGTTGGTTAAGGGTCTGACTTTGGCTTAGGTCATGATCTCGGGGCTCGTCAGTTCAAGCCCCGCACTGGGCTCTGTGCTGACAGGTGGCAACTTGGGCCATGGAGCCTATTTCAGATTCTGTCTCTGTCTCTCTGCTCCTTCCCTGCTTGTGCTCTTTTTCTCTCTCAAATATAAATAAGCATTAAAATTTTTTTTCAAAAATATTCCATTTATATAAAGTTCAAAAACAGTATCAAGTTCAAAAACAGGGGCGCCTGGGTGGCTCAGTCAGTTAAGCGTCTGACTTCGGCTCAGGTCACGATCTTGAGGTTCGTGAGTTCGAGCCCCATGTTGGGCTCTGTGCTGACAGTTCAGAGCCTGAAGCCTGCTCTGGACTCTGTGTCTCCCTCTCTCTGCCCCTCCCCAGCTCACGCTATGTCTCTCTCTCAAAAAATAAACAAACATTAAAAAATTTTAAAAACACAGTATTCCAGTTCAAAAATACGTAGTTCAAAACTAAGTATTATAATTAAGAATGCATACGTAGCACCTAACACTGTAAAGAAAAGCAATGAAAGGTTAACACAAAAATCAAGGTGGGGTTAGTTATGGCTGAAAGAGAGAAGAATGAGGTGGGGCAAGGCACATAGGGGTTTCTAAGATACTCATAATGTTTTATTTCATAACAGAGGTGGTGATCCATTGGTTATTTTATTTCAATGAACACACACATTTTATCTTTGTGACTTGATATTTATTTCTGTAATTGAGAACACAGCAACGTCTACTTCTAGTAATGACTGATTAGGTAATTCAGACCCAACCATCCCAGTGAGAAGAGTTATAAAAGCTGACCAAAACAATGATAATAACAATAATATTATTATTTTTATAAAGAAACTGTTTGAAACCCTCAGAGAACTAATAAGGCAGGAAAGAATGACCAGGTCATGACCTGGAAGAAGATGTAATGCAGAAAAGGGAGTGTTTCAGGCTACTTTCCTGAGGAGCAACTTGTTAATTCTGGAAGAGGAATGAGAGGCTGAGAACCCCAATGTCTCCCTGACGTCTTTATGAGGCAGATGGACCACAGTCAAAGGAAAAGGAGCCCTGGTAACTCTCCCTGCCAGGGGGTCCTAGAAACAGCTGCCTCTAGGAGTGTGAATGAACAGGAAGTAGAACAGCCCTAGAAAACACTGCAATTCAACTTTGAATCATCTCAATGCCTAAAACTGCTAAATCACTAATGCCCCTTCATGCCTTCCAAAAGCAAAGGTAAAAACTCCCTGGAAGAAGAGGATAACATAATCCAAGGCCTAAGCTATTGGGTTTATTATAAAGACTTGAAGCTGGTTTAACATTGCATAATCAATTTATGTAATGTAATTATGTTAGGCAATGATAACATAATTAAGGGCAATTTACATGATCATCTGCATAGATACAAAAAGGCATTTCATAAAAACTTAAACCATTAATGATTTTTTTCATTAAGTTTTCATTTTAATTCCAACATACTTAATATGCAGTGTTATATTAGTTTCAGGTGCCATTAATGACATTTTAAAACTCCTAAGAGTCTTATATTCCTAAGAATATAAGGGAAATTTCTGAATCAGATAGTAGATATTCTCAGTAAACCTACAGGGAAAATTATACTTACGGTGGAATACACAACTTCCCCTGCTGTCATCATTTCTGTTCAGCACTGAACTAGAGGCTAACACCAGTACAACAAAGAAAGAAAAATAAACAGAAGGTATACAAATTGTAAAGGAAGAAATATAGTTAATTGAACAGGCTATGAGAAAATAAAGGAAACTTAACCCCTACCTCATACCGTATGTTAAATCAATGAATGTAATTTTGCTCCCTAGGGAACATTTGGCAATTCTAGAGACTTTTTTTTTTTTTTTTACTGTCGTGGCTGGAGAGAAGCCATGCTACTGGCATCGAGGAGTAGAGGCCAGGGATGCTGCTAAACATCCAACATTGCCCAGGACAGCCCTTCAGAATTAGCTGGTCTAAAATGTCCATAGTGCCAAGGCTAAACAAAAACAAAAACAAAAAAACCCTTTGCTACATCAACTCTAAGTGAAGAGATAAACCAAGTACAATTTGTTTATACAAAAATGCTATGCACCATTAAAATATGCAGTATTAGCTATGTGCAACAAAAAGGATGAACCTCATGAATATAATGTTCACAGAAAAAAGCAAGACACAAACAAGAACATATTATATGATTACATCTATATAAACTTCAAAAACATAAAACCTAATCTATGGTGTTAGACATCTGGATAGTGGTTATCTTTGGGACTGAGAGGGGGATTGGTGACTAGAGAGGACAATGGGGAGCTTTAGGAGTGCTGTTCAATTCTGTTTCTTAAATAGGTATGTTAATTTTGTAACAATGCATTAACTGGACAGTTATATTTTGTGGCAATTTTCTGTATGTATATGATGCTATACTTCAATATATAAGTAGTAAACACTTCAATGCAAATAAAATAGAAAAAATAAAGTAATAAAATAGCAGTACTTAATGAAACAGAAAACAAATGCAGTAACATAGAAAATTAAGAGAACCAATGTTAGTTCTTTGAAAAAACCCCAGAGAGACTAATGAAGAAAAACATAAAAGGCAAAAATAGTTGATTTGGAGAATATGAAAGAGATAATCACTACAGAACTGTCAGACACTTGAAAAATAATAAGATTAACAACTCTATGGCAATAAATTTGAAAATTTAGATAAAATGGACTCATTCACAGAAAAATATAACTTGCAAAATCTGACACAAGATGAAGAAGAAACTGAAGAATCCTAAACTTATGGGTGAAGTCTACCAAATATTTAAGAAAGAAATAATGCTCAATATTGCAAAACCTCTGCCAGAAAATAGGAAATGAAGAAATTCTTCCCAACTAGTTTTATGAAAGCAGCATCACTTTGATTCCAAAAGCAACCAAGACATTAAAAAGATATAAGATATAAAACAAGAAAATTACAGGCCAATCTTGCTTATTCATATAGATACCAAAATCACAATCAAAATATTAACAAAACTAATTCAGTGATAATATGAAGAATGAGGAAGAACAGGGGCACCTGAGTGGCTCAGTCAGTCAACCATCTGACTTTTGATTTTGGCTCAGGTCATGATCTCACAGCCATGAGATCAAACCTGGCGTTGGCATGGAGCCTGCTTAAGATTCTTTCTCTCTCTCTCCTTCTGCCCCTTCTCCATTTGCATTTGCTCTCTCTTTCTCAAAAAAAAAAAAATAATAATAATAAGGAAGAATACAATAGAATCAAATTGGGTACTTCAGGAATGCAAGGATGGTTTGATGTTAGAACACTAGCCAGGTAAGATATGATGATAGAGTGTAACCTGGAACAAACATGATGAACACTTTCCCTCAGAGACTGAGCCTCTATCACCACCTCTACACAACATTTACCGGAGATTCTTGACAACGCAATACAGAAGAAAAATAAATGAACATAAAAAAGAAATAGCAATGTCCTTATGCATAAATTATATGTTTTTATGCACAGACAATCCAAAAGAACCCATAGATAAATTATTATAATTAATAAGTGAAGTAAACAAGGTTGTGGATACAAGTTCAGGGCATAAAAATCAACTGTATGTTTTATACCTGCCAGAAACAACTAAAAAATAATTTTTAATTAGCACTTACAATAGCATCAACAATATTTAATACCTAGGAATAAATCTACTGAAGGATGTAGGAGCCCTCTGGACTGAAAACTATAAAACATTATTGGTAGAAGTTAAAGAAGATCTAAATAAATGGACACTTATACTAGGTACTTGGACTGGAAGACTGAATATTAGAAATATGTCAATTTTCTCTCATTTGATCTACAAATTCATGCAGTCTCAAAGTATTCAAGAAGGGGGGGGTTGGTATGGAAATTAACAAGCTAATTATAAAATTTATATGGAAATGCAAAAAATTAAGAAGCACTAAGATACTCTTGAAGAAAAAAGGTAAGAGTATTAAATCAATCAGATATCCAGTCTTGTTCACTATTGAGCTTCAGTATTTAAAACTCTATGATACTGATGCATGGACAGATAAATACACATCAATAATGAGACAGAGTCCAAAACCCAATTCATGTACACAAAGATACCTGATATACAATAAACATGGCACTGTTCAGCGGTGGGGAAAAGATAGTGTTTTAAATAAATGGCTTTTATGGAGATTGGATAGCCCCCTCTCCCCTAACTCCCACCGTGCACTCAAATCATTTCCAAGTGCATTGTAGAGCTAAGTGAATGAGAAAACAAAAAGCCTTTAGAATGACACTGTAGGGACAAGTAGGGACATGGGACTATTTAAGTTTAAATTAATAAAAATTGGGGTCTCTGGGTGGCTCAGGTGGTTGAGCATATGGCTTC
The DNA here is from genome assembly GCA_028646485.1 of Cryptoprocta ferox. NCBI lineage: Eukaryota > Metazoa > Chordata > Mammalia > Carnivora > Eupleridae > Cryptoprocta > Cryptoprocta ferox. Next base: position 46,971,036 of record CM053574.1, read on the forward strand.
TGATTTTGGCTCAGATCATGATCTCATGGTTTTGAGATCAAGCCTCATGTCACGCTCTACACTGACAATGTGGAGCCTGCTTGGGGTTCTCTCTCTCCCTTTCTCTCTCTGCCCCTCCTCTGCTCCAGGGTGCATGCTCTCTCTCTCTCACTAAATATTAAAAATTAATTAAAATTAAACTCATGTGCAATTCAGTTTGTCAATTGCATTAGCCATATTCCAATTGCACAACAGCCACGTGTGGCTTGTGGCTACTGTAATGCACAATGCCCACATAGGACACTGCCATCATCACAGAAAGCACTAGTGCCCAGCACTGCTCTAGAACATGGCTCAGCAAGCTATGGCCCATTAAACAAAACTGGCCCACTGCATAACTTTGTAAATTAAGTTGTATTGGAATACACACATGCCCTTTCATTTATATATTGCCTATGGCTGCTTTCACACTACAGTTGCACAGTTGACTAGGTCTGATATAGACTGCATGACCCATAGGCTTATAATATTTCTTCTCCAACCTTTTCCAGAAAAAATTTTTTGCAGATCCCTGCTCTTGAAAATAACATAGCAGAATTTACTCATCAGTTTGGGATCTTAAACATGCCATGAAATATGAAGTGATGAAGAAAAATTGTTACATTGAACAAAATTAAGATTAAGAACTTATATTCATCAAAAGACATCATTAACAGACTGAGAAGGCAAGTCACAGAATGAGAATTTCTAACATATAAAGACAAAAAAACATTTTCCAAAATATATAAAGAACTTATACAAATCAGTAAGAAAGAGAAAAATGGACAAGAGATTGGAAGGAGTATGTCACCAAAAAAAAAAAAAATCCAAATGGCAAATAAATATATCAAAACATGCTTAACAATGTCAATTTAACATAATCCCAATTGAAATCCCATCAAATTATTCCATGGATATCAACAAAGTTATTCTAAAGTTGATGAGGAGAGATAGAAGATCCAGAATAGCCAAAGGAGAACAAAATTGGAGGGTTGACATTATCCAACTTCAAGACCCACAATAAAGTTACAGTCATGAAGAAGAGTGTGGTATTGGAACAAACAGACCAACGGAACAGAACAGAGTACCCAGAAATAGACCCATACAGATAGAGTCAACTGATTTTTGACAAAGGAGTAAAGGCAATTCAATGGAAAAAGGATTGTTTTTTTCAACAAACGGTGCTGAAAGGATTGGACACCCCTGTGCAAAAAACTAAAATAAAGTAATTGTAGATGCAGACCTTATACCTTTTACAAAATCTAACCCAAAATGCACAGACCTACGTCTAAAGTACAAATTATAAAACTTCTAGAAGATGACATAAGAAAAGAATCTGGGTTTGGTGACAGGGTTTTCATGACGTATGGAAGCATGATATGTGAAAGAACTGATAAACTGTCCTTCATTAAAATTAAAAACCTCTTCTTCATGAAAGACATGATTAAGAGAATGAAAAGACAATCCACAGACTGGGAGAAAATATTTGGAAAACACACATCTGGATAAAGCATTTGTATCCAAAATACACAAGGAACTCTTAAATAAGAAAACAACCCAATTTAAACATAGGCGAAGACCGGAAGAGACTACTCATCAATCAAGATAAACAGATGGCAGGTAAGCATATGTCTAGGTCATTAGAGAATTGCAAATTATAACAAGAAAGAGATTGACCCACATCCTAGAATAGCTAAAATCCCCAAACTGCCAATCCCAAATGCTGAAGAGGATGTGGAGCAACAGGAAGTCCCATTCATTGCTGGTGGGAATGAAAATGGCCACTTTGGAATACAGCTTGGCAGTTTTTTGTTTTTGTTGTTTCTGTTGTGTTTTTAAAAAATTTTTACTAAACTACACATACTCTTATCATATGATCCAGCAATCCCACTCCTTGGTATTTACCCAAATGAACTGAAAACTTACATCCACACAAATACTGCACATGGATATTTACAGTAGCTTTTTACACAACTGCCGAAACAGGGAAGCCACCAAGATATTCTTCAACATGCGAATAGATAAACAAACTGGATATTTTGGATGGTAATCCAAACAATGGAATATTATTAAGTGATTTTTAAAAATGAGCTACCAAGCCATGAAAAGACACGGAGAAACCTTACATAGATATTGCTAAGTGAAGGAAGCCAATCTGAAAAGTCTGTATACTGTCGGATTCCAATTATATGACATTCTGGAAAATGGCCAAACTTGTAGAGATCGTAAAAAAATCAGCAGTTGCCACAGGTTTGGGGAAAGTGGGGTGAGATGAGTAGATGATGCACAGGTTTTTAGGGTGGTGAAACTATGCTGTATGATACTCTGACGGGGGATACATGATGTTATGCATTTGTCAAAACCCATTGAATTAAGACAACACAAAGAGTGAACATTAATGGAAGCTGTGGGCTTTAGTTAATACTAATGTATGAATATTAGTGCATTAGTTCCAACAAATATACCATGTTGATGCAAGATGCTAATAATAAGGGCACCTGTGGGCGGGGGGTGGCAGAGTTGGTAAGTGGGGACTCTCTGTACCATCTAATGCTTTTAAAAAATAAAATTTCTTTTTAAAAGGTACTCAACTTCATGCAGGAACTGGCAATTTTGGATGAAGAACACCAAACCGGAAAGTATAAGAGCAAGATAATAAATGTAAGAGAGCCAAGAATCAGGAATTGTATAGGAACCACAGAGTGGCGGACACGAATCAGAAATGCAAATTAAGCTGTAATGAGATCCCACTAAACACCTGCCAGAAGGACTAATATAAGAAAGACACAGTATCAAACGATGGCCAAGATCCACTCACATACTGAAACTGGAATCTCATACAAGTGTTGTTGGAAGCTGAATCTGTAAGAGCACTTTGGAAAACGTTCAACATCAGCTAGTGAAGATGAATCTATCTGTACTTTATGACCCAGAAATTCCATTCCTAGGTGCATACCCAGCAGAAATGTGTGTACATGAACGCCAGGAAGACATCTGTGAGAATGTTCGCAGCAGCACTGCTCCTAAGAGCCTGAGTCTAGTTTGCAAAGTGAGAAAAACAGACACGGGGTGGTCCCTAGTGGTCTGGTACCTGCCCTGGGATAATGAGGGCAGGGGACAGTGGCCTGGAGTGTAAGTGCTCCACAAAGGAAGCAGTGGGGAGGACTATGGGCTCTAGGCTGGGTGGTTTCCACATGAAAGGGGAGCCCTTAGAGGAGAGTCTCCGGGAATATAGGTAACTCTGGCGGGGACTGTCCCTCCAGAGCCTGCAAGGCCCAAGATGTCAAACCATCAAAAGGGAGAATATAAAAAGGCATGATTAATTCAGTGTCCCACCTGAGGACACAGGGGTGTGAGCAAGGCCACTCTAGAACATCCTCTGACTGCCAAACCAGCCGGCACTGGATCACCAGCCACCCGACCCACAGAATTTTGAGAAAGAATAAACCGTTGTTTTAAGCCACTATGTTTGGGAGTGGTTTGTTACACAGCAAACCCTAACTGAATCAGAGGATGCCCCCGAACTGGCCTCTGACAAGTCCCGGCATGTTCTGCTCCTCCCTCCTGCTGAGAAACCAGAGGCTTTGATAATGCAATACAGGGCAGGGGCCTGGGGGTGATTGTGTAAAGGAGGCCAGAAGAGCCTAAACATCATCTAATCTCTGAGATTCTCTTTCCCCATGGCTAAAAGTGATCTAACCACAGCCTTGTCCTGTCTCCTTTAAGGATTAACTTCTTTAAGAGTTCAAATAAGGCGATGGGTTTGGAAGTGTTTTGCAAACTGTAAAGCTCGGACCAAGTTTGGGATATTGCAGCCAATGCCCTTCCTCCCCCTCAGAGGCAGCTGGAGGGACCTTTCCTCACGGATGCACCACAGCCTGTTAGCACTTTGAAGAAACACGGCAGATTCTAAAGGATGCTCAAACCATATTTGGTTTCTGTTAGATAACACCCCGCTGGTTACTTAGCAGGTCTGCGGCAGGCTTCTGAAAGAGCAGTTACTGTCTCAAAGGCCAGGTCAGAGTGGATGTCCGTGTCCAGCAAGGTCACTGAGGGAAGGAAGAGCACCTGAATGTAGGCAAAGCACCATCAGCACACGCTGAAACCTCATACACAATTTCATAAGCACAATACCGGGGTTCCCTCTTGACTACACGGGCTTCCCATCAAATATGAATGAAGAGGAGGTCGACTGTATTACAAAATTAATAATGCAGGGGGGCAGCCGCCAAAGCCATTCATAATCGTAATTGCTTTGCCATGCATTCTCTGGAAAGCCATTTCGTGTTTGTCAAGAACTAGGAATGAAGACTCTCCTTAACATTTATGTGGTCAGGCACAACACGGGGCTTTGCTGCACACAGTTAAGTGTGGCTCTGAAAATATGTGTGTTTGAATTCTAATAAAGAGGCTTTTATTTTGTCAACCAACTTAGAAGATAATGTATTCTTTAAAGAGAACAATCTCCCACTCTGTGGGCCCAGTTTTTAGTTTAGATTTTCATAGACAGCTGCCCAAAGTTACCTGGATCATGAAGAATATCAAACTAAAGGCAAATATTATAGGGTCCTATAGTTGACATGTGACTTTTGCAGTTTTTAAGGTACTATAAAGGGTAAGTGGGTACAGGCTGAAGATGATGTATGTAATTTTACACCACGGCATTACAGCACTGAAAATTCTATTCATTAGATGTACATTCAGGGCTAATTCTAGGGTTCTGGGAGAAAGGAAGGGGCTGCAAGTCTCCTCTCAGGGGAACAAGAGGAGAATGAACAGGAAGGCATGAACCAGAGGCGTCCTCTTGTGAGCCCAGGACTGAGCCTCTCAGCATGGACTTTTGGAGTCACTTCTAAGGAAAAATGAGAGTGCATCACCTGAGTTAAGAGACAGACCTCTCTGGTGCTCCTTGTAACAGATGTTGGGTCACAGAAGAAAAACCATGACTCCGCCTCACCCCCAGGATCTGGAGCCAGGCACATCTGGGGTTCAAATCTCATGTGGCCTTGGGCAAGTTGCTTCCTAGCTTTGTGCCTCAGTTTCCTCATCGGTCAACTGGAGGCAATAATATCTATAGAATGTTAAGTTCCAGTACAGTGCTGTAGGAGGCAGAGCTTCTAAGTCCTAAAACCCATACAGAAATACTTATTTTCCTTCCTGGCTCTGGGCCCAAGGCGTCATGGATTCGTGAGCTGCACCTGGTCATCTGTCTTCTCATTCCCTCCCACTCGGGCATTCTCTTAGCCCAGCAGCTCTCCAACTCTGGTGTGCCTCAGTGCCCCTGGGGAGCTGATAAAAACACCGAGGCCCCCCAGCTCGTGGCTGGAGGAGGGTGTGTGTGGCCTGTGAGTGTTTCACCACGCTCCCCAGGTAAACCTGATACTGTCCAAAGGTAGAGGACCCTACCTGGATGTATAGGAAGCCCAGGAAAATACCCAGGGGGAAAAAAATCTTACAGAGGCCTATTAGATAAATAGATTCAGTGGTTCTCAAACTTGGCCATACACTACTCTCCCGAGGTTTTTACACTATTGAGGCTGGGGACCCACCGCCACAGAACCTGATTTAATGGCTCTGGAGCACAACCAGGGCACCTGGGATTTTATAGAGACCTCCCCTTCCCCCTCCTCTCTGCCCCAAGGTGGCCTCTGAGGCATTGTCACCGAACCTCAAGGACCTCAAGAAGACAGTATGCAGACAAATGGACTCTACATTTGGCAGCAACGGCCTGCCAAGCTGGGTTTGTCTTGGCACGTTATTCAGCTCCGGCTTTGTTTTGTTGTTAAAGTTTGAAACACCCCTAACTAGTGCTGCCTGGGTGGCTCAGTCGGCTAAGCGTCCGACTTCGGCTCAGGTCATGATCTCACAGTTCGTGGGTTCAAGCCCCGCATTGGGCTCTGTGCTGACAGCTCAGATCCTGGAGCCTTCTTCGGATTCTGTGTCTCCCTCTCTCTCTGCCCCTCCCCTGCTCACACTCTGTCTCTCTCTCTCTCTCAATGATAAGAAAGAAAAAAAAGAAACGCCCCTAACTAGATTATTTTGATAAACAAGTAAATTCTTAGACTTCCTTCATCAAGGCTGAGCACTCATCTCCTAGCTGGAGGGAAAGAACTCATGCCAAGGTACCATCCAGGGGGATGCTTCGGTTTGGTGCTCTATGTCCCTCCAGAGTCTCTCAGTTCAAAAAGGAGAAGGGCCCAATGCCCCACTCCAAAAGCTCCACATTCCTACATCCTCAGCAATTCCTACTTTGTCAATCCACATTGGAAGCTTTGGGAATAAGAAGCACGACGTCATCACCCCTCAGCTCAAACTGCCCAAAGACTGGACATGGAAAATATCAAGAGAGATATACCCATACTGCCTTGAAGATGGGGTCCTAGCCCACAGAGGTCCCGCCAAGCCTGCGGTGTGCTTGTCACCCTGCTGTGGCAGCAGCAGTAGGATCATGTGACATATGTTAAGAAAACCCTTACTTGAACTTCAAATATACAGATCCTGGGACGCAGTGATGGTAACCATTTTCTCCATGAGACTGAGAGCTTGTTAAGGAGAAGAAAGAACTCTTCTTTATGTTTTCATTCCCAGAGCCAAACACATTGTAGATGGCCCACAGATTGCTATTGCTTTACTCAATTTCATATACATCACTTAATACCCAACAATTCTATGGCAGAGATATTGCCATCAACTGCACTTTGTAGTCATGGAAACGGAGAACTGGAGAGGGTAGATGATGCCCCCAATTACAATTAACCTAAAATGGAGCCAGGAATAAAATTAAAATCTTGATCCAAGTCTCCTTGGTCTAAATCCTATCCTCTTGAAAAAGTCTAACGGTTGAGGGCAGAGTCTAAACCAAGTATACCCAAAGGTTCAGTCCACTAAAGACAGGAGTTCATGTCTGCAGCCCTAAGGGCTCCAGTGAGAATCTCTCATCTGAGAAAACCCAGGAGAACTATTTCCTATGGGCTCTTGGCCCATAGGGATGAAGCTCTTTTGAGGACATCTTTAAGAAGAGCCCAGCATCCTACCTCCTCCCACCCTGTCTCCAGCTCTGAGTCACACTTGTCAGCTCGTTCCCAAGGATCAGACCGGCGCCATGGCAGTTGGTACCCTGACTCACCTGGGACAACAGAGAAAAAGAGAACTTGGCTGCCCTTAGTTAACCATTATTTTCACATCAGTGAGGAGCAGGACATTCACTGTAAGACCCAAAGAAGAGCCCCAGAGTTTGGGCAGGGCCTTGGCTAAGGTGAGAAATCTGACTGTCCAGGAAATGATCCTAGGTCCAAGTACCCCAAATGCCTAATTTGACTCTTAAAAATAGGTACTTATAGGTGCTAATAATAGAATGTATCTCCAACTAGGAGGCTTCAGGGATATACCCTAAAATAGGCTCGGATGGTTCCCAATGGGAGACAAAGGGTGATTCAGCTGGGATACGGTTCCCACAGCATTCTCAGGCATCACCTGCAGATAAAACAACATCCAGTGGGAGGAGGTGGCCTCATCCTGCATGCTTCTTTTTAAGAGCATGAAAGCTTTTCACCAGCAGACATCCTCTCATGTCCCCTCACAGAACAGCAACATGGGCAGGTGCCTACACCAGTCTCTGGCAGGAGAAATGTGGCCACCATGATTGACTCAGACCTCTCAGGATTTGCCCCTGGAGTTAGGGATGGGCTCACTCATGTCCTGATTCCTTGTCCTGGGGGAGACATGGCTAATAAAGCAAAAGACAAGGAGGAGAAGGTGAGCAGCAGTTCCCTAAACAGCCGCCCATGTCTCCTACAAAGTTAAATCATTTTACTACTTGCTGGTCTCACTATGCAACTGCTAACATAATTGTAGAAGCGATGTGGTGGCGTGGGCAAAATCTTATAATGTAATAAGATGAAAAAAATCAGGACACATACAAATATGTGTGTGTCCTAGGATTCCAGCACACGAATATATCTGTATATGGACAATGCCAGGAGACCGTGTGCCAGGGTAAAATTAATTCACTAGTGTGTCAGAGGGATTAAGATCAATGCATTTTTCAATCTCCCAAACATCCTGTCATGTTAGAAACTGTTATTAATTATAATAATGTGAACAATTAAGAAAACAAAAACAGCCTTACTACTGGCTATACTTAAGTATGGTTGAGATACTGAAATGCAAGTAGAGCGTGTGGGTATTCTAGCCTAGCTCAAGACCCACAGACATTCTTCTGAGAGCCAGGAGATATGTTGGAAGGAATGACTTATTCCTCAAGGCGAAATGCTGAGCAGGGCATCACTTTAAATAAAATTAAGTCTGTTTTTCCTTTTAACCACAGCATGTTTTTTTAAAACAAAAGCTTGATGGCTACATCAAAGAAAGGATATGTTTTGGGTGGGCAACCTGACATTATATATAGGCTACTTGGTCTCCCAGAATTCACTCTTGAAGGTCCCAGAGGGAACTGGAAAAGATAAGTGCTTATCTTTTAGAGCAACTGGGACTGAGGCCTCTGGGGTACTCAGTGTGAGAGACAGATGGGGAGTTCACAAACCAACACAGAATCTCTAGTCTCAAGCGCAGACACTTTGCTTGTAGCTGTTGGTTCTTGCTTGTGCAACTTTAGGTAGCAAGTCCTCAGGGTGAGTAACAGATTTTTATACATATATTAAGTAATAGTTAATAATTCTCCTGGACAACTCCAGCTTGTCTTAGAACAAAAAAAGATTTGTCTAAAACAGAGACATCTAGGCGTGACTAGGTGGCTCAGTCGGTTAAGCATCCAACTTCAGCTCAGGTCATGATCTCTCCATTCGTGAGTTCGAGCCCCGTGTTGGGCTCTCTGCTGACAGCTCAGAGCCTGGAGCCTGCTTCAGATTCTGTGTCTCCCTCTCTCTCTCTCTACTTATTCCCCATTCATGCTCTGTCTCTGACTCTCAAAAATAAATAAAAACATTTAAAAAAAAGTTTAAAATGGAGACATCCCCAATCAGTTGCCTCTAACTGGACCCAGCTTTAGGAAAGGCTTGAGAGCCAGAAAAAGGTGGTTGGCTCACAGTGGCAACAATAATCCATTCTCAGGAGGGTCATTCACCCTCAAGAAAGCCATGGCTGTGTGTTGGATGTGTGACATTCTTCAGAGTGTCCTCGTTCCTTTGTTTCAGGTAGGATATTAGCAGCCTCATGTAAAAGCAAACCCCATCTCAAGATGCCAATACTAGAGCCATGAATTATTTAACATAAGGAGTCCACAGCTAAGTGAGCAGACATGGCTGACCAATGATGTCATCAAGAATGTGGATTCTCTCCAACTTCCTATCCCACTGTTTTTAGCCTGAACTTTGCCAGTATAGTCACTCCCCTCATGTAGCAAGATGGTGGCCCTCAGTGTGGCATCACATCCAGACACAGTAACCTCCAGAAGAAGAAAATGCCTTCCATTCCTGTGTCAGTCTCCTTCTGACCATGAGGAAGCCTTTCCCAGAAGCCCCCACCACACTTCCTCTTACATCTCCTTGACCATACTGCACCAAGTGCTCCTGCCTAGTTAGCAGCAAGGAGATGTCGTGAAAGGCATGGCTATGTGAAGTGTGGCCGCACCAAACAGAAGCAGCATTCTGCTTATTAGAAAGGGGAAGAGGGATGTGTGGGGTATGAACCACAGCACTGCTATACCTATGCGCCCCATGCTCTTGACATTACCTCCTTCCCCTCCAACTGAAAAATACCTCCCTGACCATTCTTCATGGGCCAAACTATCCAGGTATCGGAATTCCCTTCCTAGATAGTTCTTTTTTTTTTTTTAATTTTTTAAGGTTTATTTATTTTTGTGAGAGACAGACAGACAGCATGAGCAGGGGAGGAGCAGAAAGAGGGAGACACAGAATTCGAAGGAGGCTCCAGATGCAGCACTCAAACTCACAAACCATGAGATCATGACCTGAGCCGACAACAGACACTTAACTGACTGAGCCACCCAGGCACCCCTCTTCCTAGATAGTTCTTAGAGAAGACCATGGCTTCTGTGGAGCTTGCTGGGAACTCCTGCATCCTATACCACTGTGCTCACGCTCACCACTGTCAGTCTCCTATTAGTCATGTGCCATCTGTTTTCCCCAAACCGGACTGTGAGCTTCCAGGGGACAGACACTATGCTCAGTTCTTGTTTCGATCCCCAGTGTGCAGCTCTCCACCTGGTGCTCTGTGCATGTTCACCTGACACCACCAGAGCCTTGCATCAAGTGGCTGAGACCCAAAGGCCCATCTAGCACGTCTATGTGCTGCCACTCAAGGCCAACACCTGTGCTCCTGGTTAAACTCATGTGCACGGCCAGGCAGGAGCCTGTGCCCTCCATCCACCTGCTAGCTCCAAGCACGTGTGGACAGATTCTGCATCCCTGTGACATTACTGAGCAGCAGACAGCAGTCACAAAGGCCACAGTGAGCATCCCTGCTGTTTTTCCCTCCAGGCCCCATTGCAGACATCTCCAGAACACAGAACAACATGGAGGAAATGGGCCAACTCCATAGCACTGATTTCATCTTTAAAACTAAGTTCGAACCAGGTCATTGTTCACTCCTATTAGGTGAGTGCTAGCCGGCCCGTCTTCAGGACTGCCAGAACCTTTGCTTCACAACTCTTCCTTCCTGCACACAACAGTCCCTGATGCAGCTGAAGACAGGTTCCCACCGGCCGTCTCTGCTGATGAAGCCAAGGCCTGTTATCATTCCTGGTTCTACATGTGATGGTAAGGGGCCTCTCAGCTGCCTGGCTCCCTCACTTACCCAGAAGCACTCTAGCTTGTCAACGAGCTCCAAATATAAGAGAGCAGAACCCAACACTCTAGCAATGGTGTGTAGCCACAGCACAAAACAGGAGGACTTCCCCTTTAGTAGATGCTAAAGTAACCCCACATTGCACAGTTACACAGTAACAGTTTGCTGTGTTACCTGGAGCAAGTCAAATCATGACTCTCTGAGCTTCAGTTCCCTCATCTCTAAAGCACCAATCAAGATACTGATTGATACGGGTGTTGTGAAGATTTAATTAAAAGAGAAGGCAAAGAACCGAGCAGTGGGGCACCTGGGTGGTTCAGTGAATTAAGCATCTGACTCTTGATTTTGGCTCAGGTCATGATTTCACGGTTTCTGAGACTGAGCCCCACTTTAGCCTCTGCGCTGGGCGTGGAGCCTGCTGAAGATTCTCTCCCTCCCTCTCCCTCTGCCCCTCCCCTGATCAAACTCTCCCTCCCTCCCTCTCTCTCTCTCTCTCTCTCTCTCTCTCTCTCTCTCAAAACAAACAAACCAGCCAACCAAAAACTGAGCAAAGACTATGAGTCCAACAATGGGAGCCACGACTGCTCTCACCACAAAAAACATGAAGCCTACCTCGTTTTTCCACATACTGCACCTCTGTCCTTTACCAACATCACCAATGGTGAGGACAGGGGTCACGGAATGTTAGAAGTGGAAATGCTCTCAGATGCCAATTTAGCTCAGTGGTTGGTTCCCAAACCCAGCTGAATCATATAAACAGGTTTCATAAAAGATCATCTCAGAGGCCCAACTACAGACCAATTTAAATCAGGATCTCCGGGGTCAGAGTGCAGGCATCTGTTCTCTCCTAGGCTTACACGGGAGCACAGGAGGCCCAGAGAAATGAAGTGACTCTCTGCTGAGACGTTTCAGGTTGATACCAATGCATCAGCCCGGTGTTTCAGATATCAAAACAGCTTAGGGACTTTTATTCTATCAGCCAACGTCAGGGTCCCTCCCAGCCAACGCATCTGACCAGCTTGTTTTCCATACCCTCAACCAGACCTCTTCCGTGCAGACCCAACAAGTGTTGGAGGAAGGGTGGGTGAGGGACAGAGATGAGCAAGATGGGTGAGGAGCATTCCAGGAAGCAGGCAGGAATAGGAGGGCTACTCACCTCTTGCCTGAACGCTCACAGCCTCTCGTGTCCGGATCCAGCTCCTTCAAGTCCAGCCCATGCTGCTCGACCAGGACGAAAGCACTTCCTTCCACTGGCTGTTTCCTACCTTTCTTCGCGGCACTTTGGCACCTTATCCTCCGCCTCAGCCCCAACACGAGTCAGAGGGCCCAAAGGGCATTCAGTAATTCAAGCGCTACTCACTGAGCTCGTGCTTTGTGCCAGAGGCTCTACTAGAAAAGTGATCCGAGCTAACAGCGTGGGGAGGCCAACTACTTCCTCATCTGGTGAAAGATCTCCTTCCAGGAAGAGGCAGCCAGCCGGTATCTCACGCCAAAGGCCCAGCCCTTTGCTAAGGAAGGGAGAGCCGTGCTCGTGGAGCACACACGGAACGAACAAGAGCTGCTCGAAGCCGGTCAGGGGAAGCACGGAGTTCGGGGCAGACTCCTGAAGAGGGAGCGTTTAGAGACAGATTCATTTTTAGCTGCGGAAACACAGTTACACAAGGGTGGCTGTTGCTTATTCTGTTCCCTCCAGTTCAGCTGCATGGTCACTGGAGTGATGCTGTTGCTGATTGGCCGACTTTCAGCAGGGCGGTCGCTAGAGACTGTAGCTGATTGGCTGTTGGCAGCATGGGCGTGAAGCTGCTGTTGATTGGCCATTAGCACGGTCTCTGGTGCGAAGCTGTTGCTGATTGGCTGACTGTAGCACCGTTGTTACTGAAGCATGGGCTGGGTATGTGACCAGTGCGGGTGGTTACCAGTGTGTTGCAAGGAACTCTAGCAAACAGTAGCCGGTGTTTTCGTTTCTTGATGTTGGCGTATGGGATGGTTTATTTTATCAAGTCCCCCTCTGAGTTCTTTATCCCCCAACTCTGGGTTCTGACAGGGGGCAGTGCAATTCCCAGCCTCAAGAAGTTCATACTCTGGTTAGAAATTCAGGGCACACTCTTAAAAATGGTACCAGTGGTGCCAAGTTTGGTGTTCACTCAGCAAATGTTTATGGTATGAGCTCCAGCAGTGTTTTAGCCCATGTGGACGCACTGGGATGCTAAACTCAAAACCAAAAGAAGAAGGGTCAAGAACAAAAGACCAAAAGAAAAGAAAAGAAAAGAAGGCCTTTGCAATTGAAACATATCCAAATGGAAAGCTGACAGAGACCCCAGAGTGTGTGCACTCCAGTCTCCTCTTTTGAATGGTAAGAAAACCTGATTCCCAGAGGAGGTAACTGACATACTATATTCACATAACATGTTACTTGACAAAGAGGGACCCAAGGATCCTGACTCCTGGTTCAGCGCTTCTTTACTGAAACCTACTGCCCGTGCACAAGGAGAAAGGAGCTGGCTACTCTCATTTAAGGTGGTGGGGAAAGCCTCACAGAGGAGGTCGGCCTGCAAGTGGGCTTTGGGGGAAGATCATCATGAACATGTGAATAGTTTTCTGTGCAGGCCTCTTGTGAGGAATTCCCTAAGACTGTATACCCCAGTCTCCTGGTCCCAAACCTGCCCAATTCACACCTCTGCCACCTGCCGTCCTTTCACAGGCCACCTTTGGCAGCACCAAGGATCCTTGACTCTGGTCGCCATGTTTCATCAATCACAGCTAGATATTCTGCTCCCAGATCTTGGACATTTTCCCTTGACTGACACCTTCTTCTTTTCATTCTGTACCCACACATTTTCTGTACCCCCAAAAAGGCCACTCTGTGATCCTGGGTTTACACATTATCTAGTCAATACATGGGTCTCCTCTGTATCCCTGCCAAATGCTTGGTTTATTTATAACCACTGATGGTCAACTCACTGTCAAGGCTGCCTGCCTATTCCATTTTCAATAGTCAAAAACTGAAATATTATTTCTACTGAGTTCAAATATGTCTCCCTGTACTTTCTACCTACTAGTGCAAATTTTACACTAGATCCCATAGAAAAAAATCAAATTCCCCAGATGTGCTGGTGAAGACTACAAGAACTACAGACAGACAAACCCAGGTTCAGATCTCAACCCTGCCACTCCGGGCTCTGTGCCCTAGTATTTCACCCATCCATTTCCGTATCCTGTGAGAATCAGCACTGGGGTAGACTGATGGCAATTTTCTCTTTCCTGGTCCTCCAGTTTCCTCATCTGTAAATGGCACCTGTGAGAATCTTTATATTAAAGTGCAGCACAGTGCCTGGCGTACATTGAGTGCCCAGTAAACACCAGCTTTTATTACTCAAGGATACCAATATCCTGACAAACATTATTTTCTAGTTAAATACCCCTGGTTCATGTCATGGTTCTCAGGCCCCTCACCTTCTCGGACTGTGGGTACAGCACATGCTCTGGGCATCCTTTGCCTCTCAATGGGTCTTCCCTTGCCTGCCTCCAGTCCTATACTTGCCAATTCCTGCTGTCCTCTGCTAGAAGGGCTAATGAACACCCATGGCCATTTAGATGCAGAATCTGGAAGGACTGTGCAGCAGGAACAAGCTGGACTTTCACATCGGGCGGGAACAGGGAGGTGCCTGGGGACGCTGAGAATAGCCAACCTGAGATGAGCAGGAGATGGCACCAGCTGGCGAGGGGCGATGGTGGGGGCAGGGGTCTGCATGCGAGCATCGTGGACGATGCTTGGCCCCAGACCAACCCTGTGCTCACTGCTCCCTCCAGCCTGGCAGGAAGCAGCTGAGGGAGATGTTCCTTCAACATTATAAATTCCCTACAATTTCCTACTCCTCCTTGACCTAGAAAGACAGACCAGCAGAGAAATGTCATCCCATCTGGAGTTACAGAGAGCTCTGGGAAATGTTTCACTTTATTTAGCTCTGAAGGAAACCATGGGAGGAGAAATGAAAAGGGCAGAACAAGCGAGGGAATACGCACTTTAAAGCAGTCACTGGCTCTTAGTAGGTCCTAGTAGAATGGATCATTTTGTGGCTAAGAAGACTGAGGCCCAGAGAAGGAAAATGGTTTGCCCTAAAGCTCATAGGAGAGTTGTAGCAGAACCTGGCTTATGGTGCAAGTGTTCTCTGTCTCCTATAATCAAACCTTCCATATTTCCTCCTTACCCCACCCCCCCGTGTGTGTCCACATGTACATCTATGATATATGTGCACATAGACACATACACACATGCACAGGATTCTCAGTGGATGCATTAGAGACAATTTAGGAATGTATAAAACAAAGAAGAAAATTAAAATTATTTAAAATACCAAAATTTAGAAATTACATTTTGGGTATTTTCTTTTTTTCTATGTGTATACACATAAGACATGAGTAATATATAACAATACATTGTTAAGCTCCGGAATTTAATATAAATATAGATATGTGATCTCTTTTGTTCATTTACTATATTATGAAGTTATATATACAAATATTCTTCCAAGACATTTAACAGCTTTAAAATACAACATGTGCACCTGGGTGGCTCAGTTAGTTGAGCATATGACTTAGTTTTGGCTCAGGTCATGATTCCAGGGTCATGAGATCAAGCCCCATATTGGGCTCTGGGCTGAGCATGGAGCCTGCTTGGGATTGTCTCTCTCCCTCTCTCTTTGCCCCTCCTCCACTCACACGTGTGTGTCTCCCTCCCCTTCTCTCTCTTTCTCTCTCTCTCTCTCTCTCTCTCAAAAAAAAAAAAGAAAATGCTTTAAAAATTATTTTTCTAAATTTGATAAAAATTATAAACCCACAGATCCAAGGAGCTCAGCAAACCTCAAATACAAGAAACATGAAGAAAATGACACCAACGAACATTGTTACAGGGACACTTTGGATATATTGCAGATTCAGTTATAGACCACCACAATAAAGTGAGTCAAATGAATTTTTTGGTTTCCCAGTGTATATAAAATTTATTCCACTATACTACATTCTATCAAGTATGGAATAGCATGTCTAAAAATGTACATACCTGAATTTAAAAATATCTTATTTCTTTATCAAAAAATTGAAATTAGAAATACTATGCAATCCAGTAATTCCACTACTGGGTATTTACCCAAAGAAAACAAAAACACTAATTTGAAAAGATATAGAAATACCTACCCCTATGTTTATTGCAGATTATTTACAATAGCCCAGATATAGAAGCAACCTGTGTCCATTGACAGATGAATGGATAAAAAGATGTGATATATATATATATATATATATATATATCCACACATTCATACAATGGAATATTATTAACCATAAAAAAGTAGAGATCTGCCATTTGGGACAACATGGACAGACCTAGTGGGTATTATGCTAAGTGAAGTTAATAAATACAAACCCATATAATTTCATTTATATGTGAAATCTAAAAGAAAAAAAATGAACAAATTAAAAAAAAACAGAAATAGGCCCAAAAAACAGAGAACTAGTGATTGCTGGGGGTGGGATGGGAGGAATGGGTAAAATGGGTGAAGGGGTGTGGGAGATACAGGCTTCCAGTTACGGAATGAATAAGTCACAGGGATGAAAGGCACAGCTTGGGAATATAGTTAATGATACTGCAATTGTGTTGTATGGTGACAGATGGTTATTATACTTGTGGTGAGCAAAGCACAACACAGAGAGATGTGTAATCACTATTTTGTACACTGAAACTCATGTAACATTGTATGTCCACTATACTTTAATTAAAAAAATACTTTATTGTTAAAAAATGCTAACCATCACCTGAGCTTTTTTTAAATAATTTTTATTATGTTTGTTTATTTATTTTGAAGGGGGGCAGAAGGAGAGGGAGAGAGAGAGAATCCCAAGCAGACCCCGCACTGTCAGGGAAGAGCCCAATGTGGGGCTCGAACTCACAAACCACGAGATCATGATCTGAGCCAAAATCAAGAGTCAGATGCTCAACCAACTGAGCCACCCAGGCACCCCCATCATCTGAGCTTTAACTGAGCTGTAATCAATGATCACAGATCACCATAACAAGTAATAATGAGAAAGTCTGAAACATTGTGAGAATTTCCAAAATGTGACAGAGACACAAGGAGCAAACTGTGTTGGAAAGATGATGCTGATAGACTTGCTTAATGCAGGGTTGCCACAAGCCTTCAATCTGTTAAAAAATGTAATATTTTCAAAGTGCAATACAATAAAATAAGGCATGCCTATATTACATCCAAATCTAATAAAAAAGAGAAAATCTTTTTCTTTCTTTCTTTTTCTTTCTTTCTTTCTTTCTTTCTTTCTTTCTTTCTTTCTTTCTTTCTTTCTTTCCTTCTTTCTTTCTTTCTTGACAGAGACAGCACAAGTGAGGCAGAGGCAGAGAGAGAGGAGACAGAGAATCCCAAGCAGGCTCTGTGCTGCCAGTGTAGAGCCTGATGCAGAGCTTGATCTCATGAAACCATGAGATCATGACCTGAGCCGAAACCAAGAGTTGGACACTTAACTGACTGAGCCACCCAGGAGCCCCTAAAAAAGAGAAAATCTTAAAAGCAGCCAGAGGAAAAAAAAGACATATTACATACAGAAGAAAAAAGATAAGAATGCAGAAACTTTCTCACAGGAGCAAAGCAATGAAATGACAATGGGGCAAAATCTTAAAATACTGAAAGAAAATAAGTTAACCTATAATTCTATACTCAGGTAAGATTTCTTATCAAATTCAAAGTGAAAGGAAGACATACAAAAACTAAGAAATGATTACAGCAGACATATACACATGAAATGTTAAAGAAAGTTCAAGTGGGAGAAAAATGATATTAGATAGAAATGGAGACATACACAAAGGAATTATGGGCATCAAAAATGGTAACTACATGCAACATAGATATGATTTTTTGTTATTATAACAATCTCTTCAAAATATAATTGTCTAAACAACAATAATAACAGAGTATGGCATTTATAACACATGTATAACAGCAGTAACATGAAGGTTTGGGGGGAAAAATGGAACTTATAGATGATTGTCATAAAACATAATTCAACCACTAAAATAAACTATGGAACTGTAGCTAATAAAGGAGACGAAATAGAATAATAAAAAAAATACTCAAAGATTCCAAAGTAGTTAAAGAAGAAAGGGAATAAAGAACAGATGGGACAAATAGAAAACAAACAGCAAAAGGATAGACTTAAGCTTAACCACACCAATAATCACATTAAACACAAAAGTCCTAAACACACCATTTAAAAGGTAGACATTGTGATTTTAAGATTGAATAACAAAACAAGACCTAACGATATATGTTTCCTACAAAAAAACATCCTTGCTAAGTTTTATTTAAGTAATCTCTACACTCAACATGGGGCTCAAACTCATGACCCTGAGATCAAGAGTCGCATGGTCTTCTGACTTAGCCAGCCAGGAGCCCCTAAAAAATATACTTTAAATATAAAGACACAGCAGGTTAAAAATACAGGATGGGAAAATGCACTAGTCAAAAGAAAGGTGGAGTGGGTCTCCTAACACCAGACCAAGTAGATTGAAGAACCAAGATTATCACAAGGGATAAAGAAGTTCACTTCATAATGATAAAGGCTGAATTCACCAAGAGGACATAACAATCCTATTTATGTTCCTAATAACAGAACTTCAAAATACAGGAAGCAAAAGTTGATAGAAATATAAGGAGAAACTGACAAATCTTAGGCAGAGACTTCAATAACTCCCTCAAAAAGTGATAGAACATGTAGACAGAAAATCAGCAAGGATTTAGTAGACTGAAACAATACTACCGAACAACTTGATGTAATTGACATTTATAAAACACTCCACCCGGGGTGCCTGGGTGGCTCAGTCGGTTCAGCGTCCGACTTTGGCTCAGGTCACGATCTCATGGTTCGTGGGTTCGACCCCCGCATCAGGCTCTGTGCTGACAGCTAGCTCAGAGCCTGGAGCCTGTCTTCGGATTTTGTGTCTCCTTCTCTCTCTGACCCTCCCCTGCTCGCGCTGTCTCTCTCTGTCTCTCAAAAATAAATAAAAAACATAAAAAAAAATTAAAACACTCCACCCAACAATGGCAGAATATGTATTTTCTAGTGCATGTAGAATATTACCAACATAGACCACCTTCTGGGCCATAAAAAAAGTCTTAAGACATGTAAAAGAATTCAAGTCATAAAAATTATGTTCTCTTACCACAATGGAATTAAATTAGAAATCAATGAAATATCAGGGCACCTGGTGGCTCAGTTGGTTAAGCATCCGACTTGTGCTCAGGTCGTGATCTCATGGTTTGTGGGTTCAAGCCCTGCATCGGGCTCTGTGCTGATAGCTCAGAGCCTGGAGCCTGCTTTGGATTCTGTGCCTCCCTCTCTCTCTGCCCCTCCCACGCTCGTGCTCCGTCTGTCTCTCTCTCTCAAAAATAAATAAACGTTTAAAAATTTTTTAAAAAATCAGTGAAATATAGCTCTCTGGGAAACCCTCAAATATTTGGAAACTAAGTAACACTTAGATATAACTCATGTGTCAAATAACAAATCAAAAGGGGAATTAGAAAGTACGTTGAATTGAATGAAAATGAACACACAACATATGAAGAATTTGTGGAATGTTCTTAAACCAGCACATAAAAAGAAATGTATAGCATTTAATGCTTATATTAAAAAAGGAGAAAGGACTGAAATCAATAAGGTAAGCCTCTAACTTAAGAAACTCATGATAAAAGAGACTTCTGGGAAAGATGGCAGAGTAGGAGGAACGTAAGCTCACCTGGTCCCACAGATACAACTAGATAATACCCACATCAGTGTAAATAACCCAGAAAACAACCTGAAGACTGGCAGAACAGACTCTTCACAGCTAAATCTAGAGAAGACACCACATAGAAGAGGGTAGAAATGTAGAGACATGGTTGGGAATTAAATGGACCCCGGACTGTCTGCAGGACAGAGGGACACTGTGTGCATGGAGAGGGGAAAAAAATAGACCCTCTCACCAAGCATCTCAGGCACAGGGAACCCACATGGAAAAGACATTTCCCACAGCCCAGATGCAGGGACACTGCAGCAGCCAGAGCAGGGCAATACTCTCTGCCTAGCTGGCTAACAGCACACCCCCTGCACACTTCTGTGAATCCTTCCCCTCGAGCATGGCCCACTTTGGCTTTTTTGTTTGTTTGTTTTAAATTTTTTTAATGTTTATTTATTTTTGAGAGACAGAGACAGAGCATGAATGGGGGAGGGACAGAGAGCAAGGGAGACACAGAATTTGAAGCAGGCTCCAGGCTCTGAGCTGTCAGCACAAAGCCCAATGCGGGACTCGAACTCATGGACCACAAGATCATGACCTGAGCCAAAGTGGGACACTAAACTGACTGAGTCACCCAGCTACCCCTAGCACGGCCCACTTTGGCAAGAGTTTTGGGTGACTGCAGCGCCCCTCCAAGAGCAGATCTTGGGGGACCGTGATGGCACCAGGGGCCTTGCCCCTGGATGCTCCTGCCCCCTCCCTTGGCCAGAGCCCCCCCCCCCCCGCCCCAAGCAGTGCCACAAGCCTGTCAGCATACAAGCAGCTTTGACAGGGGCCAGCACCACTCCAAAATGACTCCAGCCCTGAGGGGAAGGGAAGATCACCACACACAGAGGTCCAACCGCAGCCCAGCAGTATGCTGGGGGCAGACATCTGGTCTGACTGCAGGCCCCACCCACCAATGAAAACTTCTCAAAAGGGCTCCTGGGTGGCTCAGTTGGTTGCGTGTCTGACTTGGGCTCAGGTCATGATCTCACGGTTTGTGAGTTCGAGCCCCGCGTCGGGCTCTATGCTGACAGCTCAGAGCTTGGAGCCTGTTTTGAATTCTGTGTCTCCCTCTCTCTCTGCTTCTCTCCTGCTCACATTCTATCTCTCTCTAAAAAATAAATAAAGATTTAAAAAATTTTTAAAAAAGGAAAGCTTCTCAGAAGACAATACAATAAGATGTTATATACAAACCTAATGGTAACCACAAATCAAGAACCAGTAATAGATGTGCAAAAAATAAAGACAAAGGAATTTAAGTATATCACTAAAGAAAGCCAAAAACCCAATGGAGAGCACGAGAAGAAAGGAACTACAGAAACAACCATAAAACAAGTAACAAAATGGCAGTAAGTACATATCTATCAATTACTTTGAGTGTAAATGGACTAAATGCTCCAACAAAGCAGGAAAGAATATCCAGTAGAAAAAAGACAATCGCTTCAACAAATGGTGCTGTGAAACACGGACAGCAACATGAAAAAGAAGGAAACTGGACCACTTTCTTACACCATAAACAAAAATAAACTCAAAATGGATGAAAGACATAAATGTGAGACACGAAACCATTAAAACCATAGAGGAGACCACAGGCAGCAACTTCTTTGATATGTCTTAATAGATATGTCACCTGAGGCAAGGGCAACAAAAGAAAAAATTAACTATTGGGACTACATAAAAATAAAAAGCTTCTCCACAGTGAAGGAAACAATTAGCAAAATTAAAAGGCAACCTATAGAATAGAAGATATTTGTAAATAACATCTCCAATAAAGGATTAGTGTCCAATATATATAATTTATAAAATTCAACACCTAAAAACAAACCATCCAGTTAAAAATGAGCAGAAGATATGAAAAGACATTTTTCTAATGACATATAGATCGTCAACAGACACATGAAGAGATGCTCAACGTAATTCATCATCAGGGAAATACAAATCAAAACTACAGTGAGATATCACCACACACCAGTCAGACTGGCTAAAATTAACAACACAAGACACAACAGGTAGTGGTGAGGATGCAGAGAAAGGGGAAACCCTCTTACCCTGTTGGTGGGAATGCACACAGGTGCAGCCACTATGGAAAACAGTACGGAGTTTCTTCAAGAAGTTAAAAATAGAACTCCCCTGGGGCTCCTGGGTGGCTCAGTTGGTTAAGCAGCCGCCTTCTGCTCAGGTCATGATCTCACAGTTCGTGGGTTTGAGCCCTGCGTTGGGCACTGTGCTGACAGCTCAGAGCTTGGAGCCTGCTTCGGATTCTGTGTCTCCCTCTTTATCTTCCCCACCCCCACTCGTGCTCTGTCTCTCTCTCTCTCAAAAATAAATAAACATTAAAAAATTAGAAAAAATAGAACTCCCCTATGATCCAGCAATTGCACTACTAGGTATTTATCCAAAAAATACCAAAATACTAATTTGAAGGAATATATGCACCTTAATGTTTATAGCAGCATTATCAGCAATAGCCAAATTATGGAAAAAGCCCAAATGTCCATCCACTGATGAATGGATAAAAAAGATGTGATATATATACATACAATAGAATATTATTCAACCATAAAAAGAATGAAATCTTGCCATTTGCAATGACATGGAGGGAGCTAGAGAGTATTATGTTAAGCAAAATAAGACAGAGAAAGACAAATACCATATGATTTCACTCATTTGTGGAATTTAAGAAACAAAACAGTCTTAGGGGAAAAAAAGAGACAGGAAAACCAAGAAACAGACTCTTGGAAAACCAAGAAATTGTACAGAATGAAACTGATGATTACCAGAGGGGAGATGTGTGGGGGATGGGTTAAATAGGTGATTCGGATTAAGGAGAGCAGTTACTGTGATGAGCACCAGGTGTTGTGTGAATGTGTTGAGTCATTAAATTGTACACCTGAAACTAATATTACACTGTATACTAACCAGAACTTAAATAAAAACTAAAAAAAATAAGATCCATCTATATGCTACCTATAAGAGATTCATTTCAGACTTAAAGACATATGCAGAACCTGTTTGGGATTATCTTTCTCTCTCTCTTTCTCCCTCTCTCTCCCTGCCCCTTCCCTGCTCACATGCACACATCCTCTCTCGCAAAATAAATAAATAAACATTTAAAAAAAAACCAAAGACTGTAACAAGAAACAAAAAAGGACACTATAAAACCATAAAGGGAACACTTCAACAAGAAGATACAACAATTGCACATATTTATGCGCCCAACATGAGAGTACCCAAATAACATAAAGCAGCAATAACAGACATAAAGGAAGTGATGGTAATAAGTACCATACGGTTTCACTCATATGTGGAATTTAAGAAACAAAACAAGTGAACAAAGAAAAAGGGAGACAAACCAAAAAAGAGACTCTTAACTATAGAGAACAAACTGGTGGTTACCAGAGGGGTGGTGGGTAGAGGATGACTGAAATAGGTGATGAGAATTAAGAGTACACTTATCGTGATTAGCACTAAGTAATATATAAAACTGTGGTACCACTATACTGTACACCTAAAATTAATATGACACTGTGTGGTAACTACACTGGAATTAAAAATTTTTAACATTTTTATTTATTTTTGGAGACAAAGAGAGACAGAGCATGAACAGGAGAGGGGCAGAGAGAGAGGGAGACACAGAATCCGAAACAGGCTTCAGGCTCTAAGCTGTCAGCACAGAGTCCAACATGGGGCTTGAACCCACAAACTGTGAGATAATGACCTGAGCTGAAGTTGGACGCTTAACTGACTGAGCCACCCAGGCACCCCTGGAATTAAAATATTTTTTAAATATATTAAAAAAAGAAACTACAAAAAAAAAAAGCAATTAGAACCAAAGTAGGCAGAAGAAAGGAAATAATAAAGAACAGAGTGGAAATCAATCAAATAGAAAACAGCAAAACATTAGAGAAAGTCAATGAAACCAAGATCTGGTCCTCGGAGAACACCAATAAAATTAATAAACTTCTAAAAAGTCTGATAAGGAGGATGAGAGAAAGTACAAATTCCCAGTAACAGAAATGAGAAAAATGACATTACTACAGATTCAACAGAAAATAAAAGGACAACAAAGGAAACATATGAGCAACTTTCTGTCTATAAATCTGACAATTTAGATGAAATGGATGGATTCTCTGAGGCTACTAAAGTTCACTCAAGAAGGAACAGATAACCTGAACAGTCCTATATGCATTAGTAAAAAAAATTAAATGGAATATGTGATTAACACCTACACACAAAGAAAATTCCAGGCCCATATGACTTCACTGGTGAATTCTACTAAATGGCATAGGAAAAAAATAATATCAATTCTACATAAAATTTTCCAGAAAATTGAAGAGGAGGAAATAGTTCCCAAATCACTGCACAAGGCCAGCATTACCCTAATGCCAAAACCAGATAATATATCACAAGAAAAAAAAAACAACTACAGACCAATTATCCCTCCTGAAAATAGATGCAAAATATTCTAAACAAAATTTTAGTCTATTAAAACCAATAGTATATAATAACACATCATAACCAAGTGGAGTTTCTCCTACTTTTCTTTTAGCCTTCAAAAATCAATGTATTGATTATGAATTGTGAATTATGTAATTCACAAATTCAATAAGCTAAAAAAGAAGCACATGATCATCAATAGATGCAGAAAAAGCATTTGACAAAATTCAATATCCATTCCTAATTAAAAAAAAAACTCAGCAAACTAGGAATAGAAGCAAGTATCTCCAACCTGATATAAACCTGATATATATATCATATATATATATATGAATACAAGAGAACTTATATTCAGAATAAAAGGCATCCAGATTGGAAAAGAAGAAATAAAACTGTCTTGATTAGCAGATTACATGATTCTCTATGTAGAAAATCTAATGGAATTTATAAAAGAAGCTATCAAAATAGTAAGTTCAGCAAGGTTGCAAGATACAAGATCAATATGCAAAAATCAATTCTATCTCTATAAGCTATCAATGCACAATCAGAAACTGAAATTACAAAAACTATACAATTAATTCTTACAATTCAAGATTTAAAAAAACAATTTAAAAATGGGCAAAAAATCTGAATAGACATGTTTCCAAAGAAGACACAGAATTGGCCAATAAGCATATGAAACAATGCTCAGTAGTATCATTGGCTATTGGGAAAATGTGTATCATTTTCCACATGTACCACAATAAGATACCACTTCATACCCCCTAGTATGGCTATAATAGAATAGACAGATAATGATAAATGTTGAA
Source organism: Cryptoprocta ferox (assembly GCA_028646485.1). NCBI lineage: Eukaryota > Metazoa > Chordata > Mammalia > Carnivora > Eupleridae > Cryptoprocta > Cryptoprocta ferox. Next base: position 46,995,888 of record CM053574.1, read on the forward strand.
AAGAATGTGGAGAAACTGGAACCCCAATTCACTGCTAGTCACTTTGGAAAATAGTTCGTCAGTTCCTCAAAATATTAAACAGAGTTACCATATGATCCTGAAATTCCATTTATAGATAAATATCTAAGACAAATAAAAACATAGGTTCACATAAAAATTTGTACACAAATGGACATTATTTCATAGTGGTCAAAATGAGTAGAAACAACACAAATATCCATCAGCTGATGAATGGATAAATAATACGTGCAATGGAATATTACTTAGCAATAAAGAGAAACGAAATTCTGGTTGTGCAGATTACAACATGCATAAACCCTGAAGAACTTACGCTAAGTGAAAGAAGTCAGACACAAAGGACAACATACAGTATGACTCCATTGACATGAAATGTACAGAATAAGGACATATACAAACAGAAGGTATATTAGTTGTTGCCTGGGGCTGGGAAGGAGGGGAGAGTTGCAGGTGACAGATAAGGGGTGAAGGGAAAAGGAAATGCTCTAAAATTCATTATGGCAATGGTTGCACTACTCTCCATATATTGAAATCCACTGAATAGTGTTTTAAATGAATGAATTATACATTAGGTGAATTATATTTCAAAAACTCTGTTAAACAAAGTTGGTCTCCAAGTGGTAGGATTCCCAGGAGTTGGTGCTGATCCTTGAAGGGATCTCCACGGAAGCCATGGACATCAACTGGGCTTGTCTGAGCCCTCAGGTAGGGCGATGGCAGCTTCAGAACATCCTTCCTGATGCCTCAAAGGAAACTCCCAGCATCCCTCACAGAGCAGGAGCCATTTCTCTCACCCAGCAACAAAGCACGACTCTCAGACTGGCCAAGGAAATTGCACATCACCAGGACACGGGCAGCCTCGGAGCTGCTGGCCAGCGTCACTGAGCCCCACAGCCATGGTGTGCACCCTCTTAAGGTTCAGACTCTTCCCACCTTCGAGCTGTCCAGTCTCAGAGGCTATATTTTCTATCCTGCCTCTGAAGCACCTGAAACCCGTTCCTTCCTCTTCCTGGCTGACAGTTGTGCAGGGGAAAAAAAGCTTCTCTTTCCCTTTGCTGATCAGGGGGCTACCCATTGACTCCCTGACCTCCACCCTTCTGAGGAGCCGACTAGAACAGCCTCCAGCTTCACTCTTCTTTTTTCACCATGGGGGAAGCTGAGACCTTGAGTGATATTGTTCAAGGTTTCCGACATTGACTCCTGCCTCGGAAGTGGGAACGTCCCCCCATCCTGAGGAAAAAAGCCCATTTTTGGGGTTTGGGATAGCTGTGCCCCCAAAGTGAGTAGAATGAACTCAGAGGGACTACTTTCCATATCAGCCCAATGTGGCCTGGTGGTCAGGGGTCCTTTATGAGAAGAGTGTCCCCTCCTTATATTTCCCCCTTTCTGTCCCAGATCAGAACAAAGGCACAGACCCTCAAGCCCAGGAGGGCAGGGCCAGCAGGCCAGAGAGAGGTCAGTCTCCTCTCCTCTCAGGGCCTCTGGTTGTCCACAGAGGACAGTAGAGGCTCCTGAGAGGCCGTCTCACAGGGTTCATGTTTCTTCAGGCGAGAAAGAGACTGGGCTCCCAAGGCAAGGCTGATGTGGGGATCACCCCACAATGCTGTGTCCTTACTGACCTTAAGCAGCTACCTTCCTCTGCTTTGGTGCCAGGCACTGAAAACATTTTCCTTAATTTTAGGAGCCCACTTGTACTTGATGGGAGGCCAGAGGTACAGTGTTCATACCATCCTAAGTGCACACAGAAAGAACACCAAATATCTTCCCTGAAGGCCTCGCCCCTTGTCCCCAGGATTGTTCGAATCATACTGCCCTCTGTGAATCTGCTGCAGGCCATTCTAATTAGTTATCTGCCAACCTGCTGGTGTCCCTACTAGCAGACGGAGTTCCTCAGGGGCAAGGATTGTGTCTTATACACCCTTGTATTCCTAGTGCCAGGGGAAAGCAGCACCTGGAGGAGGCCTGAGTTAAATGTGCTGAACTAAATGCAGAGCTGGGATCCAGACCTGGCCTCACTCTGTCCACAGGGATGGACTGGGAGTAATTTCTGCACTGTGGTCTGAGGCTCCACCTACCCAAGCCGCCTCCTGTACCTCCCTCCTCCTACAGGTAACTGAAGGCTCTCGCTGCCTTGTCTTGCCCCTTCACCCTTTATCTCTCATAGATGTTCCCTCAATAAACCTCTGGCCCATCTAAATCTGTGTTGGCATCCACTTCTGGGAAAACCTGAACTGACACACTGTGACATAGGGGCTCTCAGAGCAGAGATCTGGTTGGGGGATAGGGCAGGGTCGGGGCAGCAGGCATTTTCCAGAGAGCCCTAAACATCCCATTCCTGACTCTCTAAAGAGGCTTGGATCAGGCCACTTGACTTCCTCACCAGCTTGATATAGTTAAAAAGCTGGATGTCTAGATTTTTTTATTTTATGTTTTATTTTATTTTATTTTATTTTGTTGTTTATTTTGAGAGAGAGAGAGAGAGTGAGAAGGGGAGGGGCAGAGAGAAAGGGAAAGAGAGAATCCCAAACAGGCTCCACATGGCCAGCACAGAGCCTGACGAGGGGCTCAAACCCACAAACCATAAGATCATGACCTGAGCAGAAATCAAGAGTCAGACGCTTAACCGACTGAGCCACCCAGGCAAACCTAGCCTCATTTTTTTAAATGAATCACATTATCCAACAGGTTGAAGACATGGTTTTTGGCTGGCAGAGAAAACACTAGTGACAAGTGTTGCCTACTAATTCATTCCCTTGGAAGTGCACACAAGCTTCCAGGAGAGCCAAGTAGACAGCACGGAGACTGAGATGACATTGACCCTGATGGTGCCTAATCGCTCCTAAAACCCCCAACCGTTACCAGACCGCAATCAGGCATCCTGGTGTAGATAGGTGCATGAGTGGCTAAAGGGAGAGGGTCAGAAGAGCCAGGCTGCCCTCAGGGCTTACAGGGAGTGTCCTGAGAATCAGGTGAGAATACAGGCACAGTTGTGTCCAGGGAGTGGGGACACTTTCTAATCTTAGCTCTTCTGTGACAGGTGACATGCCTGAGGGATGGAGACCAGTGACAGACCCTTCACCTGTGACTATCAAATCCCACTGCTTTGATCAAAACAAGACAATGCATAAGTAATATCTACAGGAAACTGAGAACTTGGAAACCAGGTCACAACAGGGTGTTAGCCGGTGAGAACAAGGCCTTCTTACACGGTTCCCATTTTGCCTTAGTTACCAAGGCAAATGCCTTTATCTGCTCCTCTTTCATCTGTTTTAATCTTACTTTTCAATTACTGCATATGGTGTCTAACTTTGTAAGCAGCAAAGTGAAGGTATATAGGGTATGTTAGGTATATAGGCTGGGGTTGTGACGTCACTTCCCTCGGGGGCAGGAGTTGTTGGAAAGGGAAGCCCAGCAAAGCACTCACTGACGGTTTGGTTGGTAGTTGTGATTTTGTGTGTGTTTATCATACAGGAAAATTGCCTTTTTTTTCTTTTTTGGTGTACAATTCCATTTGATTTGGTCAGTGTTGATCAGCATGGGCCCCATACAGCATAACCCACGTGTGCTGCCTTCTTGCTAATAGCACAAGCCCCCGGCACTGGTCTGGGCAGGGTCTGAGGAAGTTCCAGGCTGACCCAGACATTCACGGGAGCCTAAGAACATATTCACTTATCCAACAAATATTTACTGCTATTTTTATACTAATTTTTATCATCCTTCATCCACTCTGGCACTTATAAAGACAAGTCAGATGAAGGATTCACAATCTAGGTCAGGTTTTAGGGGATCCTTTGTGATCTGTCAGTCCTGTTTAGGGAAGCAGCATCCTAAAGTGACAGCATGGGCTGTCCAAGATTTCCAAGCACCTTCACGTCTATTCCTTTCTCAAAGCCTGCCAGGTTGTGGTCTTGGAACTCCCTGTCCCATATTTTTATTATGCAGACATATATTCATGCCTTTTTTCCCTTAACTCAGATCCTAACCTTCTGAGTCAAACAGCCAGTCTATAATCATAGGGAAAGAAGAGGTTGAAAGCAGTATTTAAACCAAAGGAATTAAAGTGGCATAAACTATCAAAATATTAGACCCACTAAGTTCACTTTTAGGAATTTATCATACAGATAAACACACATACACACATTATATATATATACATATATATATATATGTGCAATATTTATAACAGAAAAATATTAGAAATCTAAACAGCTCTCAATGGGAAGCTGATCCAGACATTATGGAATGGCCATATATGCAATCCTATGCAGCCTTAAAAGAGAAAAAGGATACTTGATGAAATGATATATAAAAAGAAATAATGTTCAGAGAAAAAAAGCAAGGTGCAGAACAGTGTATATGTTACTGTTTCTGTGAGAAAAACAGGGGGACTGCATATTTTCTTGCATGTGCATAAAATATTTTTAAAAAAATCTACTAGGAAGATTGGCTCCAGGAAGGGGAACTCAATGGCTAGAAAATGGTGGTGACAGAGAGATTTCTTTTGTACCTTATGAATAATGAAGCATGAGAATGTATTGTTTACAAATAATTAAAATACTAAATAAATTAATTATAGGCATTATGAGGATATTACTACTCTTCCTATAAAAGGGCCAGAACTATTCCATGTATAACTGGACACAAATAATTTACTAACTGTAATATCCATCTGGACTTGTCTCCAGAAAATGGGAAAGACAGTATTTGGTGGGCCCATTTTACAGACAATGAACATAAATGAAAAAGTTAAAAGACTCACTCAAGATCCCACAGTGAGCCAGGAACAGCTTTAACAGTGCGTTGGGACCCAACCCTTCATCTGCCCTGGTGGAATTCCAGCTTTTACTTTCACCGTGTCCCTCCACTGGGTGACCTGGAGAGAAGCACTCTTTCTCTGTCAACTGAGTCCCTCCCTCTGTAAGACAATGACACTAAACTGGATAGGCTGGGAGGTTGATTTCAAACTCCAGTTTTATGACTTCTTGTTGAATAGAAAACCTAAAACAATCTCAGGCCTCTTTTTCTTTCATGATCACAAACATTAATCCTTCAGATGCCGCTTCATCTGTCCCCTGATGAGAGTGAATCAATATACGCTCCCAGAACAGAGCTTTGTCTCCAGAACAAAACATCTGCTGTTCTTGTCACAAAAACTCCAGAGAAAAGAGATGGCAGTGTTGAACATTTCAATATGACACAGAGACTCTGGGACCGTTTGTTACACCAAAAGGAAAGCTATTAACAAAATCCTTGAAGGCACCCAGGATGCCAGAGTAACAGCTTTTAGAATTAGGAGTTTTTTAATCCGTCTTAAGCCAAGATCTGTGTGTCTAACACGTAGGTCAACACAACTCAAAGCAAAATCAAGTTTGGCCCAAAAAATAAGACTCTAGGTAAGCATTACTTCAAGATAGAAAATACTTTCCATGGCTGAGGTCCTCATTGATGTTCCTTGTAACATTTTTTAGTTGGAGTGTGTCCACACTCTAATAACAAACTTCATAAAGCCAGAAAAGCATTTAGTGTTGTAATCGAAGAAGCCAACAATAAAGATTACTATACAACTAAGTGAAGATACACAGGGTTGCTATTGAGAGTCATGACGATTTGGAATAAGTGATGAGCAGTTCACGTAAATGATGTAATTGGTGTGACTTTCATCCTATTGAATTGGAACATTTCCAGGACAGTTGAAGAGCAGGCAGAAAGGAAGGCGGGAGCTGAGGAAAGGAGGAATGGCTGAGGGCCCCCTGACCCAGTTAACCAGATCTCTCTGCTCTTCAGCAAGGACTCAGTCAGCACCTCTTCAGTGCTGGGCTCCCATGCTGTTCAGAACACTAGTGCTCTGGAGGCGAGCCCCACACAGACAGGTTCCAGGCCTCACGGTCCAGCCAGGGAAGACAGGCCACAAACAGCTTTTCATCTTTTGTTGACAGTTTCAAACACCTACTGTGCACCAGACACTCTTCTAGGCACAGCAGACACAGTAGGAAACGTGACGGTCCCTTCTCCCACAGAGCTCTAGTTCTGGTAGGGGAAAACAAATGATAAGCAAGCAGGCGAATAAATAACTTGGGATGAAGAAAAGAAAGCCGAGTCTGGGACAGACAACGACTTGTGGGAGGAGGAAGGGAGTACTTTAGAGAGAGGTTCAGGAAGGTGTTGATGAGGTGGCATTTGTGCGGCTCTCGGACTACTGAGGAGGCAGTCATGTGAAGATGGGCAGATAATTGCATACTGAGGAGACAGAGTCAAGGCCCTGAAGCAGGAACAAGCCTAGTGTTTTGGCGTGAGTGACAGCAAGGCGTGGGTGGCTACAGCCCAGCAAATGGCAGGAGAGTAGACGGGGATCAGCTCAGCCAGGGCAATATAAGTCATGGCAAGTCCAGTTTCTCTAAAAAGGGCTTTTTGAAATACATGTGAGGAGTTGAAGGTGTAGAATAATGTGTATTCCTGGAATATGTCTTGACTTAAGTCTCAGTTTCCTTATCTAAAAAGCCTTTGTTGTTTTAATGGCTGCCTTAACACTGACAAAGCCCTTAGAACAGCACCTGGCAACTATGACACATGATGTAATACACATTAGCTATTACTAAGTTCAGTCATATATATGTAGTGATTCTTGGTATGTTTGGGCTTATTGGACCATCTTGTCTTACATTTTCACCACACTTTTTTGTAGTTGGTTTTTCAACTTTCTTTTCTGCCTGGTAGTAGTTTGATATCAAGTTCTCCTTAATCCCATTGTCTGACTTGAAAAATACTACATTGTTCCTATTTACGAATAGTTACCCCTAAAAATTTGAGATAGATCCTTGACTTAAAATGTAAAATAGGTCAGGGGCGCCTTGGTGGCTCAGTCAGTTGATCTTGCCTTCTGTGAGTTCAAGCCCCTTGTCAAGCTCTGTGCTGACAGCTCAGAGCCCAGAGCCTGCTAAAGATTTTCGGTCTCCCTCTCTCTCTACCCTTCCCCCACTCACGCTCTGTTTCTGTATCTCAAAAATGAATGTTAAAAAAATTTTTTAAATGTAAAATAGGCTATTGTCTCCCAAACAATTACCAAGGGTTTCAGAATATCTTTAATATTCTGGTCTCTCTCTCCCACAGGCCATGTTACTGTGTAATACTTTAATTCCAACTTGTTTTGACCATGCCCCATTAGGTTTTTCTTTTGGTCTGTCTTTACTTAGATTTGCCAGTGTGTTTACCAATTTCTTGGCTCACAACTGCCTTTGGCATCTCACTTCTCTCTGGGTTCTAAGACTTCTTACTAAAGAACATCCTTTAGCAAGTGCTGGTGGCCTATTGAAATTTAACGGAGCGCAGCCTGGGTCTCTCAGTCCAGTATCTTGCGTGAGAAACACCAAGTTTAAACACAACTATCCCACAATTCATCACTACTATATTTTTTACGTTGCAAGAAAAATCCCAGCCCTGACCAGGGTAAGACTTTAAGAAACTTTTATTCATCCCTTCTCCACTTCTGGATAGAAATCAGCAATAATTCAAACCATATGATCTTGAAATAGATCGAGGCAAAATGGGTCTCTATAAAGCCTGTATTTCTGTAAAACTGTGACAAGGTACATAAAGATGCCAGCTTTAAGTTATGCTATTACATATTCTACCTCCTCCTTCAAACTTTTAACTTGTTTAGATAACTCAATGCCATGAATTAAAAATATGATATAGATTGCTCTATACAGCTGTCGAAGTTTCAGAAATGAATGCTGCCAAGTAAGAAAGTTTCCAGCAGGTATTCTTCAGAATTCAAACTGTTGTATTTAGCAGCTTCATTTGCCTATGAATGTGAGGTTACCCTGAAGTGAATTCTGCAGATCAGACACACTGTTTGGTTTGGAAAAGTCAGGGCTACTCTAAATGGTGGCTACTCTAAATGGTGCACACACACACACACAAAATTATACAATCCATTCAAGGTTGTGATGCAGTTCTCACACAACTGCAATGCAAGTAATAATGCCAGGTGGAAGTCGGGGGGTTTCACTTATGAAGCTTGTAGTTTCAAAGCTGTTAATATTGGGACCAAAAAGAGTCCCCTGCCTGCTGGCACTCCTGAGCCCACCTGGTGGCCCATTCAAGTAGACATTTGTAAGACTTTGCCAACTTTGTCACGTGTCCATCTGTCACACAAAGCAGCTGGGTGTTTTACTGGCCAGCACTAGAAAAATGACAGCTGGAGAAGCTTGCCAGAAAATGCATCCAGCTTGGGTGTGAACTGCTATAAGAGGGTTCTCTAGCCATGTCCCTCAGAGAGCCTTTTAAATACAGTATTAGCATGCCCACAGTACTTTGGCCTTCTGCTTGCTTATAACCCTACAGAATTATCTTTTCTCAGTCCCCATCAATTGTGGACCCATCAGCTTTGATAGCTAACAGAAGCAGAAGCCATATGAAAGCTTTTGCACTTGCTGTGAAATTCCCACAAAGAGCTCCAACATATCTCTTAATCACCATTATTTTAAAACACAGACCAAATCCCCTTTAGAATGTAGTATCCTAATGTCCTCTATTTTGACAACTTGCCCATATATTTTGTTAAGAGCTAGTATTTCAACAATTCCATTTCTGGGAATCTAACTGAAGGAAAAAATTCTATTATTATTTATAACCGGGAAAAACAGATAGTAACTTAAATGTCCGGAAAGGGAAGACTGCAAATATGGCCCATGGGATGGGTTCATGACACAATCACTAAAGAGTACTGATCATGTACTGTGAAAGTGCTCTGTGGCAAAGTGATAACAGCAATGTGTGTGAGTGTGTGTGTGTGTGTGTGTGTGTGTGTGTGTGTGTTTAGTGTGGAGTCAGTCTTGGCTAAGTCCTATGCAATTTTGACTTGTCCAGATTCTCTGACATAGTTGTGAAGTTAGTAGACACACAGGCACGTATTTGCATAAGTTGACTTCCATGAATATTTTAATAATTTGTTTTTTGGACCAAAAGTCAGAAGATACCGGAACAGTTTCCTGGGGATAGGGACACAGAGGACAAAGCCGGACTATGCTGATTAACATTATCCCCTTGGACTGATTAAGCTTCTATAGAGCTTACAGGCAAAATCAAAATTCCCCCTTTACGTATTTTCATAGGGCCACGTACCTCTGCTTTATTTTACTTATCATAATTGTAATTTGTATAATTAATTAACGTCTGTCTACCCTTGTGGTCTACAAGTCCCATCAGGGCAGGGTCTGTCTGTTTTGCACTACTACCTGACATGCAGTCATGATAGTCAAGCAAAGGGAGAGGAGGGGAAAAAGGAAAGAGAAAGTAAAAGGGGAAAGGGAGAAAGGAAAGGGGGTAAGGAAAGAGAGAGAAGCAGCAAAATTTTTATGAAGGACACATGGGTCCAGGTGACAGCACACTATCAGACGGGGGGAACACACCTTCATTGTTTCCACACAGAACACAGCAAGGCCAAGAATCAGTGAAATCAACAGGATGGGATCCCAGCAAGTCAGAGGCTCTGGCAGGCCTAGCAGTGTCAGAGAGCACTGACAAGGGTGACAGATGCCCAGGAGGAATGTGGCAGCAGAGCAGCAACATAATGAGGCATGGACTTGTTCCTATATTCTCAGGAGCCTGAGGCCAGAGCTACTGAGACATATGGGGAAGGGGGTGGGGAAAAGCCCCCATAAGGCCTAAGTAAGAGGAGGTGTTAGTACCAGTATTACCTGTTTATAACCTCAAATGGCTGTTGCTAAGGACATCTGATTTGCCCAAAGACTAAAACCAAAGAAATGTTATCAAAATGGTCATGAATTCAATGGTTATGCTGATTTCCCCCCTCTAATGTTCATAAAGAATTGCTTTTATAATAAAAAGAAACACATTAACAGGAAAAACTGTCTCATTTCAAGAACTGCTATTTCTTTTAGCAGAGGCTAAGAAATGTGTAATCCACTGTTTCTGCCTTTTCCCCAGTTCTAAGAAAACTCAGTCAAATTTTGAGTTCGACCACAGCAGTCACCAGTCTAGTAATCTAGATCATTGTTTTCTTCTCATTCTACAGGTTCTTCCAGCTGGTGCTAACGAGTAAGTTGACATCAGATAGATTAGCAGAAGAAAATCAAGTTTAATTTTGTATGTGTGGGAACCCCACATACATGAGAGGTTCAAGGACAGAAAGGTAAAATGGAGTGTATGTGTCATCCTGAGCTAAGGGATGGGATAGTGGGCTGGGGGTTGAAAGACAAGGAAGGCAATTCACGGGTCAATAGGAAAAAGAGCATATGTTTTAGATGTAATTAGATGTTTATATGAGATAGGGTACTCAGATAAAATTTATCTTTGGTATTAACTCTAATTCTGGGAAAGACCCACAGTTTAAATTCTTTTAAGGGAATGGCAAAAAGTTTCTGTTGGTCCTGCAGGGTTTCCATTGTTCAGCTCAATTACCACATGCCAAAGTGGCACAGGGGCGCCTGGGTGGCTCAGTAGGTTAAGCGTCCGGCTTCGGCTCAGGTCATGATCTCAGGGTTCGTGGGTTCGAGCCCTGCATCGGGCTCTGTGCTGACAGCTAGCTCAGAGCCTGGAGTCTGTCTTCGGATTCTGTGTCTCCTCTCTCTCTCTGACCCTCCCTTGCTCACGCTGTCTCTCGCTGTCTCTCAAAAATAAATAAAAACATTTAAAAAAAAGTGGCACATTTTGGGGGAGACTTGCTCTGAACCTCTTCAACCACATGAGTTAATTCTTAAATGTACACTATCCTCACTATACTACTCACATTGTCTTATGTGTATGAATTACTTTTTCAGCTAGACCACTGACTCTCAAGGAGGGGTATAAAGAAGGGGAAAGGGATAGGAGGGTAAAAGCATGATCTGTCAGATGAGATCAACCTGGAGGTCCCTTCCTAAAGTACACAGCAGCTGACTTATACCATCCTTAAACCAAAAACATCACTGCCATTGTGGGATGACATACTCTTGGGAGCTGTTATACCCTGGAGGGGAGTTAGAAGGTAAAGTGAATTAATAACCAGTGATTATTTCATCACTAAAAGATGAATTTTGGAATCAAAAGCTTATTGGTTTCAATCCTAGATCTAACACTTAACCTAAGTTCTGCATTCTCAAATGGATATAAAAATGCCTTTCTTTCAATAATGAGTATTAAATGTATCCTAAGTGCTAACAGATAGAACTCAGTAAATGCTGTTCAGGAATTATTTTTCAAGTAAACTTGGGAGATCCTTTATACCAGGGTTTCTCAATCTTGGCACCACTGACAATTTTGATGGACCAGATAATTCTTAACTGTGAAGTGTCATGGGGTAAGTTGTGTTCCCTGACCCTGCCATTCATATATTGAAGTTGTAACACCCAGTACCTCAGAATGTGAATGCATTTGAAAACAGGGTCTTTATTTATATTTTTATTTATTTATTTTTGAAAGAGAGCAGGAGCAGGGGTAGGCAGAGAGAGAGAATCCCAAGCAGGCTCTGCACTGTCACTGTGGGAGCCCGACCCAGTGCTTGAACCCAAGAACCGTGAGATCATGACCTGAGCCAAAATGAAGAGTCAGACACTTAGCTGACTGAGCCACCCAGACACCCCTGGAAATAGGTTTTTTAAAGTGATAATTAAGGTACAGTGAAGTGATATGGATGGGCCCTGATCCAATATGACTGCTGTCCTTAGAAGATGATGACACAAACATGTGCAAGGAAAGATCATCTAAGGACACAACAAGAAGGTGGCCATCTACAAGCCCCAGAAAGAGATCTGAGAAGAAACTGACCCTACTGACAACTTCATCTTGGACTGCTATCCTCCATGAACTGCGAGAAACAAATTTTTTTTCCTTTTAAGTCACCCAGACCATGGCACTTTGTGTTGTAGGATGTTCAGAAGCATCCTTGGTCTCTATCCATTCATACCAATGGCAATACCCTAACCCCACAGTTGTGGCACTTAAAAATGACAGATGGCGCCTGGGTGGCTCAGTCAGTTAAGCATCTGACTTCGACTCAGATCATGATCTCACGGTTCATGGATTCGAGACCCGAGTAAAAGCTCTGTGCTGACATCTCAGAGTCTGGGAGCATGGTTTGGATTCTGTGTGTGTTGTTCTCTCTCTACCCTTCCCCTGCTCGCATTCTGTCTCTCTCTCTCTCTCTCAAAAATAAATAAACATTAAAAAAATTTTTTTAAATGTCTCCACAAATTGGCAAATGTCCCTTAGGGGCAAAATCTTCTTCCATGCCCTACTGAGAACCATCCTTTCAGATGGCCTCCGGTCACCTCTGTTTTCCTAGTGCTCAGCACAGTGACTGCTACCTAACTAAGAAGATAACCAAATATTTACTGAATAAAATCACTTGCCTGTTTCCCTATCTTGGGTCTCACTACTCCCTTGCTACTCTTTTGCTGTGTTAAAAAAAAAAAAAAAGAAAGGCCCAAAATGGAGTCGCTTACCCCGACAACACCAACTAAGACTTAGTTGTATTGTAGGAACGTGACCTTTAGCCAGAATTTTCTGATCAGCACTAGTGAGGTCATCTGCCTGAGGGATCCCTCCCCACCTCCCCACCCCCCAAGGTGCCTTGACTAAACCAATCCTTTCTTTTCTTTTGCTAATGACTTCCTTGTCCCACCTCCTTTCTGCCTTTAAAAACATTCCATTCTGTACAGTTCCTTGGAGCTCCTTTCTACTTGTAGATGGGATGTTGCCTGATTCATGGATCCCTGAATATTCAAAGCTGATTAGATGCTCAAATTTACTTGTTTGGATTTTGTATTTTTTTTTACAGCTGCAATTAAAATAGTAATTATTTCCAGTTTAATTTATAGTGACTGTGCAATTTTTAATAAAATAGTTTTCGTTTTAGCATAATTTCTGGCAATTTGGTGACATAAATATCACATCAATGTTAAACCTTATTTTGCTTGATATTGCTCCCTCACCTCACATCAGATCCTTTGATCAATTCCGTGAGTAGTGCTTTTAGTTTCGTTAATGCACCACTCATAATTCAGTAGATGAAATGACTGTGACAAATTCTTACATAACCATTTGAAGCTCAGAGAACTCAAAAGGAAAACAAATGGCCACTTAAGTGTGAAAATGCTGACCTCTACATCATAATGAGGCTCCACACATTATCCAGAAACCCGAAAGCATACCAAAAAGCCAAAGTCAATGGAGACATTCTTTGCAAAGGGAAAGTCACAAATGTCTCTGTCACATTCATAAATTTGTTGTCTTAACATTGGTGCGTGTGCTGTCTGTCATGTTATTTGAAAGCGGATGTGTTTGGGCTGGAAAGTGATGTGGGAGCACGGAAGGGAGAGGTGCGCGAGAGGTGCCAATGAGACCATCTCTGAGATGCCAACGAGAGGCGTTAGGAAGGACTCTGGAAGGAACTGGGAACTAGTGGACATTTTGCAGAGACAATTTCTGACCAAGCCCTTCCAATGATTTGTAGCTTGTACTCAACTATTCACAAGACAGTTTTCAGATTATTCTAAATTGATATAGAGTCTATTCATTTACAAAATCCATTTATTGCATTCTTTTTGTTTAATAGCTGGGATTCAGAGTATTAAAAATTTGATTTACCCAAGTGAAAAAAAAATAAAGACTAAATCATTTTGAAGCGCCATTTCCGAAGTATATGCTTGATGTTTCAAAGTTATTGTTTGTGACTTTAAGTTACAGTACCCAACACCCTACTCCAAGTAACAAATGACTACATTAAACTCGGGCAACGACCATCATGTAACTGCTGTGACAGGCATGCTGGCATCTGGGCATTAGGAGCTGACATGCACCAAAGAGGTGATTAATGACATCATCCTGCCTGTCCAGAAATACAGAGGCTCTTAACTCCTCAGCTGTCCCTTGTGGCAGAGAGGTGGAAAAGAATCATTTTCTCAAGTTAGTTTCTCCATGGAAGAGGAGAACGCCTTAAGGACATCCTGAAATTTAGAAACAAAACCACACAAAACTCCTTTGCCAAAACGTCTGTGCACCCTGCAAAGCTGGCGGACGTGTGGATGTATTCTCAGAAATGTTTTAGAGATGGGAGGTAACTGACCAAGTGAGGATGTTCTGTAACTTATTTTTCCCAGGAATGACAAAAAAGAATGAAATTCAGCTACCCATCATATGGAGAAGTTAACACCTGCACTTGGGCATTTATGAACATGGAGTCTGTGTGGCAACCCAAACCAGCACACGCCACCCACCACACTGGGAAAGTCAGCAAAGCCCACACTAATTCCTATTGCGCTTATTTCTCGGCTCAATCTCAGCACTCTCATCTGATCTTGTACGACGACTGTGCCTTGGACTCATTTCTGCGTCTTGAAGATCATTTCTGAAAACAGAAAAAAGGAAACAGCACCTTAGAAAATAACAATCATGATTCTTCCACAGCAGTTTCTAGTTAACACGTGCTTTCACGTGCACTATTTCATTTAAACCTCCACACAGTCCTCTACTCCACTGGCTAGTCTATTACAATAATAATTATTGTATATTTTTAAACACATTTTATAACTGGGGCAATAGTGACTTAGCAAAGATCACAGGCTGTAAGTGACAGAGGCAGGAACTGAGCCCCCTTCTTCTGAATCAAAATCTATAACAGCTTTACACTTTGCTTAACATGAGGAAAACTGGTGGGGGGGGGGAAGTGCTCCTATCCTAACAAGACAAAGTTAGAGTGCGATGAAATCATTCTCGTAATCCTGTCTGAGGGCTGAGGTTATATGGCAATCAAGAAAACAAAATTCCAAAGAAAGAAAAGCCCCACCAAAGAGATGGGCCACACGAATTCTCACTTTCGACACAGCACTGGAGAAAGGTGGCTGTTGTACAACCAGGTAAGAGGATATCAGCTAACATTGGAATGAATTCTGAACTACGGGCTAGTGTGGAAGGACCCTGACACAAGGGGAGGGCATGTGCACTTGAAAGCTCTTTTCCAGGAACCTCCAACCAATGCTCCTGAGAAAAACTGGGAGCAGAGCAGGAGACGGAGGACAACCCACTTTGGTGGCACAGGGGTCGGGACAGAAAGCCCTATCTCTTCCCGGGACTGTTCTCTTTACAAAGTGAAAGCTTTCAGTTGCTAAGGGAAACTCACTGGCCCATGGCAATCAAGCAAACAACTACTGTCTCTGGAGGAGGAGCAGAGGTAAAATCAATCTGCATGAGTGGGAAGGACAGGAAATCAATTGCAAGAACACTGGCAAAGATACTTTCTTGCTGAGGAAATGGTAGAAATAAAAGCCTCTACCTCTAGAGGAAGGACGGAAAATCATCTTGGGCTGATGCTCTCAAACAACACCAAGCAGAGGCTGGGTCAAGGCCTTCTGACTACCATGGGGGGGTGGGGGACAGAGAAAGCTCCACCCCCAAGATCCAGGCACACAAGGCCTGCGCAAGACCACAGCTGGAACAAAACAAGAGAGAGCCCCAGTGGGCCCCCACCAGGAGCCGAGCCCAAGTATGAGGGAGTAAGTAAACTGCTGAGGGCAAGGTATGAACATGAAGAGAGGCCCCTCTAGGAGGCAGGCATGGAGACAAGGCTGAAAGGTAAATGGGAACAAAACCAGTGAATGAAACCTTCCCACAATCCAGCCCCCACACTAAGCACAAGGTAAAAGTAGCCCACTGGTTGACGATCTTGATGCCTCTGATATCCACTGAAGGTCATGTTAGGAACAAGGAAATGCCAACCTGGGTCAACTCCCCACACTAATGGCCTAACAGAAGAAGCAGGCCTGTTTCCAGGTATGAACACTATTTTTAACTCAGTGTCTACGGCCCTTCACGTTATGTCTAGCATTCGTGCAAAATGTACAAATGCACGAAGAAAAAATAATAAGAAGTCCATTGTCAAGAGATAAAGTAAGCAAGAGAAAGACAGAATGATTCACATGTTGGAAACTTTAAGCAACTACCTAATATGGTAAAGGCTCTAGGGAAAAGCTGGAGAACATACATGGAGAGATGCTCCAGGGGTAGCTCTGAAAGACAGAGGTCATTACTGCCCCTCCCTGTCCATACCTCCCAGAGTCTAAGAGGTTGCTCCCCAGGTATCAACATTGTTGCTTTCTCCAACCCCCTAAAATCAGCATGTTCCTTTTTCTTAGCTGTAATTTTACCTTTTCGCCAATCATCTCCTACCCACCCTGACCTTTGACCCAGAAGAGTCAAGTGTAAGAGGGATAAGAACATTTTTATTAAACTTTTCAGAGACTCACTACGTTCCCCACTTTGACCCATGTGGGCTATGGCAAGAGGCCTCAGTGAGTAGTTTACTCAGCCAAGTGCTTACTACTTTTGATTTAGGACAGGGGTTGGCAAACTTTTTGTGAAAAGGACCAGATATTTGGGGCTCTGAGGGCCATACAGTCTGTCACAACTCAATTCTGTTGTAACATGAAAAGGACCACAGCCAGGAGATAAATAGATGTATGTGGCTATGTTCCAATAAAACTTTAATAAACAGACAGCAGGCCAGATTTGGTCCATGGGTCATGGTTTGCTAATCCCTGACCTAGAACCATGTCAGTCCACCAAGTGAATACAACAAGCTGAACCAGAATTAAGTCTGAATTCTCTAGGACCCCTCTTGGCCAAGCTGGCACCCAGAGGGTGTACCAATCTGGCCAGTATATGGTTGCTGTTAAGAGAAAGAAAGAAGCATCATGCCTATGCATAGTTAAGGAATCCTGAGTTTCTGATATAGGTCAATATAACCCCAACATGCTTTTTGTCCTAATCATTACCCAGAAAGTGGCCAAAAGATGATTCCTTTCTGGGGACAGCAGCATTCAGTGTCCAAACTTTCTTACTAAGGACCAGGAGAAGGTGAGGAGGGAGTTGGTACTTTTAAAGGAGGCCATTTCAACATTCAATAATATGAGATGCCAGTGGATTATAGGGAGATAAAAGGTTGAGTGAATTCCTGGACCATCAGCCCATTATTGATTCCAGTCATTCTCTTTGAAGAATGGGCCCTTCTTATTGATATGTTCATGAGTGACTCAGATGGTTCAATTAGCACCCTTCAGGCTTGTTAGCCTCAACGCAGAGGATTTGCCAATCTGTGGCCTTCATGACTTTTATGACCTGTTTAACCTTGGGTACCACTTTAAAGGCTCCATCTCCAAATACAGTCAAATTGGAGGTTAGGGCTTCAACATATGAATTTTAGGGGAACACAATTCAGTCCTTAAGAGCCTCCATGGACCAGGCCATTCAGTTTTTGTTTTTGTTTTTTAAGTTTATTTACTTTTAGAGAAAGAGAGAGCACAAGTGGGGTAGGAACACAGAGAGAGGAGTAATAATCTCAAGCAGACTCCACAGTCAGTGCAGAGCCCTATGTGGGATGAGATCATGACCTGATCTTGATTTCTTGAGCCGAAATCAAGAGTCTGGACACTTAATCAACTGAGCCACCCAGGTGCCCCAAGCCATTCAGTTTTGACAAGAACCTAGTAGCAAGCAAAGAGCTGTTTTTCAAAAGGGGTGTAACTGGTAGCTATGTTAGGCTGGACACAAGTCCAAAATCCCCAAGGGTGCCTCTAGCTGAAGTCTGCCTCCCTTTGTCAGAGGCTCCAATCAGGAAAATCATTAGTCATAAAGACTTGTAGCTCTCTTAAGGGGTCACTAGGGTTGTGGGAACGCAAGGGGACCAGCACTTCCCTGTGTGAGGCTCTTCCTTATCAGAGAATTTGCTCTGGCACTTATTGGATGGGGAACTGTAAGTACATAACACATCAATTCCCACATACATTCAAATTTGAAGACAACAACAGTATAATGAATTAGCCCAAAGGACCCCACCTACAAGTTCACATTAGCTTTCCAGTCGTGAACCTTATCCAAACTCCATAAAATCAATCAGGTGCTTCCTTTCCACACAGGACAGGGCAGGGTGGTGAATCTGGTACTTATATCCAGCAGAGCCATCAAATCCCTTCCCAATGTTCAGCAGCACATCCAGACTGGAATAGATAGCCTTCCATCTTGCTTGGGGACAGGGGAACCTCAGCTCCACTTCTAATCAATAAAGCTAGAATAGCCAAAACAATTTTAAGAAAGAAAAATTCATACTGACAACAACAAATGCTGATAAGGATATGAAACAAGAAAAATTCTCATTCACTGCTGGTAGGAATGCAAAATGGCACAGCCACTCCGGAAGAAAGTTTGGCAGTGTCTCACAAAACTAAACATAGTCTTACCATACCATCCAGCGATTGCACTCCTTGATATTTTCCCAACTGCACTGAAAACTTATGTCCTAAACTCTGCCCTTTCTTTTTAATTAAAATATAATAATATACAGCACTTTATTCATAATTGCCAAAACTTGGAAGCAACCAAGATGTCCTTCAATAGGTGAATGGATAAATGAACTGTAGTAATCCATACAGTGAAATATTATTCAGCACTAAAAAGAAATGAGCTATCAAGCCACGAAAAGACATAGGGCAATCTTAAATGAATATTATTAAGTGAAGTAAGCAAAGTGAAAAGGCTACATACTGTATGATTCCAACTATACGACATTCTAGAAAAGGCAAAACTATGGAGACAGTAAAAAAAAAAAAAAAAAAAAATCATGGTTGTCAGGGACCTGGGGAGAAGGAGAGATGAATAGGTAGAGCACAAAGGATTTTTAGGGCAGGGAAACTATTCTATTCTGTAGAATATAATGGCGGATACATGTCTTATGCATTTGTTAAACCCATACACTAAAAACACAAAGAATAATTCTGATGTAAACTGGAAAAAGAAAGAGGTCTCACACTAGCTGATTTCAAGACATTAAAAAGCTTCAGTAATGAAGACAGTGTATTATTGGTGAAAAGACAAACATATAGATCAACAAAACAAAACAGTGATTCCCGGAATAGGCCCACACATATACATTCCATTTGATAAAGGGACCCAAGTTATTAAATGGGGAAAGGATAGTTTCTTCAATAAATAAAGCTAGAGAAAATGGAAACCTGCATGTAAAAGAGAAAAACTGAACCTCAATCCTTACTGTGTGTCATTTATAAAAATTAACTTGAAATAGGCTATAGACATAAATGTAAACCCTAAAAACTTCCAGAACATAATAGAAAACCATCGGGTTAGGTAAAGATTTCCTAGGTAGGACATAAAAAGCATAAAACATAAAAAAAAAAACTGACAAATTAGATTTCATCAAAATTTAAAACCGCTCTTTGAAAAACACTATCAGGAAAATGAAAAGCCAAGCCACAAAGTGGAAGAAAATATTTGCAAAATACATTTCTGACATAAAAATCATAAATCTCAAAAGTAAAAAACCACCCAATTTACAAAATGGGCAGAAAATTTGAGGAAGCATGTCATCAAAAGACAGGGATGGCACATGAAAGGAAGTACACACGGCACATGAAAGGAAGTTCAGTATCATTAATCTTTAGAGAAATGCAAATTCAAATGGCAATGAAATACTACTATATATCTATTAAAATGGCTTAAAAAAAAAAAAAAAGACTGTAATCAACTACTGGCCAAAATATGGAGCAACTAGAATTCTCACTGCTGATGGAAAATAGCTGGGCAGTTTATCAGCTGAACATACACTTAGTATATGATGTGCTAATGCCAGCTGGGTAATTACCAAAAAGGTATTTACCCAAGAGAAATGAAAACTTATTGCCACACAAGAAACTGCACTCAAATGCTTACAGCAGTTTTATTCACAATCCCCCAAATCTCAAAACAACCCAGATGCCCATCAGCTTTTGAATGTGGCACAATCTTACAAAGGAATACCAGTCAGCAACCAAAAGGAACTACTGATAGATGAAAAATATGGATGATTCTCCAAAGTGTTATGCTAACTGAAAGAAGCTAGACACAAATGGCTAATTATATGGTTCCATTTTAGAACATTTTGGAAAAATGGGATAGAACATTCTGTTGGGATAGAAGGCAAATCAGTGGTTGCAGGAATTAGTGATGGAAGGAGAGTGAATACAAAAGGGCACCAGACAACGTTTTGCTGTGATGGAAATACACTATATATCAATTGTAAATAGTGACTCTATTGCTATAAATGTTTACCAAAACTCATAGAACTGAACACCTAAAACTGGTATTTTTTATTATCAAACCTCAATAAACCTGATAGAAAAAAAGAAACAGTCACAGGCCCACTTTGCCTTTAGCCTGTTTGGCTCCCCAACCAAAAAGGACTATAACCAGAGTGGAGCCAGGGCCATCCACAATAATTACTTGAGCTTTTGCTCCTATTGCTTTTAGGTGGTTTCCTTTCCCACCACTTTTCTCATCTAACTCTAAGGTTTTTTGTTGTTATTTTTTTTTGTTTCATACAGTTGGGGCTCTGTCATTAGGTGTGTACATGCTTATAATAATGCCTTCTTGATGGATTAATTTTTATATCATTATAAAATGTCTATGTATCCAGTAACAATTTTTGTCTTAAAGTCTATTTTGTCTGATATTACTATGGCTACACCAGCTCTCTCTTAGTTACTGTTTGCATGGTATATCTTTTTCTATCCTTTTTAACTTATTTGTGTCTTTGAATCTAAAGTGTATTTTTGGTAGACAGTGTATACCTGGATCATGGTTTGTTTTTAAATTCATTTTGCCATTCTCTGCCTTTTAACTGAAACATTTAATCCATTCATACCCAGTGTATAAAATTTATGTGTGCCATTTTGTTTTCTATGTCTTATGTCTTTTGTTCCTCTATTCCTTCATCACTGCTTTCTTTGGTGTTGTTTTCTAGTTTATCATTTAATTCCTTTGTAATTTCTTTTATGATATTTTAAAATTTACTTCCTTAGTGGTTGCCCTGGGGATAATTAACCCATTAATTGATAACAATCTAGTTCTAATTAATTCAAAAGTATTCCACAACTTTATTCCTATATATAGCTCTGTTGCTTGCTCCCACCTTTTTGCTATTGTCACACAAATTACATTCTTATACACTGTTTGCTCACCAACACTGACTTAGAATTAATGCTTTGTGCATTTCTCTTTTAAATCACACAATAACAACAAACTACATATTTTATAGTAACCTATACTTTTATATTTACCTTTACTGGTGCTCTAAATTTTTTCATGTGGATTCAAGTTATTATCTAGTGTCTTTTCCTTTCAGCCTGAAAGACTCTCTTTAGTATTTCTTATAGGACAGATTTCCTAGTAACCAATTCTCTCAGTTTTTGGTTCTCTAAGGTCTTAATTTCTCCTTCATTTTTGAAGTACAGTTTTGCTAGATACAGAACTCTTGGTTCATGGTCTTTTTCTTTTAGCACTTTGAATATGTCATTCTACTGCCGCTGGCCTACATGGTTTCTGATGAAAAATTACCAAATTCCCTGTGATGAACTGATTCTTTCTTGATTCTTTCACAATTTTCTGTCTTTGGTAAGTCCTATGAGCTTCTTGAATGTGTAATTTTTTTTCTTTAAAATCAAATTTAATAAGTTATCAGTCATTATTTCTATACATATTCTTTCTGCCTCTTTCTCCTCTCATTATAAGACTCCCATAATGCACATGGTATTCTTGACAGTGTCTCACTGGTCTCTGAGACTATACATTATTCTTGTCTTTTTTTTCTTTCTGTTCCTTAGACTGAGTAATCTCAACTTATCTGTCTTCAAATTTGATGACTCTTTCTTCCACCTGCTCAACTCTGCTGTTATCCCAGTGATAATCAGTGAACTGATTTTAGCTGCTATGCTTTTCAACTCCAGAATTTCTATTTTTTCTAAATAATTTCTATTTATTAGTATTCTCTATTTGGTGAGACACTATTCTCATACTTCCCATTAGTTCTCTGAACACATTCAAACCAGTTGACTTAAAGATCTGTCTAGCAGTCCAGTCCAATGTCTGAGTTTCCTCAGGGACATCTGTATTGGTTGCTTCTCCCTCCTGTGTAGAGGCCACAGTTTGTTTCTTTGTACGTTTCATTTTTTTGTTGTTGTTGACAACTGGACATTTTATTTTATTTAAAATTTTTTTTGATGTTTATTTATTTTTGAGAGAGAGAGATAGAGCACGAGCCGGGGAGGGGCAGAGAGAGAGGGAGACACAGAATCCGAAGCAGGCTCCAGGCTCTGAGCTATCAGCACAGAGCCTGATGCGGGGCTCGAACCCATGAACTGTGAGATCATGACCCGAGCCGAAGTTGGACGTTCAACCGACTGAGCCACCCAGGCGCCCTGACAACTGGATATTTTAAATGATATACTGTGGCAACTCTGGAAATCAGATTCTCCTTCCCCAAGGTTTGTTGATATTGCTATTTGCTACTGTTCAGTGACTTTCTGAACTAACCCTGTAAATATGCATTCTTGGCTGTGTGTGGGTGGCCATTTATGTGTCTGCTAGGTGAATGTAGGGGTCAGCTAATGGAAATTTCCCCTAAACATCTGGAACCAAAATAACACAGAATCCCTGGTAAAACCCAAGGGACTCTGTGCATGCTGGGGCAGGCATCCAACACTTGATGACAACTCTGCTTTACCCTTTACTTTCTTCTTCTTTTTCTGAAATATGTATATTTTTAATGTTTATTTATTGATTTTGAGAGAGAAAGCACGAGCAGGAGACGGGCAGAGAGAAAGGGAGTGAGAGAATCCTAAGCAGGGTTGGCATAATTAGCGCAGAGCCCAACGTGGGGCTGGATTCCAGGAACCATGAGATCATGACCTGAGCTGAAATCAAGAGTCGGATGCTTAACCGACTGAGCCACCCAGGTGCCCCCATAGAAGGAGGAATAAAATTGTGTACAAACATAAGCAGCTTTATACACTTGGTGTTGGAAAGATGAGAACGACTATATAGTGGATTCTGTTCTCTCTACGAAAGAGGAGAAAAGATCTCCAACTGGGGGTGGAACCAATGGAAAGAGCCATGGTTTCAAATAACCCCTGGGAGGAACAGGATAAAGAAATGATCACAGAAACAGGAAAATTGCTATGCAGTTTTGAGGGCCCACTGAAGTGTCATCATGAAGTTACAGTGGAACAAAGCTGCCCTCTTGTACTGCAGATCACTCCTGCAGGTGGAGATCAAAGAAAATCTAATACTCTGTCATTGTTCCTTTCCCCCTTACTTACCAGTAGGATCTGGAATAGGTCCCTTCCACCACTCTCATTTCCCAGATTCCTAACAGAAGAAGGAACCAAACTGCATTTATTCTACACTAAACACATCTTATGACTGGGAACATCTAGGAAAGGACTGAAAGTCTTAACACTCTGAGCCAGTGCTTAAGGCTAAACTGTGAATTTCTCATTGGAACAATTTGTCTTTAGAAAACCAATTTCTGACAAGTGACCAAAGTTATTACACTGGGATTTCATCTCTAAGCAGAAATGTATAGAAACAAGTAGTAAACTGGAAACCTTTAAAGTGTGTGAATTACTACTTTAAGTCAGAAAGCACAAATATTCTTTTGTTTGAAAATCAACTGCGTAGAATCACAATTTCTCAAACTACATGCTTAGTACTTGATGACGAGCACTCACTTATGTAATGCTTCCCAGGCTTCCTCTTCTTCTAGAAGATCTCTTATGATGTCTGAACTAGAACTAAAAGGAAAGGTAAGTCAATATTACCAGACAATAAAAAGACCATATGGTTCCATTTATACGAAATTCTAGAAAATGCAAACTTGTCTATAGGGAGAAAACAAACCAACAGACCAGTGATTACCTCCTGGGGGCAGGCGGTGGGCAAGGAGGGATTACAAAGTGGCACAAGGAAACTCTGGGAGTGGACAGGTTCATCATCTTGATTGTGAAGATGATTTCACAGCTGTATACATGTATCAAAACCCATCAAATTGTGTGCTTTAAAC
>CM053574.1:47020286-47035186 GCA_028646485.1 Cryptoprocta ferox
CTTTTAGTCCCTTTGTAACCAAAGTAAAGTAAAATTTAATTAATTTGAACTGTGCTAATAATGGAATTCGTTATAATGCAGGCTGGTTTAAAGTGTTGTGTAATCTTTGGTTTATCTGTGCAGAGTACAGGGCAAATAAGGTTAGACAGGGCATGTATTATTTCTTTAAAAGAAAAAGCTGTTTCTTTAAAAGAAAAAGAAATCCTGTTCTTACTCAAATTCCTACCAAATAAATAAAAAGAAAAAAAGATGTACATCAATAGCAAAAAACCATTTCTTTAGACATCCAAGACAAAGACTGTGAAGGGGATTACATGGGACAACTGAAAAACAGCAGTCACTACCCCAGGATGGAGAAAGCTAAAACCAAAGAGTAACTTTCTCTTTGTCAGGCCAACTGTTTTCTAATGATACTCTTATAACAAAAGTTTAAAAATCCAGGAGACTTAAAGTGTCAGTGAATCATTCTCAACACCTGACAAATCACTTGGAAGCGATGTTTGTCTATGGTGTGTGAACAAAAAAGGCAAATAAATACAGTTCTGTGCCAAATATTTTACTCCAGGAGTTCCCCCCCAAATCCCAAGACTCTCAAGGAGCTATATGCAGGAGGCTTTCTGACAATGGCTCCTGTGTATAATGGCCTGTATGGGGGGGTGCCATTTGCATGACAGGTCTAGTGACCTTCCAATAGAGCTAGTTAAGCGGTTCTCAAGCATTTCAGGATAAGGATCCACATATGGGAGCAGCAATACTTTTCAGTATCTGTGGCTTGAGAAAATACATAATAACAAAGTATTACCAATTTAGTAATACTTTTAGTCCATATTTTATTCATCATAGTGACACATGCAGGGCAACGAAAACACAGCAGCACCTGTATTTGTGAGACACTCTTATGTCTAAAGACAATTCCTGATATATATGTGTTCTTGCACAGCCACTAAATCACTCCTTCAAGCCCCAGGCTTGGGAAGCACTGATCTACAGTGTTAGTACATAAGCATCTACTACTCTTTTACATTTGAGGGTGGCCCCTGTGCAAATCCAAGTGCCCTGGAAAATAATAACATTCATTTACCACTGGAAATGTTTTCCTTAGTATAAACTGTCTTAAAATAAGCTTTCTCCTGAAACAGTGAGCTAAATGCAGTTTTCATTAGCAGGGAAGAGAGAAAAGCAGAAGGCCCTTAAGGAGACACAAGGCAGATTTCACCAACTTTATTAATTTCCTAAGAGACCCACACCGCCACTTGCTAGGGCGGGCTAACGTCCACTGCCACCTCTACTGCCACAAAAGCGGTCTAACTGCTTCACTCCCAAGATCCCAACTTGTTATTCCTTACTTCGCTTTCAACTACTCCAACTTCATAAAACTGAAGTTGTTTTAATGTTACTTTTTCTTTCTCTTCTCTCTACTGTTACAGTAATACCATCATCCACTCTTCTTTACCCAGACAGAGCTAAGGCAGTGTTTCTCAACCCTTTTCATTACTGTCTCCCACCCCCCACCGGAGCTTTTTTAGACCTTTTTTTTTTTTTCCTAATTGCTCTTCCATGAGATTTTAATACTGGAATATAATGTGTGTCCATTTATATATTGTACATTTGTATCTGTGTGTGTGTGTGTGTGTGTGTGTGTGTGTGTGTGTGTTTTACACACAGAGTGAGGTTTTTTTTTTTTTTTTTTCCATCCAGCCCTCTTCTGCCAAGAACCAAGTTCCACCCCTAGGGAGCTCCTACTGAGAACCCATGAGCTAAGGGAAGGCTCACACGCACCTCTGGGTCCTGGTAGGTATCACAGGGCCAGAAAAAATAAAGTGTGCTTTTTGCCAACACCCCCATTACACACATACAATTTTTTTTGAACAGGAAAGTTGCAAACCATCCCCCGTTCCAGCTAAATGAGCAGGACAGCTGAGCCTGTCAAGCAACCAAGTAGTCTTGTGGTCAATTTACCTAGGGGTTTCAAATCACCAACAGAAATCACTGATTTGTTAAAGGAAAATATTTGCGGTACATTAGTGACATAAACCTAAGCGGTTTTTGCTAGACTACCTCAGTGAAAACAGATGGTCGAGGAGGTTCACAAAAAACACATCTCACAAGTGGTCTGCAATCTCCTCTTGGTCTGTGACTTCAATCCCCCTGACCAGCCAAACGGCCCAGCTCCCCGACATCCTCACTCCCTGCCACCTTCCCTTCCACCCCAGCTTAGTCACTAATCTGAGGGACACAACGTTTGGGAGGTCTGAAGCTTACCTACAATGATGTTTCAGGATTATCTGCTATATCTGTATTCCAATTCTAGTCACCACTGAGAAACTGAGAGTTGATACTAATAAAACTAAAACAGAGAAAAAGCATTCATTCCTTTTTAAAGTAATGTACTCACCATATTCTACTTAAAAACCACATTCCTGAAATTATGCATACAGTTTCACAAATAGGATTTTACAAACAGACTACTGGGCCCAAAAGTCAGTGTGTCAAAAATTAACACTCTCAGATCTCTTTCTTGTGGATAGTAATTAATATTTTTGAAGTCTGAACCATTTTAATATGCTTGGTGATCAAAAACTCCTTTCATATACTTTTCAAGACATCTAAAAAATCCTCCACAGGAGAAAATACTCACTCTGGTACACCTCGAGAAGGAGCATATACGAGCCTATATAGCTATAGCTTTTAATTCTCAGGCAAGGAACTTTTTCAGAATAAATTTCAGCTCTTCTACTATTTGGGTTTGAAAACATTCTGGTAGACCATACTTTAAGAAGCTGGATGAATATGAAGTCAGGTACATGAAAGTCAGAGCTCCCTATGTAAGAGTGTTTAAACTGCTCTCCGATGTTACCAATAGTCCAGGCTAAAGCAAAAATTATTCTATAAATTAAATACACATGAGAAGGACTCACAGGCAAAAATATTAATCTTGCATTCTATGGAATTTCCAACCTTTGTTTAGGAAGATTCTAGTAGCTCTGTTCAGAATACGCACACTTAATTTTTCATGCCATTTAAACTCTATTTTCAGCTCACACTTTCAGAAACATAAGGTAAACTGCTGTTTGTTGGTCTTCAACCTCGCTGATCTTCCTAGAATATCTTATTATTGTTATTCTCTTACCAAAAGCAGTAGCACAACATTTTAATAAGCAAAGGAAAACACGTTTTGCATGTTTCTTTTGCAGCGCCTTATTTCACCTTACTAGTCAAGATTTTACCACCAAAGCTGAAATATAAGATGCCAAATGCTTCTGGCCAAAGGTATGACTGATAAGACCGCCCAGAGGAAAAGAAATCACAGATTGTAGTGTCAAAGAGAGTTGGGTTTCAGTGCTGTTTCTGTCATTGAATGTGTAATACTGGGCAAGATACTTAATCTTTCCAAGTCTCAATAGCCTAACCTGTAAAGTCAAGACAGTAACACATGTAGTTCACAAGGATATTCTCAGATTAATCAATATAACATATAGAATGTTTAGCATAGAGCTTAGCACATAGTAAGTGTTCAATAAATAATGCTTCCATTTTCTTAACACAAAACTGGGTCTGAACTACATGAATAACTGCCTCAGCACTATGCTTCCATTTGCCCTAGGAAACCTGATCACTACGTGCTCTATTTTAATCTTTGATTTGCACTGTTTCTATGACACCAAGGTACAAATTCATCAGAACTTGTTATTTATCCAGCATGGCAGGTACACAGAGTACCATGGGGCAGAAAAAAATGCAAACATCTGCTATAAAAATCCTGTGGATTAAAGATTACTTACGAGTTGGATTTTTCTATTATCTAGTAGTTACTCCACACCATACCACCCCCCCCCCCCGCCCACCAGCCCATCTCTTCTGATAATGGTGGCATTAACTGGAGCGAGGTTGAGTATATCAAACTTAAAAAACAAAACACTCCTTAAGGGATAGATCACTGGAGGATTGATGGAGAACATGTATAATGCCACCAGACAATGGTACTTAACTAAATGCTGCCAGCTACCATCAATCCT
Organism: Cryptoprocta ferox; assembly: GCA_028646485.1. Classification (NCBI taxonomy): domain Eukaryota; kingdom Metazoa; phylum Chordata; class Mammalia; order Carnivora; family Eupleridae; genus Cryptoprocta; species Cryptoprocta ferox. The sequence continues at coordinate 47,024,303 of CM053574.1, forward strand.
TCCTCAAACCCTTATTTTTAGTAATCTGTTCCTATTCTACAGGGTAAACAGCGGCTTATATGCCTGATATGTTAGTAGCTGGCTGACAATAACATGTTAGAACAGTAAACACCCTATGTTCAAGAAAGAAATCACTTGGGGTACCTGGGTGGCTCAGTCAGTTAAGCGTCCGACTCTTGATTTGGGCTCAGGTCATGATCTCAGGGTTTGTGGACTCGAGCCCACATCAGGCTCAATGCTGGCAGTGCAGAGACTGCTTAGGATTCCCTCTCCCTCTCCTCCCTCTCCCTCCCTCTCTTCTCTCTCCCCCTCTCCCTCCCCCTCTCCCTCCCCCTCTCCTCCCTCTCCCTCCCCCTCTCCCTCCCCCTGTTCTCCCTCCCCCTCTCTCTCTCAATAAACAAACTTTAAAAAAAGAAAGAAATCACTCAATGAAGACAATGACAGAAATGATCACTTTGTGAGCAACTACTTCTACAGATCATTGTGATAATTAGCTTATATGCATTAGCCTTAATTCATATAAGCACCCAAGGTTTTATCTGCATTTGACAGATGGACAACGGCTCAGAGACATTAAGTAAAAAGAACTAAGGATGTGAATGCAAAGCTTGTCTTCTTTTTACCACATGGTGCTGCTTCAACGAGTAGTAGAATAATAAAATGCTACTAATCCAAAAGAATTAAAAATACCACCTCCTCGTATGTATTCATCAATAAGGTTTTATCAGATAACCACCAAAAGGGTTCACAGATAAAGCACAGCTAAGAGTTTCACTGCTCTCCATTAAATCTAGAAAAATATAAGATGAAGAAAGCTTCAGATAGAAGAAAAGGAACTTTTTAATCAAGTAATATATGGTAAATCCTTAATAAGAGATGAAAGCAAACCATAACTAAGTTTATGTTCAATTTATGAAGCATCCACAATATATATTCATCCCATTTGCTTTTTACAATTATCCAGGGAGATTATCAGGACAAAAAGCTATCCTCCCATTTTTATCAATAGGGCAAGTGAAGCCCAGGGAAATTAATTCAACAATCGACCACATGCCAGGAAACATTCTAGAGTCAGAAAACCATGACTGAGATGAACTCCCATAAACAAAGAAGACTGCCTGTTATGTATGGAGATCTCATGGACACACATAAATTTCAAGGACTTGATGTCATAGTGTCTTAGGTGGGATACATTCCCCCCAAAACAATGTCACATTCATCCAAAGGACACTAGACTCACGTACCAACTAGTTTAAGCTCTTTTCAAAATGAAAAAGATGTGGAAGAACTATTCTACGTTCCCACATTTTCTCTTGAAACTTTCAACAAATTCACCACCTGAAGTAAGGTGAACCATGTAGCTTTCAAGGGTATTCTGAGGTTCATAAATGCTCCCAGAAAAAAAGGCAATAATAAAGTACAAAACAGTAATGCATGTTAGTAAGAAAAGGTTTTATGGCAACATTAAATTCATTAAATGTCATATTTTTAAATGTTAAAAAAACAAATGTAATGTCAATCTTCCCAAAGCAATTATGAAGATTTTAAAAACTACAAGGTATCACTGAATTACAGTAACATACTTACAACTTAACGTTACTGTTTAGTTATTTTGATGTTTTCTTTAGATACTGTTTTCTCTTAATTTGACCAGAAACATAAACTTATTTAGCAATTTTTCTAATAACCCCAATGCCCTTTAAATAACAAAATCCCATTAATATATTTGTCTTACCTTACTGTCTGCATCACCAAACTTCATTAGACAATTTATAATAACATTGAAGATAATGATGATTTTCAAAACATTATCTTAAAAGAGTACAGACTCTTTTTTGTTTAAAGCAGATTAATACATTTACAGGGTTCAAATAAAAATGACATAAGATGTAAGATGTACACTGAGAAGTCTCATAGTCTCCTCCTCCTCCCCTGCCAATCTGTTCCCTCTTGTCTACAAAATGTAATTACTATTAGTTTGTTGTTTATCATTCTGGTGTTTCTTTATGGAAAACCAGATAAATATAAATATACACCACTGCCACCACCACCCCTTTTAGAGAGGAGACAGCATGATATCTATCCTGTTCTGAACGATGGTCCTTGCACTTACAGATCTATCCTGGAAAGCTCTCTGTATCAGCACACAAGAGATTGTCCTGAACAATCACACCGTATTTCACTGTGGGGCTGTACTAGAGTTTAATCAACCAGCCCCAATGATAAATTCTTGAGTAGCGTCTAGGCTTTTGTTATTATGTAAACAATGGATAACCTTGTGTGTAAGTCACTGTGTTTGTGATCTGGAGGATCACAGGTGTGATCTGGAGGACAAATTCATTGAATACTGGTTAAAAGGCAAAATAGCAGTACTTCTGGTTGATCTCATCAGACTTCTCTCCTTAGAGATGGTATTATGTAGCACTTGAGCCAGTAAGAAATAAGAGTGTCTGTTTCCCCACAGCCTTACAGCAGAGAATGTGAGTAAATATTAAGATTTTTTGCCAATCTACCAGGTGAGAAATGGATTTAATTTGCACTTCTCTTTTAGCAAACCACCTCTGTTAGTGACTTTTGCCCATTTTTCTACTAGGTTTGTGAGTCCTTTCCTTTTCAGTCTCTAGGTGCTCAAAAAGAGTATCTACTCTTGAATGTTTAAAAAAAAGGTACTATTAAACCTGTATAAATGGTAAGAAAAAGTATTAGCATGTCTTCTCTCATTGTCAAAAACATTCCTATGAGGTTATATATGAAAGTTCAACATTATTTCTTTAAAGCCACGTACTTGGGGCGCCTGGGTGGCTCAGTTGGTTGAGCGTCTGATTTCAGCTCAGGTCATGATCTCACGGCTCGTGAGTTGGAGCCCCGCGTTAGGCTCTGTGCTGACAGCTTGGAGCCTGGAGCCTGCTTCGGATTCTGTGTCTCCCTCTGTCTCTGCCCCTCCTCTACTCACACTCTGTCTCTCTCTCTCTCTCTCTCTCTCAAAAATGAATAAATGTTAAAAAAATAAATTTAAAGCCACATATTTGACATTTTCTCGGCTGATAAGAAGTCCAAAGCAAGCATTATATTTATCTTAATTTTAATTCTGGTTGCAATTCAAAATCAAATTTGTCTGATTCTGTCTTGTGCCCCACACTATCCTCTATAATGAATGCAGGAACTCTGGCTTACCCTAACTGACTACCTACTCTGAGACACTAACCATGCCAGGAAAAAACCTGCCTATTTATCTATCTGCTAACTAATCTCATTTAAAATTCTTGACCACAAATCTGAAATGGGAAATCCTTACTACCAGGCAAGCCACACTACCAGGCGACCTTACAATACTTACCTGGCATGTTCGCTTCCACTCTCATAAAGATTCATACCTTCTCAAATGGCCTATCTGCCACTCTACCCCCACTCTCAGCTGATAAACCTGCCTTAGCTACATGAAGAAAATAAGAGTCATGAGGAGGCCTTGCTGGTCATGCCTTGATCAAATCTCCCACCTGTGTAAGTACCTACATCCTTGGTCTTCCTTGCTGTTACTATGGATGCATCAATCCTGATCCCACCCCCTGCTGCCTCCTGGGGACTTCATTCAGTTAGCTCCCCGCCCCTCATCAGTTTCCCCCTTGGTCCCCAGTGTCCCTCCAGATAGTTTTAATCTCTACCACCCTTCAGAGGCCCAAGTTACAGAGTTGTCACTAGACGCAATCTCTTCTTTCTCCCCTAAGGCTTCCCCTTCAACTCACACAAGTCAGTCTTTTACCGGAAACCCACTCACTGAGGCCACACTTGATAAGACCTTGATGCTACCCATGTCCACAGTCCCCTCTATCATCATATTTGGCCTCTCAATCCATTTCCTTCTGTTGGCCTCCATGGTTTCTCAAGCCTTCAGTTTTCTCCTGCACTGGTTTATTCTTCCTCTATCTCTTCTTTCTAAATGTTTCTTCTCTCTAAATGTTAGAGTAAGAGAGGGTTTGGTCCTAAGTGTATCTCACCCTGATTTCTCACCTCATCTCCACTTCTTGGTTTGATATCTATACTTGGTTTATCTCAAAGGCCCCCAAATAAAAGCTTTCATTATCACTATGATCCACGCCCAGCCCCTGGCCAAACTTTCTACTGCTTTCCCAAACTTTCTCATCTTACTGAGTAAGCATTAAGTTGCTAAAACTACTCACCCAATTGCTAAAGCCAAAAATTTAAGATTCATCCTTGATGCTGACCTTTTCCTTGATCAACATATTCAAACGATCTGCAAGTTCTGCCCCTCCTACCTTCTAAACGTATGCCCAAACCCACCCATTTCTAAGCTTACTATTGTTATGCAGATGCACACCAACAGGAACCCCTAGACAGACCACTACAAAAGGCTGCCTCTCTGTTTCCACTCTAGCTTCACCTCTAGTCCCTCATCCATTCTTCACAGCATTGGAGTCATCCCTTTAAAACACATTAAAAAAAACAGATATAAGATCAGATCAATATTGATAAGTCATTTGTTCCCCAAATTGATCAAGGGATTAAATATAATCTCAACCAAAATTCCAGCAGACTCTTTTTTTTAAAGCAATTGACAAGTTGATGTTAAAGTTCATATGGAGTTCCCATATCTCCACATCCTTGCCAGCATCTATTGTTTCCTGAGTTGTTCATTTTAGCCACTTTGACTGGTGTGAGGTGGTATCTCAATGTGGTCCAGCAATAGCACTACTAGGAATTTATCCAAAAGATACAGGAATGCTGATTCACAGGGGGACAGGTACCCCAATGTTTATAGCAGCGCTTTCAACAATAGCCAAATTCTGGAAAGAGCCTAAATGTCCATCAACTGATGATTGGATAAAGAAGATGTGGTTTATATATATAATGGAATACTACTTGGCAAGGAGAAAGATTGAAATCCTGCCATTTGCAGCAACATGGATGAAACTGGCGAGTACTAAGGGAAATAAGTCAGGCAGAGAAAGAGAGGTATCATGTTTTCACTTATATGTGGAACTTGAGAAACTTAACAGAAGACAATGGGTGAAGATAAGGGGAAAAAATAGTTACAGAGAAGGAGGGAGGCAAACCGTAAGAGACTCTGAACTACAGAGAACAAACTGGGGGTTGATGGTGGGTGGGGGAGTGGGGAAAATGGGTGATAGGAATTGAGGAGGGCCCTTGTTGGGATAAGCACTGGGTGTTCTAAGTGATGAATCACGGGAATCTATCCCCGAAACAAGAGCACACTGTATACACTGTATGTTAGCCAACTTGACAATAAATTATATTTTTAAAAAATAAAGTTCATATGGAGATGCAAAGGACCTAAAATAGCCAAAATAATCTTGAAGCCCAAGGCAGGCGTCTCCGGCCTAGAGCATGATCTCTGTATGACGCACAAATACTACTATTTTCTGTGTGCCGAGAAAAAGGGGTAGGAAACACTGTATTAAAGAGAGAGGCACACGCTTTTGGTCAATCTCTTCAAATTCTTATAAAAAGTGAAGAAAAGAACTGTGTGTTGTTTAAGTTAAGAGAAATAAAAGGACATTGGCTTAGTTCCAAACACTGGCGTCCTCTTGGCTGCCTGGGAAAAAATCCATTTCAGGATATAATTAAACATGTATGCTTGTTTTACTTACAAACTTAAGAAACAAAGGAAGACATCGACTCTTGAGAGTCTAATGTAAGGGAAATTTTTAACTAGCAAAATTTTCACTACTACAACTAGATACTGAATCAAGTTAAATGGGCAGGAGGACAAAATCATGAAGCTTCATTTTGTTTTTTATTCTTTAGAATGTCAGCAGTATAATGACTGATACAAATAAAAACAAAATACTCAAAGGTAACAATACCAGAGTAACAGGTTACAATATTCAGCCCCATAAAAAGAAATGAGTTAAAGACAAGCAACATAACAAAGATGAAAATGTCCTCTACCATTTAAGAAGCTTTCATTTGATCACAAATTTCTTTGATAACAGGGACCAAGGGGCTGGATATGACGTTCATAACGAGACTACCACGTCTTCTGCACGGCCAGGCCGACTTCTATATAATCTACCCACCTGTCCACCCTGAGAATTCACATTCAACTGTGCAGATATGGGAAGCCTGGCCAACACCAACCACGCAAACTACAGAAACCCAATAACAAGTCAATGTTCAGGCCATAAAACTCCACATTTTGAGCTATGTTCAAGGAGAAGAATCTGAAAACTACCTTATATTCCTGGATTTTAGGCAGTGGACACTGAACGTTCCTGTGACTCAGTTCCCAATACAATGAAATGTTAGACTAAATGAGCTAGTGCATGCATGAGAAAGAATTATCCTTCCAAAACTGTATGTATACCAAATTTTAATGTATAGATACCCATTTTTAATTTTTTATTTGTACTATTACCCTAATTCCAATAACACATTATAAATGGCTCTAATAAAATGTGCTTAGGAGGGCAAGAAAAGCACATACAGGGCACATTAATGCAATCTTAAAAGGCTTCTATAATTTGACGTTTGCAGAATTACCTTAAAAAATAACATGCTTCTGTATTTGAAGCCTGTTATTCTTTAACACTCAAATCTCTCAGATACAGGAACAATGTGCACTAATGATGTGGTAAAACCAAAGGAGGAATCAAATTCAGCAATTTAATATGTAGCTGTGTTCCAGAATGTGACTGTTTGTGTGGTAATAAAAAGAACAGGGAATGTGTGCAAATTAACACTGCATGTCCTTCCAACAAGGCAACAATACAATCTATCATCTAAACCCAGACACTCTGGAGAGTAATATAGGGATCAATATTAATATAATGATGCCAGGTCAAGAAATGGAAACCAGCCTATCTTAGGGAAACCAGAACATACAGTTGTTCTTTAACTGTTTTTTGAATAGTATCATTAAAATGCTACTAACGACAGAAGCAATAGCACCTAAGGCAAAAATTCTGGATGCAACTCATGTTGTCACTGGGGAAAAACCTGGACTGAGAATTATTGGCTTCAACTCTATTCACAGACTTTGGATAAATCCCCTCACCTGTCCAGGCAGCCTCCATTTCCTTACCTGTGATGCAAAGTTACTATATTCAGTGACTTCTTGAGTTACCTTGTCTTGAAAATGTTTGTATTCTATCCCAATGTGCCTTTTCCTCAGGTTCTAAAGATCTCCATGGAGACCTCATATATGTGTTCCTCTGATTTAAAGCAAAGGTAGTAAGAAATGAGAAGGCAGGAAACAAAATCTCTGGTTTTAATAAGGTGACTGTAACAAATTATAAATTTGATCAACTGACTAAAAAAAATTCCAATAGCATGATACGTAAACTATAAACTTCTATTCCATCCAATTTCATTCACCAGAACAAGTGCAAAAGGACTCTGATTTTGAATTTTCTTTTTTCTTTTTTTTTTTTTTTTTTTTACTTCTTTCTACAGAAAGCTCTTACCTAGCTACCCAGGGTCTGGAGTCTGGGAGAGTTGATCCAAAACAGTGACTGCATACCTAACATTTAGAAGAAACTGGTAGTTCCTTCAAATTCTTATACTTGCTCTTCTCACAGCATTCTGAAAAATACACTATCAGCTACTCCTTTTTCTTTTAATGAAAAACTGAGTTCTGAACCAATCAAGATTACATCTCAGTTTTATATATTAAGCTAAATACATCCAGAAGCATATGGAACAAGAATTCCTGTATAGTTTTTAAAATGTCTGAAAACTAAAACAGAAAAATATACTTTAAAAATGTCAACTGTAGGGGCACCTGGGTGATTCAGTAGGTTATGTGTCAGACTTCATTCAGCTCCAGTCATGATCTCTCGGTTCACGAGTTTGAGCCCTATGTCGGGCTCTGTGCTGACAGATCAGAGCCTGGAGCCTGCATTGGATTCTGTCTCCCTCTCTCTCTCTGCCCCTCCCACACTTGCCCTCTGTCTCTGTCTCTCTCAAAAATAAACATTAAAAAAAATTAAAAATTAAAAAAAAATGCTTTAAAAAACAAAACAAAATAAAAATGTCAACCTTATACAGGTATTACCTTGTCATGCCAACCAAAACTCTCAACATGACAGTCATCATAACAAAACCTTGGGTGATGATCAGACACTGCACCAAGCTATGACAATGAAGGTGTCATTTGGTAAGTGTGGAACCTGGAAGGAACTGCCAGTTTCTATTGGCATTTTAGATTCACAAGTAATAATCACTCTAGAATTTAAAAACTCTCTCCTGATACAGGAAATTGAAGGGCTCAAAGTAATTTTACAGAGGATCTCGGTATCATGGCAGTTCATGAATTTGGTAAAAACAAATGAAAATATCTGCCACCTGGGACTGATCCAGAAGGCTGAAAAACCAAGAACTTATTATAAAACAAGAGCAAGGCTACTATAAAGAAGCCCATCAGATTACCTAACAAAAACATAATAAAAAACTCCCAAAAGGTGCCAACATCAACTGCCTGAGAGTAAAAGAAAATCTCATTATTAAACAGCAAATGTCTTGTGTCAGTGAGTACTGAAGAAAAGATAAAACTACTTGTACTTTCAAACTATTCTTGGAAATCACTGCTGAAATGACTTTTACATGTGTATATTCACTAATACAAACATGGTAACTGAAGGGCATGAGGTATATTGTAACTTAATGCATCTTTTCTCTTAGGATGAAATGCAAAGGCTGGGCTACATATTCTGAGAGGAAATCATTCTACAGAGTAAAAATACCAGTACAAGAAAGCAAAACTGGAGAGGCACCTGGGTGGCTCAGGGTTAAATGTTAGACTCTTGATTTCAGCTCAGATCATGATCTCACAGTTTGTGAGATCAAACCCCGCATCAGGCTATTCACCGACAGCACAAAGCCTGCTTGGAATTCTCTCTCTCCTTTCTCTACCCATTCCCCGTTCACTCTCTCTCTCTCAAAAATAAATATTAAAAAAAAAAGAAAGAAAAACTGATTTAAAAAAAAGACAACGGAGGAAAGTAGAATTCTTTCCTCAGGCCACATTTATGGATTAAATTTTAACACAGCACAAAATAAAGTATGTTTTTAGGAATGCATTAAAGCATGGTTTTATTAATTAATTTATAGGACTAAACATAACAAGTGATGTTAAATGAAAGCAGAAAAGGAATAGTTCAATAAGTAAACTTACTACAACCCAGAAACATTGTCCAATTTACCACTAAAGAAAATAACATTTCGATAACCTTTTGTTTTCCAATATTCAATACATTCTTTGAATATTCACACCAATATCTTGGTATATCATACAATATATGGTTTGTATTCATACCAATATCTGTCTTTATTCTGATGTCCTAATGAACTTTTTAAAAAATAAACTGTATTTTAGAATAGATTTATATTTACAGAGAAGTTGCAAAGACAGTACAGAAAGTTCCCACGTGGCCCACATTTCAGTTTCTTCAGTTAACAATCTATATTAGTCTGACACAGTAGCCACAAGCAAGGAAGCAAAATTAATACGTTATTATTAACTAAAGTCTCACACTTGAATTATATTTCTTTACTCTTTAATGTCTTTTTTTTGCTGTTCCAGGATCCCATCTAGGACACCACATTACACTGAGTGATCAGGGCTCCTTGGGCTCCTCCAGACTTACTGTTTCTCAGATTTCCCTTGTTTTTGATGACCTGACTGCTTTAAGGAGTGGTGGTCAGATGTTTTGTAGAATGACCCTCAACCGGAGTCTGTCTGATGTTTTTCTCACAACTTGACCAAGGCTGTTGAGTTTTCGAGAGGAAGACCACAGAGGTAAAGTGTCATTCCCACCACATCACATCAAGAGCTGATTCTAACAACGGAACACTGCTCTTCACAGTGACCTTGATCTCTTGGTTGAGGTAGTATGTGGCAGGTTTTTGTTGTCTCTTTTTTCCCCTTCTTTTCTCTTCCCTCCCCTCTACCCCTACCTTCCTCTCTCCTTCCCTCTCTGTTTTTCTAGCATTGTCTTGCTTCCCGCCCCCCTGGAATCAGTCATTTCTCCAAGACGCAGTAGTTCTTTCTTTTGGGGAATGCTATTACAAACCAAGGTCAGTGCACTGGGTGTGCTGGCTACAACTGCACTGTCCTTGTTTCTGCGCCCTGGCAGCTGACGGAGCAAGGAGATACCTGTGTGTACCTTAGCTCATTTACATACACAGATCTAAAAACAGTCTATATGTATCCCTCCAAATCTACAGTAAGCTAGCCACGAGTTCACTCTGTACCACACAGAAAGCTTTAGCCTTGCTTGTCTGTAATCTCCTACTCCCAACAACCTGCCTCCCACTTGCCACCCATTTTAAGACAAAGACATGGAGCTAACGTGACAGAAACAAAAATTATGTTAAACTGCAGATGCGTAAGATTAGATAAAAGTCTTCTGAAGTACGTCAGGGAGAAACTTCAGCACATATATGAGAGAAATAATTAAGGTCCACACATCAATGCAAAGGAAATAGTATAGATAAGTACACTTCAAAATTCTACTCTCTTGATTCTTAAACATGAATAAGCAAGCAATTCTGGGTAAAAAAAAACTTATACATAATTACTATTAGATGTGCCTTGTACATCTAAATAGAAGGTTAGCTGTTTTTTTTTTAATGTCCAAGGAAGGTTCAAAGTCACACAATATTGCCACTTATCTAAAGACATTCCTAGAAAAAGCCAGTGGGTCTATTGTGCTACACCCAGTGAAGTAACTTCAGAAGTGGGAGAGGAATGGGAAAAGCTAATTGCAAATGACATATTGGCTAAAGGACTAGTATCCAAAATCTATAAGGAACTCACCAAACTCCACACCCGAACAACAAATAATCCAGTGATGAAATGGGTAGAAGCCATGAATAGACACTTCGCCAAAGAGGACATCCAGATGG